>OY660884.1:19840263-20220263 GCA_962446985.1 Xyrichtys novacula | reverse complement strand
TATTCATTTCAGCCTGTTTGATGGCAAGGTAGAAACTCCTCATAGGAGCTTTAAATAGCATAAAAATTAAAATGAACTGTGCTCTACTTGTTGATTGACGGGTCTGGTAGTGAGCAATACCATAGACTGTATATACTGTGGACATCTTGGTTCCGCCTTCCACCAATATCGGATTTGAAGCCAAAAGGCTCTCAGTAATTCCATGTTTTTTCCCAACCAACATTGCACAGTAGCGTTGTACGCACTCCACCACTTGTACAGTAGCATTGTACACATTCGGTGGGAAAGTTGCTGTGATGATGCTTGGCTCAAACATTGTATCCCCTGGGTGAGCCACGCTATCTTCATACGCCCATATGCTGTATCAAGTGTCAATCATAGAAAACACAAATCCTCTAATAACTTTTAAAAATGGAGCTGTACAGAAAAAAGAGGACTTGAGCTCAAACCAGTCTTACAGTAACTACATGTCAACATCACAACAAGGGGGGAAAACAAATTATAGTCTGTGTAATTAATTTCTAACGTTTGTCCACAGTTCCATAGGGATTGCTGGAGGAGGCGGGATTTATGACCTATACTGCAGCCCATCACCAGAGGGTGCTGTTCTCGCAGTGGTTTCACCAAGCGAGGAGGCAGAAGGCGTCCATTCTATATACAGTCTATGAGCAACATGTTCTGATTTACCATGATGACAGTTGTTCAAATTTGTTGCTACATTGGAAAACATTATTTTAAAATTGATACAGTTCCTCCTCAGTTGTTGATGTATTAAGTTTGATTTTGTCCTAGACAATCATTGTGTCTCCACATCTTTCCCTGAGTTGGTGCTGGAGTTGTGTGTGACAGCTGGTCTCAGTCATGAGAGGCACACACTTGTGGTGATAAGTGGCACTGTTCACTAGTGTAAACAATTATCTAAGTACAGGTAAATTGGATTTGAGTTGTAAGAATTTTAAGAGAAAACATCCTAAATTTGGAGACTATTTAAAACAGGCGTCCTGTAGGTGAACTTGTGTCTTAATGCTAACATCACCTCTTCCAGGCTCGTTCCCAATGCTCCGGGAGCTGACAGAGGAGGAGAGGCAGCAGATCCTTCACTCCTCCGAGTTTCAGAGCTTCTTTGACTGCAGCATCAGGGTGATGGAGCGAGCTCTGGCCGAAGACAGCAACATCTTCTTCGACTACAGCGGCAGAGACCTGGAGGACAAAGAAGGGTGAGCAGGGAGGAGAGAGAGAGAGAGAGGGAGAGAGGGAAGAATAAAGTCTGTGTTTGGATGTGAGAGCACATGTGAGTGTTTACTTGAATGCCTCAAACTAAGAAATGTACTGACTCATGCCCACTGTGTCACTCTAGGGGCTCCTTTGTTCTTCAAAATACATGTCTTCCTGTTGATGTCACACACTCTGGGGTTGAAAAACTCAAGTGAACCAACAGTCCTCATTTTTTAACCTCCTTTGACCCGGCATCATAAAAGAGGACATTACGTTTTGAGTTTCCTACCACAACTTCTCCATCTCCACTCAGAGCAAAGGAACAACATAAAAATCAGTGTGAATCCAGATGTCAGCCATTCTTGTAAAGCCATCAGAGATCATGCTGATTTTTTACACTTTTTAACATGGTCCATTCCTAAATCAAGTTCTTCTTCCTTACCAAATAATCGAGAGGAAGCCAAACCGAACAAAGAGATCACCAAGAGATGCCTTTCAATCAGAGGTGAAGCCTCCAAATGAGGGTTATCAGCATGTTTAAGAGTCCTAAGTGCAAAGTCACTTACATATACCGCTCTGTTATTATAGAAGAATGCTGCTCATACCAGCCTCCTTCAGTTCAGAGGAGCTTTGAGTCTGTGGTCAATCAGGGATTATGTCTAAAAGAGGCCAAGGCCAAAAGCTTTATATCAGTCCTTTCCTTCCCTGCCTTTCAGGGAATCCTATCCTGCTCCATTACTTTTCATACAGTAAGCATTGTGTTGTACTTATTAGCACACATACTTGTTGTAATTAACACTCACAAAGGAGTCTGCCGGTCGGCAAACTGTGGCTAGACAGCTTTCTGAAGTAGCCGACAATCTGTTCAGGATCTACTCTGACCACAGGCAACATGTTGGCAGAAAAGGCTGATTCATCAGGGTGAACAGACTGTCAAAAGGCTTTCTCACCAAATTCCTTCAATATGATTCATTATGCTGAATCATCCGGTGGCTGCTGGTGGAGGCTGAGTGGCAAACACATCTCAAAAACATGGATGACAATCTGATGTTTACCTCCAAATCCTTGGTGTATGTCCACATTTGTCAGAGGAAAGATTTTAAAACATTTGCGCTCAACGTGTTCTTCGGTTGTTTTGACTTCATCTTGTTATGTATGCTGTAAAACAATATATGACATGATCCAAACAATATGATAGGACATGATGTGACACTTAACAATGCAATTTAGTGTGACACTACAGGATACAATACAGGGTGGTACAATGTAATATTAATGGTACATTGAGGTGCAATGAAGAACACTTACCGCTTATCCAGAGTTGGGTTGCGAGGGCAGCAGCCTAGGCAGGGAAGCCCAGACTTCCCCCTCTCTCTGGCCACTTAGTTCAGCTCTTCCAAGGGGACCCTAAGCTGAGAGACACAGTCTCTCCAGCATGTCCTGGGTTTTTCCTATGGTCTCCTACCAACAGGACATCCCTAAACACCTCACCAGCCAGGCGCCCAGGAGGCACCCTGATTAGATATGTTAGGATACAATATGATATAGTACAATATGGTACAATATGACTCTGTATGATGCAGTGAAGTGTTATACAATGTGACATGATACCACGCAACACATTACAATACAATATAAGACAGTACAATGCAGTATTATACTATACAATATTACATGACACTATGAGATGTAATATTGTAATAGTGATGTAATACGATACAATATGATAAGATATGATAGGACACCATGATTAGTGATAATAAAGTTCATTAAGATGTCATACAATATGGCACAAAACAACACTTTAATATGATACACAGACAGTGAAGAGCTCCCTTCCTGATCACTGTCCCATGCAGCTCATTAGCTCTTCTTCATCACAGCACATATTTTTTGAAGTTGTCAAGTCCCTGCTGTGCAGCTATGACACTTCTGTCATATTAGTGTCTGCTCACAAACTGACCACTGATCTCTGTTTCCACCATAACCTTCCAGAGACCTGGGGAGCGGCTCCAGCCTCTCCTTCAGCAGACTCTTCTACGATGAACACTGGTCCAAACATCGTGTGATCACCTGCCTTGACTGGTCCCCTCAGGTGAGCCCTGCAGCTTTGTGTGTGTGTGTGTGTGCGTGCGTTCGTGTGTGCGTGCGTGTGTTTGAAAATACAAAGATGGGTCTGTCCTGCTTTCACTTTTCCAAGTTCTTTACATAGATAGTTAGCATTGCTGTTTTAAATGTTGTTGTTGTTGTTGTTAAATATTGTTTGGAATCAGCTGCTTCCTCTTGTTGTTGTAATGCTATTTGTTTTTAACTCTCTCCCATTTTTCCTTCTTTCCCTTCTTTCTCTGTCAGTATCCTGAGTTGCTGGTTGCCTCCTATAACAACAATGAAGATGCTCCACATGAACCAGATGGAGTTGCCCTGGTATGGAATATGAAATTTAAGAAGGCCACACCAGAGTACATCTTCCACTGTCAGGTAACTTTACAAATTCTCACAACTTTAAATAAAGATGTTGGTTTCAGTATTTCAGGTTACTGTTGCGAAGAAATTAAGAGTTCTGTCCCCCTCTTTTGTGTTGATCTTGCTGGTTTTAAAATATGAAAACATCTCAAATAACACAAATCTGTATCTGTCAGACCACTCCAGTACCCTAATTGTTGGTCCAGCCATCCACAAACAGCTTGTTCCTTTTTCGTACCGTAAACTGACTTCAAAAATCAAAAGAGCAAATGTCAGAGGAATGAAAGGCGGCTCCACATGCCTTCACTTGACCCTCTAGTTGGATTACAGCTGAGCTCTGCCACTGTCGGCTGATTTAAATGCAAGAATCTTCAGGTTTTTGTGGGAAAGAAACCCATGGAGGGCTGTGATGCTAATGGAAAGTGTCATTGAGAAAACGTCTGAGGGAGGAAGAGAGAGAAGGGAGAGGGGGAAAGAGGGATTGGGTGTGAGGGCTTCACGGCTCCCTCGAGACAGGCGAGGCCATACAGAGACGTCTTGGTAGTAATATGATGTGGCCTACCACTTCCTAATCCGACACTGCCACATGTGTGTGTTCGCCCACCCACAGTGATGCTGCATCTGATGTCAGAAGTGCTTCTAGTGCTTCTAAATCTTTGACAAGTCTTACAGTCGTCACTGTGCGTGTGGAACAACACATGTAATCGCAGTCATGTCAAAGGCAAAACAATGCGAGATATAAATTCAGGTGCAGTGATCTTGAGGGGTGGGAATCACTAGTGTTCCCACGATATGATATTATCACGATACTTGGGCCACGATTTGATATTTTTTGCGATTTTGAAGGAACTATGATTTATACAAAATTTTCAGCTGTTAAGCAATTTAAGCATTTGTTTTTCCTTTATGTTTGTCTTATGTACAGAGTATTTTATTTTCATGTAGCACATCTTGCGAACCTTAAACATAAGAACTTTTTCCTGCTCGATGATCACCTCTGCTAACCTCACTGGACAAACAGTTGGTTTTATTTTTCCATTATCATAGATTCGACTTCATATTAGCAATTAATTTGAAAAATCGATACTTGGTAAATGAGACAATACGATATATCACCAGACAAAATATCGCAATGTTATTCTGTATGGATTTTTTCTCCCACCCCTAGTGATCATAGCTTCAAACGTGGAAATGAGAACTTCTTTTGATGTTCTTTTCTGAAACACAAATTTTGACATGAAACCTGCCACGCAATAATGGATCTTTAAAGCACTCTATTCTTTCACTGCACCCTAATTTATGCTGCTGCTGAAATGCATGTGGTTTTACAGACAGATTACAGCTATGCATCTTGTAGCTGTAGGATCCTTTTTTTTCCATGCGCTTCTCTTGAGAAATATGTGCAGTACATCGGACTTTATTAACAGCGTGGTTTCTGAGCACGCTGATCTGAGTTCACAGTTGTATTTATGACATTTGGGAACAAAGATATTTGTAAAAGCAGCTGATAAAATGCCTCGTTTATCAAATGGGATGACCGCTGTTAAATGGGTATAACAGAAGTGAGCCGAGCCACTCGAGTGGAAATGCGGTCACTCAAATTGGCGCCTGTTTGCATTAAAAAACAGATCGTTCTCATGCTGCACCAATGAAGCGTTGTAATACTTTCACCGACTTTCTCAAACCCGGTCTGCTTGTTCACATGCAGAGAATTACCTTCATGAGTGTTTACTGGAATGATGTGCATCAGATGAAGTGATCTCAGATGGAGAAGAGACAGAAGAGAGACTGAGAGTGAACAGAAACCCCCCCAAAGTGCCCTCACTTTCCTCACCCCCACCCATGTTAGTCAGTGTGGCCTGGGGCTGTGCCATGGTCCTTTCATGAGAGGAGAGAGAGAAAAGTGAATGACAGAAAAGAGGAGACAGATAGAGCGGGGAGCAGATGAGAGGAGGCTAAGAAGTGAATCTGGGGTATAAGGAGCGGAGGATGATCAGGGATAGAATGAATGTAGCAGGGAGAAAGCTGCGAGTCATTTTGAATCAACCATGACTTCTCTTGTTACTCTTGGATTTAGATAAAAGGATTTCAGGACAAGTCGGGAGAGGAGCAGAGAGACTTTTCTTGATTTTCTTTTTTGCAGCAGAGTCCTCTACAAACAGTGGCATCCCAGTAGTTAGAGGAAGATCAGATGGTTTTTAATGTGTGAGCATGTTCTGACATTTAACCCCCCCAAACCACAGGACTGGGAGCCTCTTCCCCTCACTTTCTTTACTTTTCCTATTTTCCTACCCTCCTCACCTCCTCCCACCTGCCTAGCTGTGCTGCATACGCTCCATCCGTTCATCTGTACTCACAGTTTACTCATCTAATACGCACATATTCACACTCATTTTGGAGCTTCTGCTGCTGCAGGTAGCTCTGCACTTCCTTGTGGACAGAGAAGTTGCTGCTGAGCACTAGCTATGAGCACCCTCATATTAAATAGGTATCATGCATACAGTACGTGTAAGGCTGTGGCGCGTGTGTGGGGAGGATACAGAAGAATGACAGTGCTCAGTCGGTATTGGAGGGTTGGGGTTTGTGGTTAAGGTCTGCTTCAGCAGGAGTTTTATTGTATAAGGCACTGGCTTATGGAAGGCTTCATATTTCAGATGGGGTTTTGGTCAGGTCAAGCGTCTATATTTCTCATCTGGTGGTGTGGTGTTTGAGGGATTGGTCGAGAAACTTGTCATTTTTAAAAAGGGTTAAATCTAAAGAAACGGGTTAGAATGCACTCTTTGTTTCCAGTCTAATCGTGTGTATCTTATCGATCAAGAATTTTGATAAACTTACAGATAAGTCAAATGGTGTACTATTTGAATACAGACATGAGGCACTCCACAATGTCTTCAAAGTTACCGCTTTGCTTTTCTGAACTGGGCTGCTGCATTAAAGGAGTTCATGTTTATCATAACAGTGTGTTGGAAAAGGTAGAAAATGGAGAAGCTCGTGTTGTTTTCATTTTGGGAGGATTCTCCATGTGTGACGTTAGGCAAGCACAGTCAGGGAATTGTGCACTAGCATTTTTTGGCAATACGCAGCGGTGTTGTAAGATTGCATTCACACGCAATATCGTCAGACAGGTCCCGCTTTGACAGATATTGTTCCCCTGAGGAGCAAACGAACGTGGCAGTTGTGCATGAAATGTTCCACCTTCATCCAGCTCTTCTTTTCTCATTTGTTGAGCTTTTATTTATTTATTTGTTTGTTTGTTTATTTGTTTGATTTTCACTTGGTTATCTAAAGATTTTAGAGTAATATTGTGGCCTGGATTGCATTCTAAATTGTTTCTTATTTTGAAAAAAGATTCTTGTCTGGCTCATATAAAGTAAAGGATTATGTTTAAAGTTTTAGCAGTAGTTTGGCAGTACAAAATTGCCCATGTAGTTACTACTACTACTAAAATAAATAAATAAATAAATAAATAAATAAATAAATAAATAATAATAATAATAATAATGATAATAATAAATGGCTTAAAAAGAAACATTGGTAGCACTTTATAAGAGCCCAGATCTTTTACAGAAGCTTGATAAAGGCATCTTTAAGTTGTTGTAATAATCAGTCTGAGAGCTGGTACGAAGTATGATAAGCAGTGATCATAATACCTTATATACTTATAGTTTGTTATCCATTAACACATTGGTGTTTCAGTGTCGAGGATCTGTTGTACAGCGGAGTAAGTGTGCGATCCACTAGACTGTCGCTCGGATTTGTACTTCTGTTAAGTGTCTGCTGCTGTAAGTTCGAGCACCAGTTGAGCGTGCCTTGCCTCATCACGCCCCGTCCTAGCAGTTGGACCCATCATCACCCCATCCCAGTTGGGTCCAATCTTGTAACTTCACACCGGCCTCTCAAGTGGGCAAAGTCACACCACATTAAAGAGCCTGTTTGACTGGAAACCTCTGCTGAACCCCTCAAACCGCACGTCTCCCTGTAACAACCCCCGCCGCTACTGTCATATCCCATCGGTTTCAGTCATATTTTTATTAATATCTTGCTGCCTCGCTTTGGTCCCCGGGCCTTTGGGGCTTCCAGAAAGTTTGAGTAAGAAAAGCAGGAGAGGAGAGCAGAGGGAGGAGGAAACAGAAACTTAGATAGAGAGAGCAGGGCTGTAGAGCTCGATTATTGCAGATCCATCAATCAAACCAATCAGGTTAGAAACTAACAAGCCAATCACAGTGGCTCTGCTGAGAAGGGTCATCCAGGTTCAGTGTCTTCTCTTACGTACTTGCTTTCCTTCCTGAATAAGCGTCTTTGACTGAGTGGACTAAACATGTTGCCAGGACCCAAACTAGACTGAGAACACAATGCTTACTGCTGCAGAAACTTATAGTCTATTGTTATTAAGATGTAACTTTATAGGGGTGAACTCTGCAGACTTGTTTATGGACAAACATATCAAAAATACCCGCATTTTGGTGATGGAAGCTTTTTTTCCCCCTCATTCATTCACAAAAGCTGGCGAACAACTGATATGAAACTGTTAGCACCAGTTTCCACCGCATCCGGAACAGCGGCAAAAAGGCTATATGTGCCGATGCAGCTGATCATTTCCATTTAAGATAATTTGTCAATTTCCACCAGCCTCTTTCTGTTCTGCTGCAGGTCAGCAGACTCCGCAGCCGATCGCCAGGGTTCTTTTCTTTCCGGACGCCGCAGCATACCATATAAATTCAGCACAGATTCGCCTATGCTGGAAAGGAAGTCAGGCACAGACACAAATAAAACGTTCTGCTTCTTTTCAAAATAAAACACTAAGTGTTTCAGGCGGATCGTATTTCATACCATGCAAACGGGCGGGGACGAACAAGTGAAAGGTTTTCAGACAGCATTTCACTATTTCACCCTGGTGACACCATGGATGAGGGGATGCCGATTCTAGAAATCTAGAAGTGGATTTCCTCCTCTGGAAGGACACAATCTACTGCTTATATGGTTATGTAGCTGTCTTTGTAGAGACAACTCGTTATCACGCGATTGCATGTCAATCTGCGACTCCTTGTGAATTCTCACGATTCCCGCTGTCCGAAATCCACCATGAAATTGACCTCGCATCCGGTAGGAATTGGCGGACAGCGAAAAAATTGCTGCCGTTCCACATTGGAGCCATTGTGGAATTGATCAAAATTCGGGTTTAACATCATCAAATTAACTTTTTTGGGGGGTGGATCTGAGTATCCATATTTCATCTGTGGGCTCAGGTTTCAGAAAATCTCGACAGGATCATGATGTTTGAGACTGAACGATGTTTCAGTTTTGCTTGTGACCTTGTTTTTACAGCAGCTGCTGAAACATGGAAAGATGCTTTGCAAATGCTTCCTAGTTTATATTTTCATGATATTGTTGTTATATACTGACCAGCAGCATCTGTGGCTACTAGCTATCAAACGTAGGACTGTATCAGGCTGCTTAGGTTTTAAAAACAAGTTATAATACAAACTAACATTCTAATTTTCACTGAATGTAGTCGGTTAAAAGTTTCAATCTGTAGTTATGTCCAAAAGGGTAAATAAATTGAGTTTTGACAAAGATAAGTAATAAGTTAATTTGTTTTCAGTGCTGAATCTCTGCTCTTGCTTTAGCCCTACATTTAATGTAATTTCATGTCGTTTATTTCTTCTTCAACAATCTTTTTCATACCTCTGTTTAGTGACTGTGAAAAAAACAATACTTTAAAATACGACAGATACAAATGAGTTTGAAAAAACATGCTGAAGCTCTTATTTTCTATATCCTAACTTTCAATATCAGAAGAGTATACAAAAGAGTACTGTACAGTTGAGGCGACAAGAACTCACAACACAAACCCAATATTAAAGCCGCAAACCAGAAAAAAAGGGAATATATGAGCCAAGCAAACAAACAAGATATGGAAAATAAAGAAAAAGGAGCTGTAGGAGGCAGAGAAAGGCCTGTTTGTGTTCCTCCTCATGCCTCCGCTCCCTCAAACCCTCATTCTTTGCCTGGTGAAATGGAGACTCGGCTTGGTATTTCTCTCTCTCTGCCAGCAACCACAGAGTGACAAAATCCGTGGGGTGTCATAAACGAGCAAAGCCAGGGGGAGAAAGGGAGGAGAAAGGTGGTTGAGGGGAGGAGGGGAGGGAGGTTGAGAAGCGGGGATGCAAGGGAAGACAGTCAGATTCATCTGGTCCTGATAAGACAGAGTGGAAAACAGATGAGTGCGGTGAGCGAGGAGGGGAAGGGGGGTTGGCAGTAGGAGAGGAGGGATGGATCGCGGATCTACTTGGGAAGATTTTCTGTCTGCTGTGCCCCTATCAGCCCTCTGCCCCCCCTTCTTCTTCTCACCATACCACTCCAGCTCCAATTCTGCCTTCCCAAGCCGACTTAAGCAACAGTTTGTTGCCTGAGGAAAGAGTTCGAGTAAGGAGGAGGCAACAAAGGAGGGAGTGTTTGCCTCCCTCTTGCTTTCTTTCTCTCCCTGTCACTCCTCTGAACCTCTCTAATCCCTCGCTGGGTGCCATCTTTCATCACAGCCTACCATGTGTGTATTATCCTCTACAGAACACTTCCCATTAATATAATAAGAGCTGCCAGAAGCACTTAGCCTTTGAGCCTGTGTGAGATATAGTAGATAATACTTTGTGAGTATGAGTTTCTCTCGCACACACACTCACACACATACACACATCCACTCACTCAGGCCAGGCTTTGGAGCAGAAATGAAACCCAGTGTTCTGACTGTGAGACGCTCTCCCTCCAAAACGTCCACATTTTATTTCGTGTTCAATACATAGCCGTGACTCTCTCCGCTGCTTTTTCTTCCGGGAGCTGTCAATCCACACATCCTCTCGGTCTGGGCCGGCAGGAGATGACTTGGCAGGTGTCTGACCTGCGCTGCATGTGAGATGGGAACCATTCACAGAGCCGCTCTGGGTTTGGAAATGAAATGTCATACTTGGTATCCAGTCAGAGTCCTGATAGGGAAATGCAATAATAGCAGGAGTGTCGTCGGCACGAGAATGATTACGGTGGTATTTGGACAGATGTGGTGCTTTTACGAGTGGTATGCTCCGACTTATAAATCTGAAATGAAGAGGATCTGCAGTGGTTTGGAGGAATGTGTCGAAGTTTGGTAGAAAAATGCTCATTTGCCTGTTAGCAACAATTAGATCTTGAGACCGATACCACAAAGCGGTTCAAGGAGACACAATGGACCCCCTCAAAAAACAAAAATGAAAACGAGAGAAACCACAACATATGTAGCTCTCTTACTACTGCCAGCCATGACCATGTTACCAGATAAGACCATAGACTGTACATTCGATGGACAACTTGGCTCCGCCTTCTGTCATTGTACAAAGTTGAAGCTGAATTGCTCTCAGTATTTCCTGGATTTTCTCCACTTCCTGGAATCACCGCTTGCGCAGTAGCGCTGTGCAGGTCAGCAGGAGAGTTGCTGTGATGACGCTCTGCTTTAACAATCTTTGTACACCCATAGGCTGTATCAAGTGTCAATCATAGAAAACATGAACCCCCTAATAACTTTTAAAAATTGAGCTGCACAGAAAAAAGAGGACTTGAGCACAAAGTAGTTTCACAGTAACTACATGTCAACATCACAACCAGGTGGGAGAAAAATTTATATTCTGTGGAACTAATTTCTTCAGCTCCATAGGGATTGCTGGAGGAGGCGGGATTTATGACCTATACTGCAGCCAGTCACGAGAGGGTGCTGTTCTCGCGGTGGCTTCACCCAGCGAGGAGATAGACGGTGTCGATTCTTTATACAGTCTATGGATAAGACATGGGTCAAACTTTGAAATTGAAAAACATGAAATGTATGTCATCAGTTAGCTTATAGTGCAACCAAAGTATTATTAACGGATGCTCTATTTTAGTTTTGCAGCTCTTAACTGACACAAAGCCTGTCTGTATTTGCACTATTCTGGCATTTGACACAAGCCTGTTCTTCTTCATGACATCACTGATCAGCTGTTTCGTGTCTCACAGCTTCGAAAAGACTAAAATTTAACCACACTGGTGATTTCGATGGGAAATATAACATGCTGTTAATTGTGTACACAAGAGGACACCTGTATAAACTGGATTTAGGAGTTAGATCCTGAACCGTGAATCCAGGCATACACATTTATTTTGGGACTGATACCAGTGGATTGCAAACAGCTGCTTTCACCTCACTGAATGATTCTGTTATTTACCTTTTTCTCCACCATTCAGATATTTGAGTCAAATAGAGTTGTGTTTTCAAAGTAAGTGTTCTGCATAAGATGTTAGTGCTTGTTGGCTTTCTTTATACACAACCAAGAGAAGACACCAGCTGGTTTCAGACTGCCCCATTTTGAGTGTTTTGGGAAGCCAGAAGAGGCTGGATTGGTATTACTGTGTCTCTGTTTATGTTTGCAGAAGTGGTCAATGAGAGATTTATGGTTACGGAGTAAAACTGAGACTAAACCTAATAAAAGAAAGAATAATAAAGTCATGTAGTGCTGAAGAAGACTCCGATGAGTCTGTTTTTTTTTCTTCCACCCTGTGGAGTTGCGCCCTGCTGAGCTTTGGACACGAAACTCCATATTTGTGCGTACTAAACAATATTTTTTTACGCTTGAAACTGCCAGGACTGTTAAATGCTGCCAGACAGAAAAGAACCTAAAATATCGGTCTACTTTTTAAGCGAGTTAGCCTGCTGATATCAGAAGTAGTTTCAGATCTACAGCTTTCATCTACAGTGTGTAATCTATATTTTACAAGTCAGATGCAAAAATGCTACAACTTCGTCTTTGATTGAGAGTTAAAGTTTTATACCATAAATATGTTACACAGTCATGTTTACACACTGGAATAAATCTTTATCAGATGGATAAGTGTTTTAGTCTTGATGGCACAGGCTTGTGCATGAATAAAAAGTTGACAGAAAGGCTCCAGAAATACAGCCCAAACATCATCAAGGCCTCCATAATTCAACTCTAATCTCAGTCATTAATTTTAAACATGACATCCAATTTGAAAATCTGCTTTTGAGTGTCAAGCAATTCCCTTTGAGTTTAAATCATAAACTTCCTTATGGCGCGGGACCGATTGATTTTTATTTCAGCACTGAATGACATACGGTACATTTAAAAGGCATATGACTCCAAAACATATGAGCCAA
Organism: Xyrichtys novacula; assembly: GCA_962446985.1. NCBI lineage: Eukaryota > Metazoa > Chordata > Actinopteri > Labriformes > Labridae > Xyrichtys > Xyrichtys novacula. The sequence goes on along the minus strand of OY660884.1, from coordinate 20,207,410 downwards.
TGTGACGTTTGATTGGAGGCATTTATGGAGGGCTGCTTTCATGCTAAATCCAAGTCGCTGCTGGCAGGCGCCTCCGAGTGCATTATGGGGACAAAGTCGGGCTAATTTTCAGTAGCTCTTTCACTAAGCCTGACAGTACATTAGAGGGATGATGGCATAACCTGTGGTTTCTCAAGGAGGCTATTCAGAGTTTAGTCAGGACTTTTCCTCTTTAGATGGGGACACTGATAGGGCTTAGGAGTTAAACTAACATATGGAGCGAATAGAGGCAGCTCTTGGTTTGATTTAGCTTCTCTTTGTCATTACTGATGTGGGGGAGAGATGTTTACTCAGGGTGATAACTGGAGGAAAAATGACAAGAGAGGGGAGAGGAGGGATGTTTCCTATTGCTCTCGGTGTTATGATTGTGGATTGTGAGGTTGTTTTTAATCTTTGATGGTGTTAGAAGTAAAAAACGGATCATATATTGGTCTCTAATGGGATGATAGAAACAATAAGAGCTTCTGTTTTGAGTTTAAAGGGAACATTTGAACAAATTTATGGTTGTGCTCCCTGCTCTCTGCTCCAATATATTAGATATTATACGCTTCAAATGGGAAATGGCACTTTTATAGCAGTCTTTCTTTCTAGTCTCAAAGTCCCGCAGAGAAAGAAAATAAGGAGTTTAAGAAAAAGCTTAAATTTTTGAGCCACTTATTTCCAAAGTTTGAATGGAAGATTAATAACACTATCATACTTTTAAAAAGGGAGAGATTTTAAACCTTTTTAAAGTCAATTTTACCATAATTTATCTAATAGACGTTCCAGAGTAGTAGCTAGCAAGAATAAAAACAAGCATACTTCCCTGAATGTCAAACCTATTTTTACCTAAATATTGTCTCTCATGTACAGTAAAAGTTGGCTTTTACTTTGCCTTTCAGTTACTTGACCCCATTTAGTTTCCAACCTTTCGGAGGCTTGATTAATCCCGACTTTCATCCCATTTGGTGGACGTCTGTGTTGGAGCAGAGAGATCACAGAGGCAGGATGTTGTGGAGTCTGATGAATGGGAAGCAGACCTCAAACAGCAGCTCATCAGACAACCACAGAGTGTAAAGGTCATCCCTGAAGCTCTGTGATAGTAAACGCGGTCAGGTTGAAGGCAGACCCGTTCGCGTGTGTGTGTCAGTATCAGTGTGATGAAATCAACTGTTTCCCTTCATTGTTTTTTGGACTTTACTACTCTTATGGGTAACAGTAATATGCTGTAAATCATTGAAACAAATTAAAAACAATGCTACAGCCCTTGTAATTTCGCTTGTAGTCTGCTTTTAAGTCTTGCTTGTAATGTCTTTAACTGATGTTTTTGAACCACTGCAGTAAAGTATATTTCAAATCTGGACATCTAAAGTTACTCCCAAAACAAATCAGAGGAAGAGAGAGTGCTCCAGTCTTTCCCTGTGATTTGTTATTTGCCTCCATTTAAAGTGAGCAGAGATTTTCGAGTCGGTTGCCACACACATGGTCTGGTTTACGCAGGGACAGAGAGAGAGCATTAGCTTGTGGGTGATGAAAAGGGTTTACTAATTATTAGAAATCTGTGAGTAGTCTGATATTGGTAATTTTATTGATTAATGGGGAGACACTCATTGTTTCTGCCTGGTACTAGCATATCTACTGTCAGCACAACGCACTGAAGCCAGAGCCTCTAAAAGTTCCAATAAAAATCATCTTTTTTTAGATTGTCAAGATAGTTCGTGGTCTTCACCCATTTAAGGTTAATTTTAGATTATTTTAGTGTCGCTCAACTTCAGTTTTTTTCACAGTTGGTTGGTATTTATTCTCATTCGTTGCTCAATCAACCTCAGCATGTTCAACCGCTGTATGGAGAGCTGCTGCTGATAACTTGAGAAAGGAGGACATCTACATAGAAACTGCATGTTGCTGAACACAATGGAAGTCTTTACGCAGAAACACAGTTTTCCCTCTGGGTGCCCCCCTACAAACTTTGATCCCAGATTTTATGGGTATTTTTAAGACTCTAATACATAAAGACTTGTTTTGTGTCAGAACTGGCGGACTGTTTTTTAGGAACTCTAAAACTGTCACCAGTGGTTCCTCCGAGAAAATCTACAACCCTATTGGGCAACAATGCTTTTGCAAAATGCACCCCGCATGTTTTTACAGTTTAGCTGTTTCTAATTGTGATGCCTGTCTGTGAGCTTCTTGTTTAACGCGCTCTTGGCCCTGTCATACATGTAATTCATGATTTTGCTGCTAGACTAGATGGATGGATGGTGGATGGATGGATATATGGCACCATGTAACCCTCCTGAAGCATTCTCTCACAGCTCCACAGCACAGATGCTTCGGTGGCTGTGGGTCAGGGAAGGCTAGCTGCTGCACACAGACGCCCATACGGAACGAGCACTGAAGAGGAACCAAAACTCAATAAACATGGCATTGGGGAGGGAGGGAGTTCAAGGGTGCGCTTGTCATGATGGAGGCTATAGTGAGCGCTCCAGTGGCTGCTGGGGTTTTGATGCTGTAATGTGAAACGGCTGGTGGAAAGAGGACTACAATTCCCCTCTTTGTCTGGTCTCCGCCCCAGCGTCACCCCTCTCTCCTCTCCTCGGTGGACCCTCCCGTAACCAAACTCATCATCTCCCCTCTCCCTGTCTATCTCCTCATGTCTGCCACCCATCATGCCGCCTTGATCACTCGTTCCCACTCACGCTCGGTCTAGCGTTAACGTTTGTGCTCCACATCTCTCTTTGTTTTTGCTCTTTTCTCACTGTCTGCTATTTTATCTCCACATTTCATCAGGAGAAACCATTCTGATGCTCTTCCTCGCTCTGTTGGTTCATGATGATAAATCTCTCTTAGAAACCCATTAAAAACCCCACACCTGAATCAAATGTAAAACTCCACTTTCTCATCCTCTTTTCTTCTCTCTTCTTTTTCTCCTTTTTCCCTTCAGTCCCCTGTGGTGTCCGTGGGCTTTGCCAGGTTTCATCCTAACCTGGTGGTGGGCGGGACTTACTCCGGACAGATCGTCTTGTGGGATAACCGCAGTCATCGCCGAACCCCGGTCCAGAGGACCCCTCTGTCTGCAGCTGCACACACTGTACGGTCACACCTGTTATGATTGACACACACAGTTTCAGTGCAGTAAAACTGGGATATAAAGCAGGGGTTGATAAATTTGAGCTTGTTGTCTGTTCACGTTTTCTGTTGCTATGCGCCACATCCAAGTGGCAACCCTCAGAATTAAAGCTAGTGCAGAGGTGCTAAAAACTGCAGTTTCTTGAGTACCTCTTGAGTCTGCACTTACACACCACTTTAAAAAACAGCCAATTTTTAGAGCCAAAATAAACAGGTTAAAGCCTGGTTCAGAAAATGGTTTGGGTCTGCATAGCCTAGGGCGCTTATGACACCAGCTGTAACACATTTGTTTCAACAGTATCAATAGTAACAATTATTATAACCTTATTTCTACTGTACTTTTAAAAACAAGGATTACAAAGTGTTTTGACGTGCAGCAAAACAAAGCAGCAAGATAAAAACAACAACAAGAGAACCTAAACAAGAACAAAACCCAGACTGCATGTTCAACAAAACAACGTCACTACTGAGGAATTATTAGCAATAACAATATAAACTTGTGAAAGTCATACAAGCGTTGATAAATATCACATGACATTGCAAGAACTGAGACGTCACTAAAACAAAGACATCATAAGAGCCCAGGGCTGGGCGATATGGCCTCAAATCAATATAACGATATATTGATCAGTTCACTCCAATAACCACGATAACTACTTCACAAGCTGCTCACCCCCTCCCACAACTTCGTCTACTTTAGCAGCTACAACCTTTGAACCGTCCTCCATCTCCTCACCTGTCTTTCCCTCTGTGTTACGAACTGGATGAGGTGGAGTCACGTCTCTGACATAGGACAGTGTCTTAAAGGGATATGAGACCATAGCCTACCTACACACATCGAAAACCATTTAATTTTTAATTTTTAATTTTTTTTTTTTTTTTTTACACCGAATATCTTGACATGGGCAAACTGATGTCGCTTATTGTCGTAAATTTCGGTATTGTTAAATTTTCGGTTTATCGCCCAGATTCATGATTACCCAGCCAACACAGGTACCCAACTGCAAAACCTAAGACCAAGGGGACTGAAGTTTGAAAGGCGAGTATAAGGCAAGGCATTCTCTCTGAATTAAGACCAAAGAGCAGAAAAATAAAACTTAAAATAAAAAGAAATCAAAGCTCAATTTTAAATAATAATAAACTCTTTGTTTGTTGTTTTAATCATTATTTTTCTGCACTTTGCTTTTAGTAAGAATATTAAAAAAGAAGATTTAATCATTACTTACTTACTTTTCTTACTTAAGCCCTTTGCTCCTCAGGGGTGCATAGGCTGTTGACAAATGTCCTCCATGTTATCATTAGCGTGTCATAATTAAGACACAATCATAGCACACACTCTTGAGACGAGAAGTCAGGTCAGATTTAGACCGCTTAGTTCAGACACACTTGTGAACTCACAGACCCAGTAATTACTGACCAATGTACTCACAGTAATATCTTCAGACCAGGGGGCCACTTTTGACCACAGCCTCAGAGGGGCTGCAGAAGCACACACACACACACACGCACACACACACACACACCATCCACGCTGTAGGTTCAAACTCCAATAACGAGGCCGCCGTTCTCATCCTCTCCAGCCGGCGAGCACGCTGCTGATTACTGAATAGATTCTTTGTGCTGCCGGGTACACAAATCAATTACTGCCCAGTAATGACATAATGCTTTCACACACCGCCCTTGGTTAGCACAGCAGCGCATGTCCAACCGCATGGTGCCATGAGAGCTGTTTGTGAGCTGCTGGTTCATAAAGGATCTGATGATGTCATGTGTTTTATTATCATCTTGAATGTTATCAATTCAAGGACATCCAGTTTTTATTTTCAGCAGCCTTTTGTGTGTAGTATATGTTACATGACACCAAATGTAAAGAGAAAAGTTGAGTTCTTTCGACCACATGTGGCTTTATCTCTCTACCTTTGTATTCTCAGCACCCAGTGTACTGCGTGAACGTGGTCGGCACCCAGAACGCCAACAACCTGATCACTGTGTCCACAGACGGCAGAATGTGCTCCTGGAGTTTGGACATGCTTTCACAGCCTCAGGTACACGGTTCACTCGTCTCCAACAGCGCCATACAACCTGCATCCTCTGCAGTCAACATGTTAGTGCAACATGAATGACGTGTGCGCGTTTGTGTGCATATAGGAGACTATGGAGTTAGCGTACAACAAATCCAAACCTGTGGCGGTGACAGGCATGGCCTTCCCCACTGGGGACGTTAACAACTATGTGGTGGGTAGTGAGGAGGGCACTGTGTACACCGCATCCAGACATGGCAGGTAAGTGCGCAAATCTGTGCTCAGTCACTTTTGAGTATTTCTATCAACATCATAGCAAAATAATTGCGAGTTTAGATAACTAAAACACTTACAAGGCCAAGTGGACCGCTCTTTATCCTACCTGTGTCTTGTCCTCTTAGTAAGGCCGGCATCTGTGAGATGTTCGAGGGCCACCAGGGACCGGTAACCGGCATCAGCTGCCACAGCGCTGTAGGCACCGTCGACTTCTCCCACCTCTTCATCACCTCCTCTTTCGACTGGACCGTCAAACTCTGGAGCACTAAGGTATGGTGTGAGAGAAGGAGAAGGTGTGTGGGGGGCTGATTGTGGAGAAACTGTAAATGAGAGAGACGGCTGAGTGCTGTAGGTGAGCAGCTTCTTGGAAAACCAGTTTTCTCATGTTTGGCAGTGTGGCTGATTCAAATGGGTATCAAGAACCCTGTTTTTTTTTTGGTATCCATACATATTGGTATCACAGGTGCTGCTGAGCTGATGGACACACTGCACCTATCAGTGTGTTACTCCAACTCGATAATGCATTTTACTGCACAGAGTTGAGTTATCGTCATTTAAATATCAGAATACACCTGAAAGACAATAGCAGCAAACTTAACATTGCACTGTGCAGACAGGCCTTTTGAAAGAAAGACAATGAAAAAGTCCTGTCTGTGTCTAATTCATTATATCTGTCCTGGTGAAATTTGGATGCAACAATCAGGATTTCAAAGGATACAGTATTTACATTGTCCTGTAAAAGTCAAATATTTTCATAATGTTTCAACTTTAGTCAAAGTAGCCATAATGTGGATACCAAATGTTTCCTTGCAACACTAACATGCCGTAAAATTGATCCCCATTTTCGGTGAATCTCTTGATACATGTTTCTAATTGGTCTATAAAGCTCTAGTAAGAAACTTCTAGTTTTGATGCCTCCTGTGGACAAAAGCAGTCTTTGCTTGGCTCGCCATCTACATGCTTGAGTAGTGATTGTCAACAAAATCTCATCCTGCCAACTTTTGACAGTCAAATGTAACATTTATCATAAATAGAGGATTCTTTCTTCTTGCTCGAAAAACCCTCATAGGGCCTCAAATAAGATTTCTAAGAGGGGTTTAATTTGTCTGATCTGGAGCATCTTCAGTCTCCGTACATGCAGGTATTAAAGGAGTTAATGTAACATCCTAACACTCTAAATCAAACAACTTTAGAAACATAGAAATCACTGATTTTATCTGGCTAAAATGTGCGCATCATGCAGATATCATCATTTTGTACTCAGAAGTCCCTACAGGAGCTTTAATCTGCCAGGTATGCTGTGTGCTCCCCTCACTAAGAGATACTAATGATTATTCCTGTCGGTCAAAGCTCAGGGAACATCTGCCTCACAAATAAATGTCACTAAAGGATGAAGAATAATCCCTGATGGGTTGTGAGTCTGATGAATAAGCGATGGAAAACTTTGAATCAGAGCACTTTCTCATAATGGCAGCTCTTCATTAAACCTTAAACACCATACAGTCTCAGTAGGTTTGACTTGCTGAGTTACTCAGACACACTGTGAAGGCAAGCGCTCCTCCTCCTCCTCCTCACTGATTTTTAAGTGACCCCGTCCACTCCAGGCTTTTGTTCTCCTTTCAAACCGACGTGATGAATTCCATTTTCCGGCATTTCAGTGGCGGGGGGAAAAAGCGTACAGTGGCTTTTTCTGCCAAAGTGGGCGTGGGAGAAAAGAGAAGTTAGCTAATACATTCAAAGAAACGTTCTCAGAGCGGCGCCGACAGATAATGGAGTTATTCTCAGGTATGTTTGTGGCGCTGCATGAGAAAAGAAAGTCAGATCAAAGTGGATTAAAGACCTTTGATTGTGAAATTTTTAGAGTGGAGCTGAATTGAGGAAGGAAAAAGGGAGGTGAGGTGAAAGAGACTAAAGTCTGAGGAGGAAGCAGCTCAGCTGATGAAACTAAAAGAAGAGAAACACAAAAGCATGGTCGGTGGGAGAGGTGGTGCTGAAGCTGAAGGACAAAGACGAACATGAGCAGGGCGTTGAACAGCAAACACAGCCAGAATTCAAAGACCAACCTTCCAATATGAAGAAAATACATAATGCATATTGCATAATCCTCCAGATTTATGCAGGATCCAGTTTCAGTTTTCATACTCGGCTGCTACAGGCTGTAAAACAGTCTGATGAGTTTTAGCCCATGTTTGCATGCAGCCGCTCCATAAGTCTTGGGTGAAGACTCCCGTGACACATATTAAAACACATTTCTGTGGATTTTCATCAGACGAATGTGTTATTTTTCAGGATTTGGGAATTCCCTTTCCTTTGAGGGGCACCACAGGAATGTGTGTCTGTCTCTTATCCCACATAACCCATGTTTGTGTGTGTGGGCAGGCGGGATACCTGAGCACGTTCGGGTGTGTGTGTTCACACCTCTCGGGCACCTTGAGCAAGCGCCCTGTGCTTATTTAAAACCCCCTCGAGGTTTGCCTTCAACCAAACTGTTTCCACACACACACACACACGTATATTCCCTGTGAATTCTCTTTGCGTTCACACACACGTTTGCTTTCAGGGTTTGAAAAAAGCCGCCGTACAGAGGTCTGCTGATGTTTTCACACTCAGCGGTGCAAATATTGTGGTTGGTGAAAACATTCGGAGCCAGCCAGAGGGTGAAGACGTTGTGATGAGAGAGGATTTACGACTTGAAACATCTCATGGCCTTGATCCTTGAATCAGGATCTACCTGAGGGGAGGAGAGCAGTCAATCCACTTTCACCTCTTTAAGGCTAGCGCCACTGTTTGCTCAAAGATACCGAGTGTGAACATTTCAGACATGTTCAAATGAGGACAGGATCTTTAGTGAATGACTTCGTTGTCCTTTTTTGATCAGTTTGAAATAGGACTGTGGTGAAACAGAGAGAGGATAGAGAAACACTAACTGCAGCTGATAATAAACTATCTGGAGCAAAGTGATTAGACTCTTTTATGAGTGATGTTTAAAGATTTATGGTGAATCCAAAAACAACACTGAGTTTGTGCTGCTGTTGGTGAGGGTTCTGCCAGAAGTAGCGCATACTAATTTTCAAAATAAAAGCACGTTTTTACAATAGGGGATGCGAAATAACTTTATAACAAAGATATTACCTCAGCTCTCCTCAGACTTAAGGTGTTTAATTATTAATCTGGAGGGATGATGAGCTCAGAGCTCTAACTCTCATTCTTCTGCTGCAAAAAAAAGTTCAAAGCATTACACATGTGCTGTTTGACCAAAACTTTGAACTTATCAATTAGAATTTCTGTAGATGCAGCCTGGAAGGAACCACATAATCTATATGAGTTGAGAGTCCGATTCAAGGCCCCTGTGAATAACAAGTTTAGTTCCACCTGTTTTTCTTAAAGACTCTTTTCGTTAGAGATGGTTGCCTTAATTTGAAAGGACAGCTTGGGAGAGACAGGAAATGGGTTTTGCGGGGATTAACATTCACCAAATCAACTTTTGACTAGAACTTATTCCTCTGACCAGTGATGAGGACTGCTGCCTCTGTACATAGAGTCAGATTTTAAGGGCTGTAATCAACCAAAGAAATTTTTGGTCGGCTAAAACCCTGAAATTTTCGACCAAAAATCGACTTACCATAGACTGTTAATTGATGCGGGAAAAAATCCAGTTTACCAATCAGAATTTTGGTCGACTCAGCATATTTCGACCAATAAGTCAACCTGCGACTAGGACTTTACAGCCCTACAGGTTTTCCCAGCTAAGCTAGTACTAGTTCTACGACAGCTGTCAACGGGGATTCATGATATAGATTATCACATATCACATTTTCACACCGCTTATTTACACCTAAAGAGGAAATATAAAACTCATATCAATGTATTTTGTCTGGATGAGAGTCAGGCCCTTTTTGGCTGCTCGCTACTATCTACCTGTCTCGACTCTATACAGTTTAAAAGATGCTTCATGAGAAGTTTTTTGTTTTTTTTCCCAAGAAGATAATCAGGATTGATGCTTTTATTTTGCACAGACAGCTCTGTATTGTTGGTCTTAATTGGTAAACACAGATGATGTTTAGACGCCTGGAGTCAGCTTTAACAGATTTTTCTATCTTACATTCATCCATTCATTTTCTAATCTGCTTTAAATAATTAAGCTGGTGTTGCTCTGTGTTTTTACTTGTTTTCTTCTGATGCCTCTCTGGTTCAAACCAGCTCAAAGCTCAACAGCACCTCAGCACAACAGAGATAATGACAAACAGTTTCTCCACGCGTGGCGCCACAAGGATTAAGCCCCATTTTCAGATTACTTTTAAGACTTGCTGCTGCAGATTATTCACCAAAATTACCTTATTTAGGACCGGTAGATTAAGGTCAGACTACAGTAAAACAGTAGTTTGCATTTTGAAAGATGGGTAGACACAGGCAGGGTTTTATTCTTCTCAACTCTAAAGGCCCGATAGACCAAGAATACATTTTAAAAAAGAGAGCATTGTCTTGGGGCAAAGATTAAATGTAGTATTTGTTCAGAGAAATGCTCAAAAGAGAAAGGAGGAGTGTTAAAGTTATGAAACAGGGACTTAAAACAAGAGAGCGAGAGAGAGAGGATAAACAGGAATCACTCAGCTGATCGAACACTGAACCTTTGAGATGGAGTTAAATGACCTCTGCTGTCACCCGCAGGCTGGAAAACAGGTTCAATCGAGCCTTGAAATTGGTTTGGCTGTTTGTTTGTGAGTGTGTGTGTGTGTGTGTGTGTGTGTGTGTGTGTGTGTGTGTGTGTGTGTGTGTGTGTGTGTGTGTGTGTGTGTGAATGTGTATACCTGATGCCTGTCTACCTTTTAGAAGGATTGAAAGAGTGGAGAGAGAGAGAGCGTAAGAGTGATGGAGGAAAAAAGAAGAAATGAGAGGAGGAGGAGGAGAGAGAGAGAGAGAGAAAAAAGGACTACATTCCTTCATTTGCTCCTCCAGCCAACCTGTCTCCTCTCCTCCTCCCCTCCCACTCTACCTGTCAGGAATGCAGTTTGTAAGCCTGTGGAATCCTAACAGCCACTTAAGCCACACACACACATACACACACACACACACACACACACACACACACACACACACACACGCACGCAGGTATTTGAAATAAACTACAATATATGCCCACACTTCTTTTATCATCCTTCGTCTTCAGTTGCAATGGCCTGTAGCCGTCAGCTGCATGGACACATACGTACTGGTTGATCATGGTGTCTGTGGGTGTAAGGGCTGCATCTATCAGGGAACGTACACTTGAATTTTAGTCGCAGAATTTAACCCACCATGTTTTCTGTTAATCTCCAGCCCTCACACAGAATTACGACAACATCAACCTCTTCACCTACTTTCAAAGCTTCCTATCAGGACATTTGGTTCCAATAATTTTATTTTAATTATAATTAATAATAAATAATATAATAAATGATTTTTAACGTTACTTGACTGGTGTTCATTATCTAACTATGACATATATGTCGGTCAAATAGCCTGAGAGCAGTGGACTCTTAGTTTTTTTACATGCAGTGAACTCAGAGTGTGAAAATGTGTTATCCAGTTTTTAATAACTTTGGATTCTCTTCAAAAAAGCTGAATGAGAATGACGTACAGATTACTGGAGCTAAACTGGACCGCAGCTATCAGCTCATCTACAGTCCAGGAGCTTCATCGGCTTTGGGGATGAGGACTCCACTCAAAAAGGATGGAGATTCAGCAGCTGCTTCCATAAACAACCTGCCAACTAGTTGAACAATACAAGCGAAAGGGTGATTGGGAAGCAGCAACATTTGGCGGAATACCAAGAATGGAAAGTTAGGTTTTCAGTTTATAGAGAAGCAAAGAGCTTTCCATCTTTGCACCTCATGGAACAATGGATTTATGGGGGAAAGTTCTTGTCTTGATGCAAAGACGCTTAAGGGAAACAATCCACAGACACAGGTAACCAAGTCCACCAACAGTTTGTACAAAAAAAGCCTGCCCCACTTTTGTTTGTGGACCTAAACAGACCCCATGTTGTTTGACACATGTGAGCTAATACTGCTCAAGAGATCCTGGATCAAATCAGGGTACTAAATGAGAGTTCTCCTGAGCATGTTTTGTGCTGCTGCAGAGCACGAATCACAGAGTTGTGTAGTTGGACTAACCTAACTTTTAAGCCTTAGTGATCTCTGTTACAAAGCATGCATATGCAGCTCTTATGGTTATGTAAGACTCCAGCATATCACTGGAGCAGCATGGAGGAGACCCTGGTTGGCGCTGTCTTGCGTACTGTGTACTGACTTTGTAAATTAGCTTCTTATCTGGATATAATTAGAACAAATAGTTTTATTAGAGTTCTTTCCTTATTCTGTTGTTTTGAGAGCTGACCATAGACTGTATATAATATGGACAACTTGGCTCCGCCTTCCGTCATTGTACGAATTTGAAGCCAATTTGCTCTCCATATTTCTTGGATTTTTTCCACTTCCTGGAACCACCACTTGCGCACTAGTGTTGTATGCATTGGGTGGGAGAGTCGCTGTGATGACACTCGGCTCAAACTGCATATCCCCCCAGGCGAGCTACGCAATCTTCGTACGCCCATAGGCTGTATCAAATGTCAACCATAGAAAACATGAACCCTCTAATAACGGAGCTGTACAGAGAAAAGAGGACTTGAGCACAAACCAGTCCAACAGTAACTACATGTCAACACCACAAGCAGGGGGGAGAAAAAATTATATTCTGTGTAATAAATTTCTAAAGTTTGTTAACAGCTCCATAAGGATTGCTGGAAGAGGGCGGGATTTATGACCTATACTGCTGCCTGTCACCAGAGGGTGCTGTTCTCGCGGTGGCTTCATCCAGCGAGGAGGCAGACGACGTCTACTCTATATACAGTCTGTAGAGCTGATACATTTTTGGGCAATATTTTATTATCTCAGTTTAATTCAAATGTTGCTGGTGCCTGCCTCTAGTGGACACTTTAAGAACTGCAATTTTTTACACTTCCACATGAGAGAAACAGAGATTGAGAGAGAAGGCTGTCTTTATTTTTCAAATGTCAAACATACTTTTCTGGAATCTTCTCGCCCCTGTTGACAGATTTAAGCTCATGTATTCTTGCTATAATCAGCTCTATGCTCTCATACTGATATTGTGAGGGGCTGTCAAACAGCCAAGTATCTCTGCACCTTCAAACTCACACCTTCTATTTTGAGTGCCACTTCCTCTCTGTCCATTGGCCACCCCTCCTTCTCCTCCCATCTCCATCTCTTCCCATCTCTCTCTGTCTCTCAGACAGCTGTTGTGTTGAGGTTACAGTACACCTTGTGGAGGGGCCCTCCCTTTCATCTCTCCCAGTGGTTTTATGGCGCTGTGTGAATGTGCGAGGCTTTTTAATTAGGCTCTGCACCCAGACAGGCCCCAAGGCTGAGGCAGCGCCACTCTGTCTGAAGCTCGCTCACTCCCTCTCTCCATTCCTCCTCTGTCTCTCTCTCTCTTTTCTTTCAATCTCTAGACTGTCATCTGTTGTAATCCCAACTCTCTTTCTCTCTCTCTCTCTCTCTGTTTTTTTTCTCCCCATCTTAGTGATAGATCTCTTCTTTTTCTGTCTTTCAGCACAACAAGCCTCTGTACTCGTTCGAGGACAACGCAGACTATGTCTATGACGTCATGTGGTCGCCTGTGCACCCTGCGATCTTTGCTGCTGTGGATGGCATGGGCCGCTTAGACCTGTGGAACCTGAACAATGACACAGAGGTGCGTGCGTGCTAGCAAATAGGTCATGGTGGGTGTTTTTCAGTGTCATCTCTTTGTGTGTTGACGTGCATGTGTGTCTGCTGTCCTCAGGGCCTGTTGTTGGGTCTCAGCCCTGAACCGCACAACCAAACACCCAAGACTTTTTCCCTCCCACCACCAGCCCCTCCACATCTCTCCGTACACCAACACACACATGCACACAAAATCCAAGATTCCCCTGTGGGCGTTTCCCGCAGCCCTCGCTCTAAATCACACTTGGTGACATCTCCCCACCCAGACGTCCCGCGAACATTCCTGCAACCTCTGTCCAACGTTCAGGCAGCCTCAGGACCCCGCCACCTCCTCTCATCTGCCTCCCACACCCTGTCCCATCAGCGAAGTGCACACATGTGCAGAAGACCTCAGTCCACAGCTGAAGGCAGGACATAAAAATAATAAAATGAGAATGTATTTTCAGCGCTTTAGGGCAATATTTCTTTAAAGGGGGCAACTGAGGCCACCGAGGGAGTATCTATCTTTAACTTCAAAAATCAGGTAGAAAGGATGAAATCAAATGTAATGAGTGGACACTCAGTGGAATCAAAGAAATTCAGTTTTTCTCAAGTATTTATCACAGCTTTTATCAGCCTTTTCAAGAAGAAGATTCTTGCAACAATTGGCTTCATGTAAATGTGGACGACTTCTCCCATCTCTTTTAATGGATCATTCAATAGATCATAAACATTGGCACATGTTCAGGCTCATAAAATTTGTAAATCTTGATAATCTGACAAACTGTAGGTGTGTAAAATAAAAACTGTAGTTTAAAAATCAAAAGTTGTCGAACTTACCGCTGATGTCTTCTTTATTTTTTTAGAACAATAAAAACGCATCAATAGGATTTTCAGTTTATTTCATAAATGTCATAAAACCACGTACAGGAGCTTTAAAGAGGAGGTGGCTAAATGCTAACATTAGCTGCATTCTCATTTTAATGAATGGGCTGCAAAGTGTGTTTTCTAACTTAAAATATGAGCTGATCTCACTCCTGATTTCACCGTCTATTCACTTTGTGTCTGTTCATCAATCAGAGAGCATTAAAATGACCACAGTTTGTAAGGTTATAAGATTTATACTACCTATGGCTTGGACACTGTGTTTATACATGACAGTAATAAAGGAGTTTCATGCCCACAGAGTGATGTCACAAGAAAAAAAAAACACTGAAGCCATAAGGTCACCGCAGTGGGCACTGGCATTTTGCTGGTGATGGATTTTGGAGCCAAGGAGTGCACAAAAGTAATCTAGCTGATGGAGCTGTAGGATTGACATCACACCAGGTCCGCTTAAAAATGCACACATTTAACTTTCCTAGAAAACAGACTTAACCAGAGCAGATTCTTTTTAAGCTGACATTAAAAAGAAAAGAAAGTTCAACTCTTGTTTAGATTCACTCTGACCGTTTCTCTTCTACTCAGCAGAAAGCTGCAAGAGCTGCATTTGTCATGACATCACATCCTCGTTTTTTAGCATCATATGACAAATGAAAACCAAAGTGTCAACACTCGAACTCAAACATGCATGATGAGGATAGGTGGAAATAACTTGGCTGGTGTAAAATACACAAAACAAGCCCTTTAAAGCTCACCCAAGAGCACTTTATATAGTGTGCAAACTTTGAAACTCTCAGGAGCTTGTTTGTTGTTTGTTGCAAAGACGAATTTTACTCTGAACTTTTCCTTTAAGGCAGAAAAAGTTTCTGTCTGAAGTCTGAAAACCTCACTTTTTCACAACTTTGATTGTTGGTACCAAACCTTTGATCACTCAGGTAAAAGTAGGGATAAAAGGATCTTTCATTCTCCTGCTCTCTTGGTTTCCATGGAGACAACACCCTCAGTGCCTTCCACCTTAATACCCATCTGCGTCAGATGCTGTCCTCTTTTTCCCATAATGCTCTTTCACTCGCTCTTCTTCCTTTCTCATTTCCTCAAAGGCCTGTTCTTAAAATATTCACATCTCATCTCCCAGGATTTGAAGTTACATCTCGGCTGTCATGTCTCTTCCCGTCTCGTTTTAACCACATCTCTCTCTCCTTCATTGATCCCATCAGTAGCCTCTTCCCTCTGCAGCACAGATGACAAGTTTCCCATGATTCCCTCAACAGCAGCCTTTTCAGCGACAGAGGAAGAGTTCATTATGGAAGGCCTAACTCGACTAACAATGTGCTTTATGAGAAACATTTGCTCCGAGACACTCACACACACACACACACTCCCACACACACAACGGATGTAACAAACACATGCAACACACATTCACTCATGCACACTAAGGCTAATAGCAACAGACTTCCATTGTACCATCATATTAAAAACACAGTCATAACGACACTAACTGAGCAGTGCAGTGCCTGGTTCTCATTTTCTGCATGCACACACACACACACACACAAACACTCACACACACACACAGCCAATTTAAAGCGCTCAGTTCAGATCCACTCGGGCGGATCAGGGGAAGCTAGCAGGCTAATGGCAGTCAGTCTGTGGTTAGCGCTGCTTTAAATACGCGGCAGCTCGGTGTGTGAGGGGACATGATGCCAAGGCCTCTGTCTCCACTGGTGACATGTGTCAGACTCGCTCGCCACATGTCAGGAACAGTTTATGGAAATACTGCAGATGGTTGAAGCTCTTTTAAAAGGTGCAACACCAGCTCTGCTGTTTACTAAAAAGAGCCTCGGCTACAACAGCAAACATGGACTTACTTCAATCCAATCCGCTTTGTTTATACAGCACATTTTAAAAAACATTCAAGTTTACCAAAGTGCTGCACAGTAAAATTAAAAGAACAAACACTGCAGAAAACATCAAGGGGATATTTTACTGAGTTATTATATGGCCTCATGTTTGTCCACTTTAAAAGCAAAAGCTATTAATTCAAGTGCTATATTTGGCCAACTTTATGAGTGTTTGGAAAAAGTTTGCTTTAAAAATTGAATTTAAATGGTGAATGCTCCTGATTTACACGGATAAAACAAACATTAAAACAAGCTTTAAGTGCAGTTAGAGCCAATAAACAAATAGAAATAGGTCTTAAAGCAAAACAGGAGCACTCTCTAAAATAAACCCTCCATAGGTGCGGGAACATCACAAATGTGTAACAAACAGAAAGAAAAACTCAGCACATTTAATGACTTTTAATTTGTTGAATACAGGTGAGATGCACAGCCGGGTGACTGATGACTTTCTTCAGCTGTGCAGAAAGAATTTTAAAAAACCTTCAAGGTGAAAGAAGGACCGAGCGCTGAGACGCTGTGCTTCTCTGATTAAATATGTTCATTTAGTGTGCTGAATTTTTGTCCATTAAAAAAAAAAAAAAAAAGATTTTTTTTATAAGATTTTAATTTTCTAAGTCATTTTCCCAGGGAAACAGTCATAGGAGAATCATGTTTACTTTAGAGATTAAAAACATGATGTTGCAAAAATAAACCCTGATATTTATTTAGTACTGAAACAGTATTTTTACCTTGCTATGCCACATTACATGACCGTACTTATATAATGATATGTCAGGTCCCACTATGTTACTCTATCATAATGCTTTGTCATGTTTTATTCACCTTCACATCACTGTTGATTGAGTCGTGGGAGTTAATGGCTTTTAATTTCAGCTGTTAGTCAGTTTAGAGCCAGTCAGACTTAAGAGGGAGCACTCAAATATTTACATAGGGAAATGCCGAAGTGTAAACGTTACATTTGTGACAGTATTGTGCTAAGTATATATGTTGAGTCATATCACATCACCTTCCGTTACATTATGGTTTGTTACTTTATGTTGAACCTGGTGCCATCTAACAAAGATATGACTTTAAATTTCACTGATGCTTGTTTTCGTGGACTTTACACCCTCAAGACAGTCCCAACTTACACGAAGCTGGTGCAACAGGCCGCTCAGCTTTTATAGATATTTCCCTTCATTCATATTTGTCCCTGCACACCCTGAACATGTGTGTATGTTCTTGTCTTTGTTGCTGATTACTGTGACTTACATGAGGACCTTTTACACCCACCATGGATAATCTTTGTCGCTTTATTTTGTTTTTCTTGTTTAAACAGGTACCGGCGGCCAGCGTGACCATTGAAGGAGCTTCAGCCCTCAACAGAGTCCGCTGGTCATCAGGAGGGAAGGAGGTGGCTGTGGGCGACTCAGAAGGCCGAGTCTGGATCTATGATACTGGAGAGGTACAGGATCATAACCATGTCTTATTAATACAGTTTGATCACATGATACACTTGGCACAAATGAAAAACACATGGTGCATCTCAAAACAACCTTTTTTTGGGGGGGACTCAGAAGTAAAGGCTTGATTTCTCAGGTATTGTTTTCATCATTAAAGAGTAATAACTTTGACATTTTAATCAATATTGCCTGGTATAATGCTGATATTTTGGCAGCCTGATGTGCCAGAAAAAAAAACAATAAATTGGTGAGGGCATTGTTGCTGGATTCACCAAGGGTGCTGTAATGTGTGCAGCTGGTGTCTCACACTGGTTTCATTTTTAGACAATCAAGATTTAATTACTCCTGAGGGGCTGAGAGCACCAGTGAGCGACACTAACCAGGATTTATTGCTGCGTTGTTATTAAGTTGCTCTACAGTAGATGAAGAGAAGTTGGCGCCTGAGTTACCGTCGTTGCTCACTGTTCAGTTCCATAAATCCGTCCTGTTTTCAGATTTTGTGTCATGTGGAAGAAAGACCTGCTCCATATAGAGGAATAATGTATATAATTTGAGCTGAATCATGATTTCAAAAACATGTATACGCTTTATCTCTGATGTTTATTTTGCTCTATGGACTTTGGTGAATGGCACACTCTACAGGAAAGTGCATTTCTTTCACAGTAAAACCTTCACATGCCCCACAACTGATCATTTCAAGTCTTTTAGTTCTGTGTGTTTACTCAACTGTCAACATCGCCATGAATGTATATGTTTGATTTTCCTCCCTCCCTCTGCGTGTCACTCTGCCATCACCACAAAGCGTCCAACCGCCCTGCCTGCTCCTCGTATGTTCTCTCATGCTCAGAGGGCTCTGGTTAGGATCCCCATGTGAGGGCGCGTTAGCCTCACCACTCGGCTAATTTTAGCACCGTTTTGCTGCCTGGTCGGTGGGAGAGAGGCTCAGCTGAGCCGGTGGCCTCCCGCAGGGTCGACAGTAACGAAGAGTCATCAATAAAAGGGTTGAAGGTTTTATAACCTTAAGGACATGTGTGCGGTGGAGGGGATGCTTTTTGAGAAATTCCCCCTCACAGGGCCAAAAGAGGAACAGCATGTGAATAATAAAGAGCCTGGAGCAGCTTCAGGAAGAAAAACACAAATAAAAATTAATTTTAGTGATATTTTTCTTAGTACATATGAGCTCTGTGTCATTTATCCGCAGGGGTTGTAGCTGTTTTGATTCTTCTGTTATTGATGTTGCTGAAAAGTCCAAATTATGACATACAAGTCTTTCGAGGTCAGGACTTTCAATGTTTTAGACCCACTGCTTTAAAAGCAGGATGACAAAAATCCCACAGCGTTATTCTGACATTTGAGCTTCTTGTATTTTATTCAAACATTAAGTCACTCCGAGCAGCATATACATAGTCCTCTGGCTGAGCCCCCCTGCTGTGGCCAGCACAGCTCAGTGGGGGGTTTAAAGGGGGAGTTCAAAATGGCTGCCTCCCTCCTCCTGGTTCCTGTTTAATTACAGCCTGGCCATGCAAAGCGGTTGCAGACAGCTTGGGTGGCGGCCGCGGCTTCTGTCCCACTCATTCTGACTCCCACAGCGCTCGACTCGAGGTCGACACTTAAGGAGGAACAGCGTTCAGTATGACTTCCTGTATTAACTCTTTACTGTCAGAGCAGCTCGCGCTCGTTTTTAGATTTGTGAGCAGAGTGGCTGAACAAAAACATCCAAACAATGATTTCACGGAGTGTCATGAAATAACCAGCAGGTAGTCTTTGTTCCCAGAGGATAAATCAGTGAAATATACGGGCAGGCATCCACATTCACATTACATAACACACCCACGGTCTCCAGAGGTTGAATGGTAACATCTCCGGAGTTGTTTGGCTTTTTCTCAGAGCTGAGAAATGTTCAAGTAAAGAACCAATTTGACTGAAGAATCAGCAGGATGATTTTTTTGTGTCCACAGGGGGCGCCAAAGTTAAGACATCTTTGGTAGTAGCTTTAATCTACTTTGTGTTTTTAAACCAAAAATGAGAATATTCTATAAGTTTGTTTCTCTGTTCAGAGATGAGTAGAAAATGTCAGCTTATAAAGAGATGAGCAAAGAAAAATATAGATTGGAGTATATAATACCCATTATTTATGATCGTAATTTGAGGTTACTTCTCTGTATTTTTCCCTTCAGTTTCATAAAAGAATGTATTTCACTTCAGTATGAATATCAATAATTGTTGTTTTTTTAAATGATCCTAATGATAAATCAGAACTGTGGAACAAAAAAGCATTCTGGGATAAAGTAAGCAAATACTATAAACAAATTGATGAGTTCAGACTTTTCCTCTCATGTTCTTGACTTTTGATGACAAACTTTGACTTTATAAGGTCTCACAGTCGACTTTGTATTATTTTTTTTGAGGTTTTTGTCACGATTTTGACACACTTTTAACACAAGTTTTCCAGTCAGGAACTTTCTGTTTGTGTCAACTTTACCTTCCCACTCAAACAAAGCATCCTTTGGTTATCTTGACCTGGATATACTAAAGTAATGTCTTCTGCCCCCCCCCAGAAATCACATCATTTTGACTTTTTACAGCCAAATGCATCATTTATTGTGATTATTCAATGTGAGTAATAGTAACACAGGACTTTGTCTGACACTGACCTTCTAGAAGCAGATTCAGGCACTAAAAATGAGGTTATGAAATCATCAGTCTTGTCACTAATGGTTGTGTTTGCTTCTGTCTGTTATAAAAAGGCATCACTATCATTATAAACAGACCTTCTGTCTCAGAGTTTGGATATTTTTTGGACTGAATTTTGGATCTAATGTCCTTTTTAAAGTGAGGATGTAATTGTAAAAGCAGAGTTTTAGCCTTTTTTTCCATTGGCTAAAATGAGTTCTGTAAATTGGTGTTAAATTACTCTTAAAGAAAAGCTAAATTGCTGACTCTTTACTTTTGGAACAAGCAGTGACAAATCTATGGAGCTCTGTTGCCTAGCAACATCTTACACAGGGTGATACTTACAGGTGCGTGCACTCACCTCACCTTAATGTCATGTTGTCTGTTTCTCTGATGACTCCTTCAGCTGTCAGTGGCTCACACAGATGACTGGGGGCGCTTCGCTCGCACCCTGATGGAGATCCGCGCGAACCGAGCGGACGGCGAGGAGGAGGGGCCTATGGAGCTGGCTTCATAGAACGGGACTCCAAACCAAAGTGGACTGAATCAGACGCCTGGTGTGCTTTTATTGGTGTCACTGTAGCATGAGCCTATCACTCAGTTTGGTTGGGTTTCCTCACTTTTCTGTGCAGTAATCATGTCTAAAGGAGGCGGCGCTTTTATTGTATTTATGCATTTACTGTCTGTTAACGAGTTGACTGTTTATCTCGACTGATTTGTCCAACTTTATTCGTTTATTGACTTTAAACAATGTGTTGCTTGCAATCTGTGAGCCTGCAGTATTTACAGAGTGGCAGTCTAATAGCCTTATGGAGTTCTGTGTACTGTAACGATGCTTTGCACTACTGTGAAATGAAGCAGGGTCCATAGACTAGTCATGTATTGTTTACAAACTCTCATGGTCACTTTATGTTGTGCTTTTTTCACTGTACTATGATGCCTGCATGCAACACATTCCTGGAATATTACAGATGCGTAAACATGAGAGGTGGTCGTTATGGTGACGTTTTCACATGTGGCTGCTGTGTGTGTGTGTGTGTGTGTGTGTGTGTGTGTGTGTGTGTGTGTGTGTGTGTGTGTGTGTGTGTGTGTGTGTGTGTGTGCGCGAGGCTGTCAGAAACTGAATCAAGGATTGGCACTTTGTATTTTGTTGTTTGGAGCAATGACTGTATATTATTATTAATGAACGGTTACGATTATCAAGAGGTATATTGTACTGCAGAGTGCTCGCTGTCAAACCTGCTGTGATTACTATTAAAGCAGAGCCCATTAACTCTTGTGTTGTTTTTTCACTTCCAGCATTCACATGACAGTTAATTTTACTCACTGTGAACATCGTACACATGGGCAGGATAAAATCTATCTCACATGTTCTGCAAACCACAATCCAATCCAAATTCAGTTGTTGGGCACTTTAAAACATCCACAGAGGACCAAAGTGCTGCCCAGGGTAATAAAAGTATCAGAAATAAAGACACAACATCTTACATGAAACATAAAATTACATATAAAACCAATAAAATAATCTAAAAGGCATATAACATGGGTAAAATCAAGGCAGAGGAGAAGAGGTTGGAGGTTAAGAAGAGATTCAAAAACCATCTTCTATAGTTTTGGAGCTGCAACAGCAAATGCACAGTCCTCCCGACCACAGATTGTATATTTAAAAGGACACTGTGAGTCTGCAGTTCTTCTGGTGTCCACTAGAGGCTGGCTACAAAAGCACACAAACCACACACGCACCTACAGTATTTAAACCTTCTAAAAACCAACCTTTTTTGTAGGATTATATTCGAAACACATGTTCATAATAAAATTAGCATATTGTTATACTACAAGGTCTATTTGAATACTTTTGGTGTCGCAGAGCCACCACTGCGCGATAACGAAATAGCGGGCAAAAAAGTAAAGGGCAAATATAGGGCAAATTTTATATATATATCATTAGTTTTGACGACATGAAGGTTTTGCATTATGAAAGGCACAGCTAATTTGATTGACAGCAAATGATCTTCACTCTGCAAATCATAAAACCCAACTAGAAAAGGATTCAAACCCAGGACCTTCTGGTTGTGAGGCGACAGTGCCAACCACTACACCACTGTGCCACCTATCTACACCACTGTGCCGCCCATTCCTTATCTTTCAGCATTGAAAATTCCAACGACACCCTTATTTTTGTGTGTTCTGGATCACAGTCCCCAGAATTTTGTCCGGATCACCACCAAAATTTAACGGAATCCTCCTTGGGCTGAGACGCACCTCTGGTGAAAATTTCAGGTCAATCCGTCGGTTACTTTCTCTGTAAAGTTGCCAACAGACAAACAAACAAACAAACCAACGCTACAGAAAACATAACCTCCTTGGCGGAGGTAATAACAGAAGTGCAGAAATACTCACCGGCAAACAGTTGCAATGGAAAATATTTGAACAGCCTCAAAGCCATGATGTCTGTATTCTTTAACATCACTGCTAATAACGGGACTTTGATAACTCCATTTGTATATGCTCTGTTTCCTCTATCCTCTCTAGGGGATGTAGGGGGAGGCAGAGCGTACAGTCTAACCTGTCTGAAATGAACTCTAGCTTAAACTGGTTCTCCTCTATGGCTCTGTATGACCTCCCTCGACAGATAGGATTCTTTGTTTTCTTCCTGTTATCTCCTCTATTCCCCTAAAAAATGTATACCATTTCACCTCAGTCTGATTGTGTGAAGACAAAAAGGGACACCCTTAAAAAAAAAGCTGATCTTGATTAAAATATAATTTATAAAAAATGGAATATAATTTTTTTAAAAGTGTCATATATCAGCAGTGACTTAGTGGAAACAACTCTTTTCTCTTATTCCTCACCCGAGGAGGTTCAGGGGAGCTCTCAGTGAAGGGGGCAGCCTCCTCCTCCTCCTCCTCCTCCTCTTCTGCTGCTGTCACCACAGTGTAGCGTGGGAGATGGAGTCCAAACTCGTTCTCTATGCCAGCGAACGTGGCCACAGCCAACCTGAAGCCTCCGATGTGGTCGGGTTGGGCGCCGGCAGGCTGATCCGAGACTTGGGGGTGGGCTCCGAGCCAGCAGGCTTTCTGTGGTGTGGAGAGATGGAGGGAGAGAGACTCACACACACACACACACACACACACACACACACACACACACACACACACACACACAGGGGGAAGCCAGAGGCACAGAAAGAGTCAAATAAAGGAGGAAAACATTGAGAGGTAAGAGCCACACAATAAAATCACATAATGAAAAAAACTTTAGAGATCATGAAAATCTACAGTTTTAACTCTTACACATTTATCTTATTAAGATATTTAAAAGAAAGTCCCACAAAAATATATCAGATAAGATCTGTATGTAAAAGGGAAACTTCAGAAAAGGCAGAAATCATTCCTTAAAGTGGCTGTTTTCAGGGGGAAATTAGCTTTTTACAATCCAGAAGTGGTGAAAGTACCTGTACAAGTTCAATCCCTGCCTCCCGCTCTGATCACTGAGCTGAGAAACTCAAAACTGAGGAAATTGTTGCATTTTCCTGTGGCATTTTGAAAAGGACTCACAAGAGCAGTTACTGTAGACTGGATTTACCTTGTTGACCCAGAAGGAGATGGTACTTTGTAGCTGGATTAACTGGCTCTGAAACTTGTCCTTTGAATGAACAAAATGTTCTTATTCTTTTCATATTTCTAAGACAGTTCCCCATGAATCCCAAAAAGAAGGTCCTTAACTAACTATAAGTAAGCAGCAAAAGTCATTACAAAGTTTATTTTCAAACTTATTTTTCCTGCAAGAAGGTTTGATTTGGAGTTGATTTTAGTGCTCCTCGTTGAGAGGACAATACACCATAACTCTGTGCTGATCTTGTCCCCAACATTTCGTAGTTAAAGCACCTGTGAGGAAGTTAAGGTTTGAGTAAATTTAGAACCCCTTGGGAGCAAAGCAGTCTTATCCTATATATGCTTGAGTAGTGTCTTCTAACAAAAAAAAAATCAAACTTTTACAGCCCAATGCATCAATTTTGTAATATTTAATCTGAAAAATGTAAAAGCTGGGCTGTTTCTTCAGCTCCTTGGCTGACACCTACCCCCTCGCTTCAGTTTCAGGCATCAGAAATAACAATATTAAAATGATCAATCTAGTTGCTGGTGGTTTTGTTTGATTTGTACATCATACAAAAGTTATTACCGGTACATGAATTTCAGTCTATTTCATGTAGGCAACAGGAGCTTTAATGCCTGATTTCAATCTTTTTTTTTTTTCAACTGAGTTAAGACAGCAAGGAAAACTCTTTGAACTGTTTTGACTTGACCTCAGCTGATTTGCTCTCTTGGGTTGCCACTTTAAAAAACTCCTCACAGGTGCTTTAAAAAGAAACAAAACAAAACATCCTACTGTCTCTATAGTCAATGTCTGTCATCAAAAATGTTAAGGAAAGGCTGGTTCAACATTTGACACCTACCCTGTGGCAACATTAACAGACAAAAAAACTTAATTGAAATGACCGCTCTTACTGCTGATGGTCGGGTTTGCTTTCGAAGCTCATTTTTGAGGAATATCAGAATGTTTGGAAATCAGCTAAAAATGTTTTTCAGTAGCTTTAAAATTTTTTATCATGTTTTTTATTTTTACAAAGAACCACATGCAGACTTCACAGCTTGACAATCACTTCTGTCCAAGCTTTTCAATCAGCAGTGCCAGGACCAAATGTGACCTGCAGGAAGCCTTAGAGTGGCCCAACCTGACCTATGTACAAGAGTCCAAATTATGAAGAAGTAATTGAACAGCATGTAGTGAATGGAGGTAGCTGGTGGGTGAGCCTTCTCACTGCGATCCTAACTTGGTCTAGAGTTGCACATTCACAGTATCAATCAGAAAAACATACCAACTTTCCAGAAGAATCACAAGCGAGAGACACCAAAGTCAGTTTGTCTGCACATGATGAGCAAAGACGTACAGCACTGGTGGGGTCAGAATGTTAGTATATACCAGTTTTGTATATGACTTACTGTCCTCTAAAGTTGATATCTAGGCAGTGCTGCAGAGATTCATGAGTAATAAATGCTGCTAAACTGCAAAAGGTGGACAATCAATATTGAAGTGTTTATTCAAGTTATTCAAATATCGTGAATAAGACAGTTCAAGGTGACTCTACCTCTACTTTACGATGCCTGCAGTCTCTGAGAATCTTCCAGAAACAGCCCTTCAAGCTCCTGGTCTGCCACCTGTAGCCTAGTCTCACTCACATCTGCCTGGGGTCACCAGAGAGGCTGTCAGCAGGCCTGCATGGGAAGACGGATGTTTGAGCTTGTGTGCCGCTTCATTTTCAGAGAAGTGTTTGATTCTAAATATGGCAGAGCACAAGTTTAAAATGAGCCCTAAACAAATGAGATGATTCGTAATAAGCATCCTGAAGCAGTGATCCAATAAAATCTTGTGCCTGATAAAGAGGTTTTAGCGCTCTTTGTTCCCTCTTTTTCAACACGTCATCTCGGATCTCGATCATCTTGCTGAAACTCTGCCACCTACATACACTAAACACCAGAAGGGGCCAGTTCCTCTCACTTCACCATCAGCCAATCCATACCACCAGCAAGGCCATTATTTAATCTCTCTCTTTTTTCCTCCCTTTCCTCTCTTTGCCACTCTCCTTACAGCCGTTTGAAAAGGTCCAGACAATAGATGGTAATGAGAGCAGTGCACACTGTGCCCCGTGTGCCGGCAGAAAGTGACTGAGGGGAGTGACTGCAGAGCCCCCCACTCCAGCCACTTCAGCCGTGAATGGACTCAATCATTGATGGCTCGGTCATTACCATCAACTGCCCTCTCCACCATTTACTCTGACTTCTTGGTTTTTGTAACGACCAAACGAGCTATTCAGCGAGCCTAATCAACTCAGCCTTAGGTAGCAGACCGGCACCCGGAGGAGACTGACCACCTGCACTGAGAGAAGACAGGAGGAGAGGAAAGGAGAGGAAAGGAGGAGTGGAGAGGAGGAAGAGGGTGGGGTTAATGTTAGTTTGCTGTGGGTTTATAGGAAGATGTGGTACTGAAACGTGAAAGGGGATAAAAAAAAGTTCAGGAGCAAGTAACAAAGTCTAAAACGGCAACGGAAAACAATAAAAGAAAAAAATCTGGACAGCAGAGTAATAACACAGTCTCCATAAGATGATAGATGTGCAATAGTTTTTGTGTATAAAATCATTTTAACACATTATTTTACACACAAACAAATCAAAAACACTTACCCTTCAGTGTATGACACTAAGGCATCCACAGGGGAAACATGCATTTAAGTATATTGTCAATAATCCATACTTAATACCAGATAATAAACATGGTATTGTAAATAAGTAGGCCAAGATTTTGTGTGGTAGACATGGCCTAATGGAAAGTCAATAGTGTGTACTTCACAAAGAACAGGTTGATTCTACTGTTTATTATACATATTGAACAGTGTGTGGTATACATTGCCCAAAAAAGTATATATATAATGTATATTGCTCGGTAAATAATGGTTATCGCACTGCATTAATTCATGTTACATGGTAAATATGTTCTTGAAACTATTATTAACGTATACAACACAGTAAATAATATATATTGCATTATAGATGTTGCATAATAAAAAGTAAATACTGCACCAGGAAAAAGAATTACACTATTTATAATGCATACTGCACAGTGGTATATGACATGGTAAACAGTTAATAATCATATAACTAGAAGAATGTGTTTTTCACAGTAAATTATGTATCTGACATGGCAGATAATATAGATAATAATGATGAAAGATAATAATCATGAATATAATACATAGTAAGTAATTCACATTGCATGGTAGATGTGTCATAATCAAATGCAGATAATGTACATTGCTCTGAGATAATTTAATTTTCTTTAGTAATGCTCACTGAACAATACATCGTGGCATTTTTAATGTGTACAGATAATTTATTTGAAAGGTTAATTCTATTGCCAAAATACATCTTTGCATAGTAACTTAAGAACCTTGCATGTCAGATAATGTGTGTTACACAATAAGTAATTTATATTGCATGGTCGATGTGGCATGATGCAATATCTATATTGTGTGCTGCACTCTGATCATGTAAATTGCCCTTTTAATTGATGCATATTGCATAGTGCATGGTATATTTTGCCCAGCATATTGTTTTTATTGCACTGTGAATAATGTTGCATGGTTAGTATGAGTTTGGCATTATAGATAATGTATATTATACAGTAAATGATGTATTTTGCACAACAATAATGGTTGGTAAAAAGGGGATAATGCAAATTACAATGTACCTAATCCATGAAACATGCTCTTATCTATTATATTGCTCATTCAATCATAAGTAGAGCACTGATGACAATGTCGGTAAATTATACATGGTAGATATGGCATGCTGCATAGTGTTAATTTACGTGTTTTGTACTTAGATAAACCAAACTCTTAAATTTCACTGTAAATAATGAGCACAGTTCAATTACTGAAGTTGCATCAGGAAAAATAAACTACACAAGTAATAAAGGAAAATATTACCCAAAAGAACAGGCAGTTTCCTGTAAAAGTAGTAAAGAGATTTTTACACAATGAGAAGTTGGGGAATAGGAGACAGGGATACTGCAGAATGTGCGTGTGTTTGTGTATGTGCATGAGTTTGTGTAATGGGGGTCGTTTCCACATGCAGGTTATGAGCTGGCTAACACCGCTCTTCTCAGGCCTGCATAATGCTGAGCTAAATAATGCTGGGCAAACTGAGCGTGTAATTCAATTTCCTGTGCTGACTGTAAAACACTAATTGGCAGAATGCTGTAACCGCTGATAAATATATGAGAGAGCGGGATGATAAAAGTGTCAAAGTCATGAAAAAAATAAAGAAATCATGAGGCTGGTTTCTGCTCGGAGTCTGTGGCCAGGGCTGCCAGTCTTGTGGTGAGAGAGCTGAGTAAAAAATGGATGAGGGAGGCAGATTTGATGATTTTTCCGTGTTGTGCTGCTCCTCTGCGTCAAAAAGAGAGAGCTGCTGACACATCTCAATGGATTCAAAACAAATATGAGGTCTTTTATGCAAATTCTCCTAAGCCCTTTAGTTTGGCCGAGCAGAGCTGGGTTGTTATTAATGTTTTCTTTTGGGTAAAAATCCAATATTAAACTCTGCTTTGAAAGGATCATGTTTCCGGGTAAAAGAGAGAGTGAAGTCATCAGTTGATGTTGAGTCCTCTTGGTCTATTCGCTCAGTTTTATGACTCAACTACAGACGAGACAGTATGCATTCTTGCAGGGTGAACATACATAAAGTATGCAGGAGCATGTTTGAGTGCTTTTCCTCATGTGTTTGCGTGCGTGTGCAATACATGAGGACTGGAAACCTTCCTTACCAGCGTGGTTGGGAGGCATGTGTGACGCTCCCCTGCTGCAGAGCTTCAAATCTGAGTCCCCAATCACGGAGCAGCGCTTTAATGAGCAGCTACTGCTGTGGAGCCTGTGGTCAGATTGAGCCCGGCATCCAAACTCTGAGCTCTGCCACCGTTCGTGCAGGTCTGTGGAGGTCTAAGGCCAGAGTAGAGTGAGACCTGCTCTCACACTTTGTTCAAACCTGAGCCTGACAGAAGAGCTTATTTTATAAACTAAAGTGTACCACACACACACAGCCTCAGTATTGAGGCTCTCAGGCTCACCGTGGATGTTTATATATCATGTAAGACAAACTTAGTCTTTAAGTTTTGAACATAAGTAGTTAAAACACTGAATTTTAGATTTTGCACATATTTGTTTTAAGTAAACCAGGTGACAAATGATCACAGCTGTCATTGCGAGATCCACTGATACCTTGAGTGATGACGGGTTATTAAAAATGCTTTTTACTGATACAGTCCAGACTGCAGTCTCAGATTTGAGCGGCTTTTTCTGCTGGTTTTGCAGAGCCAGATCCATGTCTATTTCATCGATTCATTTAATGCTGCCGTGGCTCATAAGTTTAGAGTTAGTTCAGGTGACATCAAATACTTTTTGCATTCACTCTCAAGGAAAATGAAACTTCAAAACTTCAACTTCAAAAATGTTTTTTTTTTTTTAGTTTTTCTTTTTTAGTTTTTTTACAAAGAACCCTGCAGGTGAATTTCTTGTTAAAAGTTGACTGTCCACATTTTCAGAGGAGTCAAAATGAATTAATTTAAAATAGTGACACTCGATAGAAGCTGAGAGACTAATTTGATCTGAAACAAACAGCATCTATGTTGGCTGTCACTGAGGTAAGCTTTGGTTTGAGCATAACAGAAAAGAAGAGAAAGAAAATTATGGATACACAGTCTTGGATATATATCTGATATGCAGGTTTTTTCACTTTTTATGCTATGCAATCAAGGTCACATGCACATACTTGATGCACTCCCTTTTGGACAATATTCTAGCGATTTCATGCCAAAATATATTGTGTATCCATGCTGTGAATAAGATACCCTGACAGCAACCTGACCCTGGTAGAGTTTGTAAGTAAATTCTCATAAACAGGAAACTAAAACAGCAATTATCAGACAGAGCGCAGTGAAGTGTGATATACCCGCTGCCTTTGGTCTGGATTGATTGCCACGACTCTAAACTTCAACTGTCTGTTTAAAAGTCCCATACTGTGTACAGGAGCACCAAACCAAAGACACGACATCTACAAGAAAATCCTCTTCATGGCAACATGCCAGATGACTCATGTCCCTTCGTATGCAAATGTCGTTTCCAGCTTTAAGTGAGGGAGTCTGAGATGAAAGTAAAACTGTCAGGACACAAAAAAGTTGAAAATATATGACAGCCAAGTGTAGAAAACTTCTTAAAAATGACATGACATTGTCAAACTGGTGGAGTTCCCTGCTGTCTCAAACCTGCTGGCCCGCTGCCATCCTGCCTCAAACACCATGTACACTTAACAGAAACCATTAGGCAAGCCAGGGCCGGCCCTCCTTAGTTAAACTGTTTCTGGATCCTCTTAAGGTTCTTACTAAGACATTAACACAGAAAGAAATAGAGAGGGAGAGAGAGAAAGGAGGGCTGGCAGGTACCTGGGCTATCTCTTCCCCTCTCTCTCCACTGGTCCTTCTTGTCTGGCTGTCCCTCCTGCAGGCTGGCTGGGGCCCGAGCGGCTGCTGAAAGCTGGGAGATTCTATCAAGGCAGGACAGACAGGCAGCGTCACAGGGACTGAGACAAGAAGACTTCATTTCAGAGGCATGAGCAGAGCAGCATTCAGGAGAGAGCGTGTCAAAAACTAAAACGGCAAGATGCACTTAAAGGACTTCATGGGTTGATCCTCAGCAGGGATATGCACAATGCTTTTGCTTTCTCCTGCATGAACCTCCAAACTTGAGCACAATTCAAGTTCATAAATAATTAAATGTTAAATTCCTTTACTGACAACTTTCCCCAAAGTGATGAAAGGTGGCGCTAGTGTGTTAGCCGCCCGACCAACCGGTAGCTCCTCCAGCGGAGGGTGAGCGTCAGGATAATTACCCTGACAAAGGCAGCTCTGTGCCTGGGTGCAGCCCCTCCGGAGCCAGCCCGTCTGGGGCTTGCAGGCTGAAGCTCGTCTCCTCCTCCCCACCTCCTCCTCCTCCTTCTCCTCTTGCTCCTCCACTACCATCAGCACTTCTACTTTCTCAACATACTTTGTCTCCTGTCTGTGCATCTACCAACAGACAGACACAGTGATGTTTGTGCAGGAGCGTTGTGCAGACTCTTGCATGGAGACAGACGTTTTATGGACACACACACACACACACTTAAACAGAGTCATAAAGGACCAGGAGGGAGACATGAGCAGGTACACAGGTAGAGGCTCCACATTATCTTGCAAGCTTGTTAAAAGGACCAAAAGGTTTACATGGAAGCTGTCCGACACGTCCTCAAAGAAAAAGTGTTTACTGTCTTGAATTTGACAAAGTTTCATCATCTTACTTGCAAATGAAAAGAATCACAGGTATGTCGCTGACATTTTCCCCATTGATTGTGTTCACAGTCTGTGCAGAGCCTCCCCTGCCGGCTCCATTAGCACTTATTTATGTAATTAAATTAGACATGCTCTATTCCACCCTGAGGGCTACTGTCCCTGTCAAGCCAGTTAAGAGGCTAATGTTAGCGCCAGCCTCAGCCAGCTCCTTTATTCATACCTAAAGGTGGCATTTAAAAACACATAGGCTGGTCCCCTCCCTTGTAGAAATACAATGGGTCAATTAGTCATAATATTTATGAGAATGAGAGTAAACACACTATAAATGAAACCAATGCAACAGTATTTTTACATCAGCCTCTAATCTTCGCCATGTGTTGGCCTCATAATATCATACGATTCTAATATGTTGAAACAGAGCACTGTAATTTCTAGCCCTGTGCAATTGAAAAATACCAATTATGGCAATTAAGGTTAAATACAGCTTTTAGCATAAATCATGCTATTTCTTGTGCTTGAACAGAGGACCACATGGAAGTGTTGATTTAACTGAAAGCTGATGTGGGGTAAGGTAAGATGTACATTTAGCAGAAAAATCACATATGATTCAGTCAAAACGGTCATGAGGAATAATGGATTGTTGGGGAACAAAGAGGCTGATGGAAATATAACAGAGAGGACTTTCCCCATGACTCTGGGAATCATTGGTCTGTTAGTTTAACCTTCATATTTGCACAAAACCCTGGAGAGCAAAAGCAGGCAGAATGCACACAGGTGTAATGACATCCCACCTTCCATAAATGATGATGTGATGATAGTTTATTAATCCAGGATCACAGGGATATTGAAAAAAAACTTTCTACATCAAAAATGTCACCGCATCACCACTAAACTGTGTCACAGAACCAACCAGAGACACATTTTCCATCTCTTTGGAATGGATCAAAATGTTGTTTCTTCTCCTTTTAACAACGAACCTGGCAAAGCTTGACTTTTTACAAACTTTATCATGATAGTGTTATTTTGGCAAAAGTAAATCATAAAAAAAAAAGATTTGAAATGAATGGGCACTATAATGGAAGAGGTCCAAAACTTGTCTTGGCTGGGAGTTGGGTTTTTGCAACAGCTGGCTGAGAGCTATAGCTTCCCAGAGCTATAGAAGACGATAGATGATTGTTTCTGAAATTGCTAATCAACCAACAGATTAAAAAAAAAAAAAATACGCCAACCTGAAGTATCAACATCAGCAAACAGTAGCTTAGATCCTGTTTACATTCTGCAATTGCAAAATCCAGTTAAGACCCGAAACCTGAGATGATCTGTCCAGGCCCTTTTGACTCTGTTTCTCACCTTGTAACACACAGAGAAGCCTCTCTGGTTTCAGACAGGACGCTGACCCTTGGCACCCCCTTAGGGATCTCTCCTGCAACCTGAGGACAGATCTTACAACTTTGAGAGGATTGGAGAAGCACAATAGAGAGCTACGACAAGAAGAGACAAACAGGGAGAAATTAATGGATTTGTTACTTCAGCTTGGATGGAAACTATCCCTAAAATATTTCCTGCTGCGACACAGAATGTCACTGACTGTATTTACATAAAAGCACATGAAAACGCTATTATTCTGCTTGTATACTATTGCAGAAAGTGACGCAACCCAAGGTTGTTGCTGCCTCAGCAACCAGCTGCAAAACAAACACGGAGAGAGGAGGAGAGACGAGGAGAGGAGCGGGAATCCAGCTGATGCAGTGGAGTCTGTCAGCTGTTTGTCTTCATCACACAGAGCCTGCGGGGACTCCGGCTTCTCTTTTTTCTCTTTAACCTCTCACTTCACTTCACACTGATCTCCAAACCTGTACTTGTGAGGGGAGGGCAGAGACTCTGCAGCGAGTCCAGACTGGTTTCTGTGTCGGCACGGTTTTTTTAAGTATGAGGGTTTGCTACTGTGGTGAAGTTGTGGCAAGACAAATGGTTAAGTGTGTCCAGTCGGGGAACATGACGGCATTTCCAGAATGGTTTTTAATCCTGAAAATGTTTACACTGTTTGAAGACTTTTATTCGGAAACTCTCTCAGTCTCCTTTCAGCTCTTTTTTTTCCACTATTGTCTTTTTCCCTCTTTGACCTCCTGTCTGTCATCTCCTCACATATCGTCTCCCACTTCCTACAGTTGCCAGTGGTTACTGTAGCTACATGCACATCGCAATTAGATAGCAATTGGTTGCCATGGCACCCACTCTGTCTTAAATAGGCCTGGTCTGTTTGTTGTTGTTTCTCTCCTTGTCTCCCCCCCCTCCTTCATTGGCTTCCTTATGAATGATGGATTGTGCTTGTCCTCTCTTGCTTTACCGGAAAGCATCAACTTGGATCTGAAACGGGGGCTTTTTTTAACTTAATGTCCCAAATTTTAAGGAGGAGGGAGAGACAGAGATCATAATAGTCTCATTGAAGGTGTGTGTGCAGCCGCTTTTTAAATAACACAGACCCGACGAGAGGCTGTGAATAGCAGGAGGGCTGCTTGCTCAGAAGCTGCTACA
Organism: Xyrichtys novacula; assembly: GCA_962446985.1. Lineage (NCBI taxonomy): Eukaryota > Metazoa > Chordata > Actinopteri > Labriformes > Labridae > Xyrichtys > Xyrichtys novacula. The sequence goes on along the minus strand of OY660884.1, from coordinate 20,173,859 downwards.
CCTCACAGCTAAACTCTTTATGACTTGTTTTATGGAAATAACCCAGTTGATTACATGCCGGCTAATAGCTCGAGCATTAAGCGGCTATTGGCTCCAGTCCCCTTACAGCTTTTCACTCCTTCAATTGGATACTAATGAGACTGGAGATGGAGGAGATGGAGGTGTTGTTTACCCAAGAGGAGTAAACAACAACATTGTTCAGGGAGATGAGCTGACAATTAGACGCGATAATATGAGATGAAAGGAGGGACGCAGAGGAGCTTCCTCGTCCCACAGAGCTGCTTTGTTGTAGAAAATAACAGGAAAAACTTTGATCATGCAGGACAGATCGAGAGAGAAACAGATAAATAAACTAAATGAGCAAATAAGAGAGGGGAAAAGTGAGGCAGGGACAGAGAGAGGAGCTGTCCAAACAAGAGAAGTGAGAGAAGGTCGGGGTGGAGGCAGAGAAGTGGAGGGTTGTGATTATGGAGTGACAGCGTCGGCGGCTCTCTTATGATTCCCAGGTAATTACAAGGCAAGGTGATCCTTAGAAACCTGGTACGTCAGCACCTTCTGCACGCATCGCAGCTCCTGGCTATGTATGTGTGTGTGTGTGTGTGTGAGTGAGCGCAAAGTGTGCTGCAGAAAGAGCTTAGTAAATCTGAGGAACCTCCCCGAACACAAACACACACAGCAGACCCTCACAGGAGATTAGCAGTCACTAAAACATTAGCTGCCATCCATAAATAAAAATCATTTCGACTTTGCACACTTCATGCTACATTTGCAGGTCTGTGTGTGTGAGATTCTTTGGATAATGTTTTTACAACTCACATCAAACCAGATTTAGAAACCCATTATAGAGACTTAAAATTTCTACCGCCTCCACAATGAGCGTGCCATTTTTACAAGTACACTCCTGAAATTTCAAGAAAATTGCAGAACAGCCTGCCCTGAAATTTTCTACAATTGCTTTTTCACATGTCCCTAAGCTTTACGTTTTCCCTCTTAGAAAAAAAAAAGGGGGGGGGCGAGAGACGGGGTCTGAGGAGCCAAAACATAACATTAAAAAGATGCCATGGATGTCACGAGCTGAAGGGTAGACACATTTGCTGTGTATACATGACCTGAAACACGTCACTCTATATTTTTTTTCCAATATTAATCTAAAATTATGTTGGGTTACAATTTGCCTGATTTTGTTTTAGTGCAGCCCCTCACTTTAAAACACAGAGACCTGACCCCTCTGCAGAGACAGTGTGCTCCACATGACGGTAAAATGTAAACATGCACCTTATGCTGCTGCTGTTGCCATAACAACAAAAACTTGATTTGGTGAGGTGTTTTTAAAACATTCAGAGCAGGGACATATTTTCTGTGTCTTTGTGCACCAGATGTTTGCAGTGGATGAGAAATCATGGCTGCGGAAAGGCCAGTTTAGCACCTGGACTCTTGATGTGCAAGCTATTCATACTGGGGGAATTAAAGGGATATTCCATTGTAAATTTAAGTTATGGTCAAACACGCCGTAACACTGAGTTAGACACCCCCTCGAGAGCTGAATGTTGCCAACTGCTTGCTTTTCTAGTGACATCAACTTTAGTAACGACCCGAAATAGCAATACACAGCGGTCTACGTCTCTATGCACAAACCTCAACCAAAAAGTCACTCTATAGCCACAAATAATGCTCAGAACAGCAACTAACTTCATCAACAGTACATAAAGGGTCCCATCCATCAAACATCTTTATAGTTTTGCCTGATTTCTTTAGTAAAGAGACTAAACACAACTCACTCACTCTCCTCCAGCAACCGCTTGTCTGTGGAGGAGCCCTGACGAGTCAATTACTGAGTGCAGCGGAGTTTCGCAGCTCAAGGAAGAACATTTATGATTATGATTTCATGGAAATGCAAGGCACAAGAACTACCACATCTGCAGTGCAAAATGATAATTATGATGAGGCAAGTGGCTGCTGGAGGAGAGTGGGTGAGTTGTGTTTAGTCTCTTTACTAAAAAAATCAGGCAAAACTATAAAGATGTTTGATGGCTAGTGCTATGACTGAGACCCTATATGTACAGTTGATGGAGTTAGGTGCTGTTCTGAGCATTATTTGTGGCTATAGAGTGGCTTTTTAGTTGAGGTTTGCATGTGGAGATGTGGACCACAATGTATTGCTATTATGCGGTCATTGCTGAAGTTGGTATAACTAGAGAAGCAAGCAGTCGGCAACATTCATGTCATGAAAGGGTGTCTAACTCGGTTTTACGGTGTGTTTGACCATAACTTAAATTTACACCGGAATATCCCTTTAATGCAGACTGAATCTGACTATATCTTGCCCCTCAGTCACACCCTGTTTCCTCTCACTGCAGTGACCCACTAAGTCCTAAAACTGCCAGATCAGCATCCAGCCAGTTCAGCCAATGTAACATGCCGTTCTTACCAAATAATCATTACAAACTGGCAACTCACACTGGGGGCTTAATGGTGCAGAGGTTCGAGGAGAGGAAAACTCTAGATTAGGATATAATGAGGTGGTAAAGCTCATACATGAAAATGAAGACATTTCTGATCAAATTTAGAGACATAGAAACGAACATGTAAGATCTTTGAATCTTCATCTGTTTCTGTCTTTTGTTTTATAGAGTGAGGCTGACACTGTGGTCCAAACCGACACTTTCACAGCTACCAAATGATATAAACAGATTTCATGTGCTGTGGCTGGAGCCTCACTAGACGAGGGTTCAGAAGGGTTCGACTTCTGTGTGTAAGAGTGTGTGTGTGTGTGTGTGTGTGTGTGTGTGTGTGTGTGTGTGTGTGTGTGTGTGTGTGTGTGTGTGTGATAAAGTGGCAGGCAGAGTGCTGTGCCAGCACTAACACCGGGGCCTCAGCCAGGATGAAAGGAGCTGTCACGACGGCTCACAGAGGAAAAGAGGAAAAATCCATCCGTCCACACTCCTCTCCTCTACATTTATCCCCTCCTCTCTCTTTGCATCAGTTATGGTTCTGCTTCTGAATCCATATGGGGCGTATAAAACAGACGACCACTGCCTTTCACACCCAGAACACAGCAGAAGATTTTATTTCTGTTCTCCTTCGGTGACTTTATCGTCTTTTTGATTTTTGACTCTGCTACAAAACAAATTGGTGGAGCTAAATGAGCTAAAACAGTTCTTACACACATTCCCAGAACTAATAAGGTCAATTGAATGTGCCTGAGTGGAGCTAACCCCATAATGACTTGTGTATCCTGAAATACTTTGCTTTAGTGATCAGCATCAAAAGAGGGGTGAGTGAAAGACCCTCTTTCATTTGCTGAGACTGCTGGTGTGTGTGTGTGTGTGTGTGTGTGTGTGTGTGTGTGTGTGTGTGTGTGTGTGTGTGTGTGTGTGTGTGTGTGTACATGCATTGGGGGTAGACTGTGACAGCTCAGTGATCAAAACCTATGATGGGAGGGAGCAGGTAACAGTCTGATGTGGAGGGGGCTGTAGGGGGTTCAGGTAGCAGTTGCTGTCAATCTTCCTCTCCTCCATGTATGTGTATATGTGTGCACTTGTGTGTGTGTGTTTGTGTGTCCGTGCACCTGTCCTGTCTGTCATGTGCACACACTCCTGCGAGCATACACAGTATGCACATTTGCTCTTTCATGTGTGATCTTTACACGTTCCATCAACAAACGTCGACTCCTGGCCTCCAAACAGCTCCGCGTCTGTCTGTTTGACTGTCAGGAGGCGGCCCTCAGATCACAGGTAAACATAGTTAAGAGATGTGTACCGCACATACAGGACTGTATACACTGTGTGCTGTACAGCATCTCTGCAGCACAGCACACTTTGAAGAGCGGAGATGATGAAGAGGAAGAGGGAGAGGCTTCATGTTTAGGCTAAGATAGAAAAAATGGATGATTACGATTACACTCCCTCATTTGATCAAGAAAAACTCTCACTGCCAGAGTTCATATACACACTTTTTTTTTTTTTTTACATATATTTCTTTTTCTCCTGCTCTCTCCTTGCTGCAGACATCGCATTGCATGACCAGTGCAGTGTGGGAAATTGCTTCTCTACTTCATTTTTTTTATCTTGTTTTTATCTAGGACTGAATAGTAACTTCATGGATTATCATTATTATAATTATTTAGTTCCTACATGACATGATTTCAAAATCATAAAACTTTGCAGGTGCATCAAGCCAGGCAAAGAAATCGACAATTTTGGATTTCAGTGGAGTTTTCAAAGATCCAGTCCCTCATGATAGGTTCACCTGGAAAAATGGTTTCTTGCACATATGTCCGGTTCCTGTCTGAGACCTGAAAATGTCTCTGTACATTGTGTAAATGTTAACAGAACATTGTGTACTGGCTTTTGGTCCATTTCCAGGGATCCTTTAGAAATGATTTCCTCTAAAAAGGCTAATCTGGTCCACTTTGAACCCTTTTATTAACGGTTTCATGAGACTTGAACCATCAAAGTTATCAAAAGTTTGAGTTTTGGTCACAGCTGACATGATTCAGGGGGTTTCATAAACACAAAAATAGTTATAATACAGTTACAAGCAATGGCGTCAACCTACCAAAGCCCAAATATCCTGTATTAAACAAAGCTATAACATAGTCTATCCTAGCCTAACCTTGCATCCCCTCTCACATGGTCCTGGCTGAGACTTTGTTGACTTCATAGAGAGTAAAGCCTTTTAAATGGAAAGATTTAAGTGGAAAACATACCTGCTGTGGTGACTTGATGCATGGACCAGGATCTTAGCAATTAGCTGTGACTGTGTGATTTCTCTCCCTGGTCTCCTCTCTCACCAAAGTCCCCTTATCTGGAAACATAAGAGGTTAGATAATATCAGGGTTAATTGACAAGGTTTTGCTCACAGTAAAGAGAAAGATGCTTCGATTTACTGCAGGTCACAGAGCACTTACATTTATCGCTGTAAGTGCTGTTTATCAAAACGCATGATGGGCAGTTCACACGTGCAGAAACAGGAGGAAGTTCAGCCTCTTGTATGTCACACCTGACATAATCCAGTGAGAGTTCACCCTAGATTACAACCAATTTACTCCATGTTATCTCTACTACATGACTATTTATCAGGCCAATCAGTGTCAAAGCATGAATTCTGGCAGGGTTAAGGTGTTGAAGTAATGCTCTTATTAGATAGATAAAACCACTGTGCCTATAAATGACACATTTCACTTTAAAAAACTTGCAGACAGCTCAGTTTGCAAATTAAAGTTAATAATTACAAATAATTTCACTGAATACGCACTTTAAAGCTTTTATATGCACCTGAACGTCATGTTTCAGACCAAACTGGTGTGAAAATAGAATATTTAATTTGAATAATGGACCTTAAAATCAAGTTCATAAATTAAATTTAATGATTCTTTTTAGTCTCTAAATCAAGACACTCATAAAAAAAACATTTATTGTTCACATGGATTGATTGAAATGCTAGAGTGACAATATTCTGAATTCCCAAAAAGAGGACACAACTACGCGGGGCGGAGTCAAGGAGTCGGACGTAGTAAATTTTGAGAGTTTTCCAGATCAGGTTGAGTGTTTTTTATGCGCTTCTAACTCAGTAATTCCACGTGACACAAATTCAAAACTTCCATACAAAACCCCGGACACTTGAAGGATTTTATTAACTCCCCCAGACAAGGGTGGACAGCCCCCCAAAAAGAGGACATGTCCGGGTAAAAGAGGACACATGGTCACCCTAGAAATGCAAAATAATGATATATTGAACATGCAGGTGAAATAAGGATTAACCGTCATGACTGTAACTTTGCAATTAATCTTGATATTTTTAGGTGACTGTTTGACATCCTTACTTTTATCCCAGAAATCAATCATTTGTCATAAAATGTTCATTCTGAAATAGTTCAGTGTATCAGGGATTCGTCCAAAGTCTTTATTAACTCCTTATAGTCCTTAAAAGGAGCTCCTGTGAAAAGGTTAACAGGTTGGCATGAATCACTGCAGCACCTGGTTTGAGTTTTTTGCATCGTCACGGTCCAATAAAATGTTCTTTTGAATGTTTACTTCACGTTTCACCTTTAATTTTGAAAGCTCTCCTGTCACACCCTTCAGTGTTTGTGTTTTTAACCCCCCCTGTCTTTTCTTTTCTTTGTTTCCCTGCTGTAAACAAACCAAAGTCAAATTTTCTTCTTTCTGCAGAGTCTGCAGGCTGATATGATTACACTTAGTCCTCCAAAATCTGGTCTGAGAGCTGCGTCTCAAGAGCAACAGTTTACTTTGACAACAAATATTTATCATAGTTTTGGACTTATGTGAGCAGTAACCCATCAAATCCATCCAAAAAGGTTTTAAAAAGCCTTTAAAGCTCTTCTGTCTGCGTGTGAACGTGCGCGCTTGTGTCAGAGTGCTCTCTATCGCAGTGACTTACTGTGAGCTTTATGGCTTTCTCGGGCGCCACACCCAGTAGCTGTGGTACGAGGCCTATCATTAGAAAACGACGAGATGATTAGAAAAAAAAGGAGCTGTGGTACCCCTACCCACTCTCTCACTCACTCACACACACACACACAAACATACACACATTTATACACACCACTTCCACACACTCCACACGACGTGCGGCTTCCCGCTGCATGCGTCTGACCCTGCAGGATCCCCCAGGCTCTAATGAAATCTATTGATGTGGAGTGTGGGGACATCAGAGTAGCAACAAGAGAGAGGAAGACAGGGTAGAAGAGAGGATGAAGAGAGGAAAACTGCTTCCCAGAATAGGGGGGGAAAAAAAGAAGGGCAGAGTATAAAACAAACCGACCAAAAGTTTACGCAGACCTCAATTACAGCCCAGAGCAGGATAAAAATAAACAAAATAATCACAACAGAGCACAATGAAACTTGGCCCCCTACCCGGAGCTGAGGCAACACACACACACACACACACACACACACATACACACATGTACATTCACATTTTCTAAAACTGACGAACACAGTTAATCTTCTCCAGTGTGTGTATGTGAGTGTGTGTGGCCTTCTTATACACACAAATACACAAACATAATCATAGGGAGGTTAGCAAAAGCGCAAAGTTGAAAAAACTTCTTTTAGCACTGAAAATACTTAAGAACACATGCAGATGATACAAAATACTACATGGATATGGTCAGAGTCCTCACGATCAATGAACTCAGCAGACATACTCTAGATCTATTTAATGTTTAAAGCTCCAGCTCTTTGGCTGACACCAACCCCCTTATACTGGTTTCAAACATTAAAGTGAGAACACTCAAACCTAGGGTGACCATACGTCTTCTTTTACCCAGACATGTTCTCCTTTGGGGGGCTGTCCGGCCTGTCCATGGGGAGTTTATAAAATCCTTCAAATGTCTAGGCTTTTGTATGGAAGCCCGTTTTTTTTCTACTGTATTTACCATACACGTTCAATGGTTCATTTGAAACACACTCTGAGACACCAAACCCCAGGACATGTTTTTATTCATTATCATACAGTGCAGCGGATCTGCTGCTCTGCTCCTCCGCAAAGCAACGCCATTGATGAGATGCACGCATGTCTGCCGGTAAGCAAAACATAAGGGAGAAATATTTGTACATGACTGATAATTTTGTCGAGGAGAAATGCTTTAGAATAGATAAATTCTATTCTAAATAGGGCGGCAGTAGCTCAGGAGGTAGAGTGGTCGTCCAATAACTGGAAGGTTGGCGGTTCGATTCCCCCTATCCCAAGTCTGTCCGCTGTGTCCTTGGGCAAGACACTTAACCCACCTTGCTCCCAGTGTGTGTCCTCCACTAGTGTATGATTGTGAGTGTTGTGTGGTGGTGGTCGGAGTAGGCGCAAAATGGCAGCTACGTTTCCATCAGTCTACCCCAGGGCAGCTGTGACTACTAAGGTAGTTTACCACCACCAAAGTGTGACTGTGTGAGTGAATGAATGATGTATCCAATGTAAAGCGCTTTGAGGGTCTCTGATAAAGCGCTATATGAAATCTGATGTATTATTATCATTATAAATAAATATATTGTTTATAAATGCAACTTTGTGCAAGTATTTTTCAATATTTCCAAGAGGCCTGGTTAAGTGTCTTTTTGGTAATTCAGACTATGCATTTAACTGAGTTTGGAGCGTGTAAAAAACACTCGAACCGACCCAAAAAACCTCTGAAATTTTGCACGTGCACTGCCTCTTTTTGGGGATTCACAGTGTGGTCACTCTACTCAAACTGTCAGTCTTTATGAATGGTAGACTATTTCATAAAATATCCTCCCAGGAGCTTTAATGTCAGAAATATACTGTATGAACAATTGTGTGGGTTTTGTCGTTAAGTCCACATTCTTCCCACAGCAGACTTCTTAGAGGCTTTCAGTGAAAGCACTTTCAACTTATATTACATAACTACAGTGGGGCTGCACGGAAAGGCTACCTGTCTGGCCAGCTACCTGGAGCCAGACCTGTCCGTCTCTGTGTCTGTGAAGCCATTTCACTCTTGACGTCTTTTGTGTTTCCCACAGAAACTCAAGCATTCAGGTTTCCTCTCGGGAGCCCGCTGCTGTCAATCAAAATCCTGGGATTTTAAAAAAGAGGCCTTGCCGCCGTTCCAGGGGACCCTTTTTCAATTCTTCTCCAATCTGACCCCGACAATGCCAACACAGACACCCTAACCCCGGTTTCTGAAGACAGGGCAGGTAGTCATTAGCCGTGCCCTGGTATGTGCGTACCTGCCTGCCTGAGAAGTCGCCTGCCTGTCCGTGTCTGCACGCCTACATACTTGTGTGTCTGCTGAGTGTCTGCGTGTGTGTTTAGATGAGTGTGTAAGTTCAGACATGGAGCGTCACCGCATCGTGACACAGGCTTAAAGGTATGTGGCCTTGCGTGTGACGTTCTTTGTCCTGCTCTGAAAGTCCCCAGCCAGCCGGTAATCACTTCAAACGAAGCAGGTCAACAGAGAGGTGAAGGCACACCGCCCTCCATCCACCCTACACTTTTCTTCTCCTCTCGTCTCCTCGGCTGTGTCTTTTATTGTCCTGTCTCCTTTCTTCTCTTTTATCTCAGCTTTTCTGATCTTTTTTCTCTCCTGTCTGAAGGCTGTTTTTGTAAACAAAATCTGAGTTTAAGATCTGGACAATTTATTTGAGGTTAAACTTAATATATAAAAATGGATTGTATGTTATTAAAGCTGCTGTGTGGTGTGTTTACTGCTAGGAAATAGACTGAGATTCATATTGATGCCTCTTGATGATCCACAAAAGGAAGCAAGACCACCAGCTATAAGATTGGTTTTTTTTTTGTCTTTAAGGAAAAGAGGATAGGAAAGTTTTTCGGTGAACTTCTCAAACGTCTCCTCTAGGTCCAAAAACCCAACATGATACCCAACATCATACATATCAGCTCTGGTAATCCTAGGCTCTATTATTGCTGGATTTGAGATAACCTGTGCACCACAAGAGGTCTAAATTTGAGTTCACACTCGCTGACCTCAAGACAGACTGAAGAGGCCTGCAGAGTGCACCAACCACTTAAAGCTGCCAAAGCTCTTCTTGTACAGAAAGGACCTGCTGCTGCTGCTGCTTCCTTGATTCTCCGATTCTGCATGCATGTCTTTACCAGATCAGTGGGGCACAGTGGGTCAGCCACAGCTGCAAGGAGGAAGAGAACACTTTCAATCAGATATGGATAGCATGACTTGATGAATTAAGAAAAAGGAAGTATGTTTGTTGGGGTAATGTAAGGAAAGACACTGAGGTGTTTTGAGTCCAGAATCTTCAGCCTGTCAGACGGACACAAACAAAAAGAACCGACCCAAGGCGACAGACTTAATTAGAGAGAGACCGAGAGAGAAGAAGGGATGGCGGACCCGTACCTCCTTATTAAGCTGTCTCCCTTGGGATGGGAGGAGGAGAGGGAAGGAAGGAATGAAGGAAGGGAGGAGAAGGAGGAGGCGTAGGAAAACAGTGGGGAGTCTGAAGCCAAACACAAGACCTGGGCACCACCCAACAACCCCCAACCATCATCCTCCTTCTTCTGATCAACCACACAGGTACAAAATAATCCACACAGGAGGGTTTTCCCATGGCATGAGATGGAGTGATGAAGAAGAGTGGAAAGAGATAAAGAGGGAGAGACTGAATAAAGAAAAGTGAGGGGCGCAATTGTTGTTCTTGTAAGCAATGCAAAGCGCAATAGAGGAGCCATTGTCCTCTCTTTTACCCTTTTCTTATGAAGACAGCAGGGGGGCGGGGGCAGGTAGGCATGCTAGCAGGTAGGGAGGTGGATGGGTGGATGGGTGGTGGAGGGAAGGTATGTGAGGAGCCAATGGGGTGTGACTCTTACTGCTACTGCTACGAAGCCAAGGTTGAACCTGTGTCTCCTGGATGAGGACAGGGTTGATGGGAGCCATCGCTGCTATTCTCTCTCTCTCTCTCTCTATCTATCTATCTATCTATCAATCTATCTCTATATCTATCTATCTATCGATCTATCTATCTATCTATATGTATATATATAAATATATATGAAACAGCTGTAGCATGATTGTCAAATTAATGCATCGGAATAATCATTCAGTTTGAGTTTTATACTCATTGAATTAAAATTCAATTTCACGACAGCCAATCAGAGCATATCTTTACAAACTTGCATCATCTGTCTTCTAAGTGACCTTCTCAGGATCCCTGCTTCTTTCTCCCACTCACTCACTCGCTCGCTCGCCCTCCACAGTGGTTTGGATGAGAGAGAGAGAGCTCTTTGGAGGTGTAAACTGATCAGCTGTCAGTGCTCCTGTCGTCTGAGTCCAGCGGTACAAGCTGAGTGGAACATAAAGTTTGCAGTATAAACAGCTGCCATGCATGTTTGGTGCATGATTTGGTGGGAGGGGCTTGGCAGAGTATGCAATATGAGATATGTGTATCAGTCTTGCAATATGAGAATTATGAATCTTGTCCATGATGGTCTATCAATATGGATTTCAGTCTATCTTATAAAAAGTCAAAAAACTTCTCAATCTAAGGAGCTTTAATGGGTGATGACTTCATTAATATATCGTACTGTTTGTTTACTTTAACTAAGTCCCCCCCATCTGTGTGTGTGTGTGTGTGTGTGTGTGTGTGTGTGTGTGTGTGTGTGTGTGTGTGTGTGTGTGTGTGTGTGTGTGTGTGTGTGTGTGTGTGTGTGTGTGTGTGTGTGTGTGTGTGAGGGGGATGGGAGTAACTAGAAAAGTCCACCTGTCAGAGTGAGCTCCAACCCCCTCTACCTCTACCAGTCATCCCCAGAGCTTTCTTGTTGCTCTTTGTCTTCTTTTAACACAACCTGCTTCAATCCGACCCTCCTCATCTGCTGCTGAAACTTAGCAACAAAAACCATCTGGGTGTGTATGAGGCAACTCCACAGACATGTAAAGAAATAAGACCGAGAGCTGCAGAGTGGGAGAGAGACGTTCATCAAAATAGGAAATGGAGAGAAGTAGCAGGAGATGAGAGAGAGCTCCAGCGAGCTGGCGGCCAGCCCCCGAGGCCAAACCACAAGGGCCTAAAGTGGCTCATTGTGGTGGGACTGGCGTCTGTGTAGTTCTGGGCCCCTTTGCTTTCTCCCCTTTGGCCCCCGCCTGCTCCAACATGGCCTGGCCAAGCTTTTACTGTAGCGCTGGAACCCACCAGGCAACACAACTCTGACCAAAAAGCCTGGGAAGGAAAACAGCCCTCAGCTCATCTCTTTCACTGTCCATACCTCCTTCTTCCGCTCTCATGAAAACAAATTGTGCTTGTTAGCTGCTGAATAATCTCCGCACGCGTATTATTTGCAACCTGAAGCGTGTTCGAGCTTCGTCAGGTCTTTTGAGGATGGCTTTTCTTTATTACCTTGGATTCGTGAGCTTTGTGAGAATGTTTTTTTAAGACGCTGACCACAAGTCATGGAGAGGTCTGGTGGTGTTTTCTCTTGAGAAGCTCTCTTTAAGTTTGAGCCTGTGTTTGGGAAGCTACTTGGACACCGTTTGGTCCAAACCTTAGTATGAACTCTTGAAAATGTGCAGGGATTTAGCCTTTCATGTTCAGTTAAGAATACGTCTCAATGAATATTCTGTGTAACTCATTCCAAAATCACAAATCATTCAATGCTTTTGTTTGGCAGATTAACTACCTGAGAACAGGAGGTATCATTATCCTTGAATATAAATCTTTGTGGTCCACATGGTGACATCTAGGCTGGGAGAATGTACCGAGGTGAAAAAAGAGATGGCGGGCTGAGAGAGGAAACCAAACATATCAACAAGTTTTCATTTTCCGTACCTGTCTCTGGATCTCTGCCAGGTCGTAGGAGGGCAGGGCACCTTCCTCTCAGTGTCTGCTGAATCAACATGCCTGACATGGAGAGAGAGAGAGAAAGACAGCAAAGAGAGAGATGGAGAGAGAGGTTTCAGGTGACTTTGAACTAGTGTAAAAACTCCCAGAGGATTATAATGTTTCAGCAACCTTTGGAAGCGCCGTCTGTCAGTCTGAAGTTACCCACCGTTTACCGACACTTTGCCCTCGTTCCATATGAAAACACTGTGGCATTCAAAACTCCAGACATGAGTTGGTATGATTGAGTAAGACAACCAATCTAAAGGAGCAACTCCCTCTGCTTTATCCCTCCATCCAAGTATAACAAAGATGTTTAACCTTTGGATTGTAAACTTACCGCCATTCTGACACTTTCCATTGCATCTCTATGATGGTCCCAGATTTCCCAGGCTAAGGGAACAGGGGAACGCCAAACCCCCGCTACACACACACCACCTCCGACATCTCTCCTCTGAATATTGGGGCTATTATCTCCTGCATCTCCAATCAAGGGGAGCAGGGAGAGCTATTAAAGTATCCCATTGCCCAGAAATAATAATCAGGTGGTGTCTCAGGCCGGGGTTAGAAATTATGATCGTGCTAGTCGGGCCGGGAGGCAGACGCAAAGGAAGTGAGGGAATGTGAGACGAATACAGTTGTTGTGTGCCGCGGATCACAGTGACTGGATCTGCCTGTTGTTGTTTTTTATAATAAATGGGAGTTTGGATTGGTTTGGGGCTGAAGGAGGATTCTCTGGCGCTGGTGTAGTCATGTCTGATCCTTTTCGTCCTTGGCAGAGACAACTGAGAAGGAAGAAAGCACTTATCTCTCTGAGGTACGGACCCTGGGGCGAGAAGGTGCGCTCTCAGGGGGGAAAGTTTGGGATAGACTTTCTCCCTGCAGCTCAAACACTCGCTGAGGAGAACATCACATGACTTGAATTCAATAGTGAGATGCAATCCTTCATTACTATTACAATTTTGCTGTTCCCTGTGAAATGTATTACTGGTGCCTAGACCTGACAGACCATCACATCTGCATTACTACTGATTATTTCCTCTGAGACTGTCAATTTAAGAAAGAGCAGCAAGTTTATACCCCCCAAAATAGCAAACTGGTGTATTAAATCAATGCAGGATTTTCTATCCTGGTTTCCTCTGCACTCGCTAAACCAGGAGAGCAGCATAATCTGAACTGGTGCCATGATGGCCAAACAGCTGGACACTACTGTGACATGTGTCAACGAAGTACGAATGTAGGTTCATCATTTGATAAATGGAGGACAAAACTTGGTTTTTCAATCCAAACAGGAGTAAAAGGATCCTCCTGGGAAGGGATCGAATGAGGGGTCAGATAAACTTTGAAAACACAAGAAATTCTTGCAATGTAGCCAAACTCAACCATGTTTGATGAAAACAGACTGAGACCCCTGGTCTTTTGCACAAATTTGAGTTTTTTGGGCATTTGTCTGGACATGGATAAACCAAATTGTATTTAGGTGTGAAAACACGTGTGAATTCAGACGCAAAATAGAAACGCAGAAAGCATTAAAAGTCTTCTAATGTGTATTAAAGCAGACACTCTCTTAAAAGGGTTTTCCAGCGTGAAATTAAGTAAGGGTCAAACACACCGTAACACAGGGTTACAAACCCCTCAAGAGAGCCCTGACGAGTCGATCACAGAGTGCAGCGGATAATTTCCATGAAGCACTAATTGTCATAATAATCACTTTGCACTGCAGACACAGTAGTTCTTCTGCCTTTGCGTCTCAGTCTGATTGCATTTCCATGAAGAAATTATCATAAATGTTCTTCCTTGGGCTGCGAATCACTGCTGCACTTGGTGATCGACTCATCAGGGCTCTTCCACAATAAAGCGGCTGCTGGAGGAGAGTGGGTGAGTTGTGTTTGGTCTCTTGGCTAAAGAAACCAGGCAAAGCTAACAAGATGACCCTATATGTACTGTTGATGAAGTTAGGTGCTGTTCTAAGCATTATTTGTGGTTTGAGTGCGGAGAGGTAGACTGCTGTGTATTGCTATCATGCAGTCGTTACTAAAATTGGTATAACTAGAGAAGCAAGCAGTCTGCAACATTCATCTCTCGAGGGAGTGTCTAAGTCAGTGTTACAATGTGCTTCACCATCACTTAATTTTATGCCGGAATATCCCTTTAACTGAAAGACAGAGGTATTAGGACTCTCAAGCTGTTATTCAAACAGCAGTATTATCAGCTGCTTAATGCACCAGTGTGGGCTACATTATCAGCAAAGAGCACTATAACAGAGGTGTTACCTGACTTCACGCTCTCTATTTGTTGGCCATGTTGTGAGATGTTGTCCATAAAGATTATGGGTGATAAGGAACAGCCTCAGTGGATCTAAAAGCCACCTGAGAACAGGTCTGATTTACTGATTTACTGCAGTAGGATGTGTTACAGTAGTTTTGATACCAAAGGAAATAGTGGGTTCACCAATTTCACAAATGGGAGGATGCCAAAAAGTCTCTCCATGCCTTTAAAACCGCTCATCAAAGGGGAATGTTGACCTGGCAATTCAAGTACACACCTCATATAAACAGCCCTCTCTAGCTGTCCTCTCAATAAAAGCAACAGAACAGACAACAGAACCTAAATATGGTCATATAGAGTTATGGACCTCAGGAGCTCCTCAGTACATAGTAACTTAAGACGGGGTCTATTGTCAGAGGAACAAAGGACAGGTTGACTGTAGGCTGGCTTACAGTGGAGGAGTCAGCATTGTTTGACCCGCTTTATTCAAGGAGCAGCAGGCTGGGGTTGTAACAAAGTCGTCCTACACTGGAGCCATTCACCCCACTGAAGCTCAGCTTACCCCTGAGGCATGCTCTCTTTGGCTCTCTCACACACACATATCAATGAGTGCATGCAAGTAATGCTCACAAGCATGCACACACACTCAGACATGGAGTTCTGCTTCAAAAAAGGCACAATGCTGATCTTCTGTCTACCTGCAGCCTGAAGTCACCTCTACAGAAATGCACTTCAGCACACACTTGAGTGACCTCTACATGCATTAAAAACTCTGTCAGTTAGTCTAGTCTATATGTAGAAATAACCAGAATCCTTAAACTGTTCTCTACAAGTGAAGCACACTCCTCTTACCAGGCCTGAGACCATCCAAATGAGGATGAGTATTAGAAATGAGTATGTGATGATCTGTTTGGAAATAGCTGCTTAAACTAAGGGCATTTAGATGAATCGTTATTACAGAGTTATTAAAATTAAACTCTTCCTCCCATCCTTTGTTAAGGCAATTAGTGCTCTGTTGATAATGAGTGCCTAAAGTAGGCTCGCTTAAGAGTGCTAGTTATTTATGCAGCACTTTTGATAACAATTACAAAACACATACAAGTGGATTCAAGAAAAAAAAAACAGTGAACAATGATAGAGGAATAACACATATGATAGATATCAAAACTATAAAAATGCATCACACAAAGGAAGCATTTCAACCTGCCTTAAATGATTATTTAAATGATTATTTGAGGATGCAAAAGTTCCCACAGTGACAACACTCATGTTCCTGTTTTAAGCACATAGGCATGCTAAACCAGTGGACAAGCATAAAGTACATCTGGGATTAATGAGTATATCATTGCAAGAGAGGATTTCTGAAACTAAAAAAGGGATTAGAGGTTGAGGGAATCAGAAAAGTTGGATTTTTTCTGCGAATGTCCATTAAAATTCCATTACGTACACAAGGCCATTGCTCATCCTTCTGATACAAAACCTCTACAAAAGCACAATAACCTTTTTTAAACAGGCTTTTCTGAATTTATTTTATTAAAAACTATTCTCTGAAGATCAGAAACTGTCTGAATCAGTTTGTTAAAATGGTCCCGAAGGCTGAACGTTGAGTCATAGAATAACCCAGGGTCCCTGTACACCAGACAGTATTAGAGGATGATTGGTGCCATTTGAAAGTATGACTCTCATTCATTAAATGTTCGATTTCAGCTTCTTATACCTGGAAAAAGGTACGAAACACTGGCATTTGAATCCAAGAAAAGGGAGCGCTTTGTCCAAGCAGCCATTAGTGAGAACAAGTCAGAGCAGAACTGCTCTGTCCTGGTTATTTGTAGATATGGTACATTGTGTCTTGTGTGAAATTATCTGGTTTGTACTGACAGCACAATGTTGTTTTCTTGTTTTTATTTACAGGCTTTAACTTTCTGCACATTGGCACGGGGTTGTTTCTCTTCATCAGGCTACTAAGGAGGTTTCCATCAAAATTTAATATCTCCTCTTTCCAGATGATATGATTCTGTTTGCCTCTATGGACAGGGACCTCTAGCAGACAATTTACAGCTGACTGTGAAGCAGTACCTCTAAGTTTAAGGCTATGGTTCTCTGTCAGGAAGCCGCTCTCTTTAGCCAAAAAGTGGATCTTTGCCCAAAGTGTCAGTGTTCAAGTATCTTGGGATCTTGTGGTCAGGCAAGGGTTAAATTAATCAGGGGATTGGCAGATGGGTTGGTGCAGCATCAGCAGTAACGCAGGTGTTGTTCTGGACACTTGTGGTGAAGAGGATCTAAACCTTAAGGTGAAGCTTTTGATTCGCCAATTTTGTTCCATCTTTCATCAAAGGTCATGAGTTTGGAAAGTGAGCGCTGTGTAGACAAACAGGAAAATGAGCTTCCTCTGGTGGGTGGCTGGACTCAGCCACGCAGAGGGTGAAGAGGGCATTCAGAAGAAGCTTGAGGTGTGGACACTTGGCATCAATAGGGGCCAGTTGAAGTAGTCCAAGGCACATCCCTTTGGAGGTTTTCTGGGCACGTTCGACTGCGAAGAAACCCTTGGATGACCCAGAACTTGCTGGAGGGACTGAATATGTCAACTAGTCTCGAAATGCTTAAAAATCCCAGAGCAGGGGAGCCAGAAAATGTGCTGAGGGGAGGGACGTTTGGGTTCACTTGCTTTGCCTGCTGCTACCACAGCCAGCCTTGAATCAGCAGAGGAAAATGGACAAATGGTTGGATGTAGGGCTATTGCAATGGCCATCTGTAGACATTGTGCTAAAACTACGCATTTAGGTAATACTACGAGTAAAGACAGAGAAAGAAGAAGAAACAGCCACAGGCAAGCGAGTTGTAGCAGCCTTCTAATATATTGATTCGAGTCTTTAGCACTTTGCTGCCTTGCTTATCATGTTAACTAAGCTTGTCCTGTTCTGTTGACGGTGTGTGTAAAAAGATGCCGACTCACTCACTCACTGTGATGCTAATCTACCTGCAGGAACAAAATAAATAAACCCAACCTGACCCAACCCTGCTGAGGTTTTTTTAGTCTTGGCCTAAGTAAGGTACAGGCCAGTAGACGCAGCCAAACCCTCGAGCCAAACTGCTTCCGTGGCTAAAAATCACAGATATGAAAAAAACACAACCTGACAAAGAGAAACAGTCAAGAAACACTGCTGGCAGAAACCCGATCAATGCAATTTACATTTTTGAACAAACCACTTTTGTCATGCCCAAGGACCCTTATTAGTGAATTTGCTCAGAGGTTTCCAGGCCTGGTTTGATTCAGTAAAGATGCATTTTTAAAATCTTTTACGTCCAGTGATCCCGACCAACACCCACCTGATGTTTTTTACCTGTTTGCAAACATGCCGAGTCATGATTTGCCTTGTGGTGTAAACCGCCGTCTCAATAAAAGTTGTGTTCTGTAAAGGTCTTCTGTGAATGTATACACACACACACACACACACACTTACACTCACATACAGTTGTGCGCTCCTCTTTGTGTAGGCGCTAAGCTCTGTAATGGTGTCCCCAAGGCAAAACAGTGGCCTTGTTGCACATACGGAATCAATCAGGATTATTACGCATGTGTGCATGCTTGGCTGTGTTAATGTTTCTGAATGCTTGTGCATATGTGAGAAATGTTTGAAATAATGCGTTGCAAAATACACACATACACACTTGATACGTGCGGGTGTGTGTGGTATGTGTTTGTCGGCCAGCCAGTAGTACATGGAGCCGAGCACTTGCAGTCCCAGAGGAGGTTTTAATGGCTCAGGGAGTAGAAGGCTGGTGGGTGGGTGGGTAAGTGGTGGCTGCGGAGGTCTGGCTGGCTACAGGCCACCATCGGCCAAGCCAAGCCCAGCCTCGATGCAGCCATGCTGGGAACAGCCTGGGGAGTGCATGGGCATTTGGTCTGGGTCGGCTACGGTCCACACCCCTGATAAGGCTTCAGATAGCATCGAAAGGCTACAGCAGTGGCCTTGGGCAGTGTGGAGAGAGGTCATAATGGTTCTTTTAGACAACCAGAGCTGGAGAAAATGAGTTAGGAGGAAAACTGGACAGAGAAAGGGAAAGCTAATGAGGCCTCCTGCTCTGTGAGGAAAGGAATGAGAGACGGCTTGTGAGATGGATAAGGACTGAAAGAACTTTTGGAGACAGAGAGAAAATGTCTGCAAAAGAAAAGAGATTTTGGATAAGGAGATGAACACACTGACTTTCTTCAACTTAGATCTTTATGTCTGTAATCTGTGGTTATTTTGACAATGTAAAAAAAGCTTCACAAATGTTTTAATTCTTTAAAGAGCAAAGGATCAGCTCCCACTGTTTCATTTGAACAAAGCACACTCTTAACAATTTTATTAATTTTTTTTCAACCCTGTGAAAACTCATTTTCATCATCACAAAACATCCCATGATAGATCACTAATCTCAGATTAGTGCCAGAGTGTCAAACAGACAAATCTTGCTCCATTAGGGATTGTGGGTAAGCAGTACGTGTCCTCGGTCTGATCCAGCATTTCCATTCAAACGCCAGCAGGGAGAAAGAAACCAAAACAAAAGCCAGATTCCATACTCCTCTCCACACATAGATGCAAATACATTTTCACTAGGGCTGGATCATCTCGCACACACATCAGGTGTATGCATACACTTTTACACATTAGAGATTACACCTGGAGATGGCTGCAGCAGAACAATTGTGTCTTGTCAGTGTTTAAATTTTGTGTGCCTTTGCTGACCTCCACATGCTGGCATCGACCATCCTGATCTTCCTGAAGAGCTCCATGTTCACAAGATGGAAGTTAAGGACGATCAAACCTGATCTGGTGAGATGGGAACATGTGTTAAAATAACCCAAGGACACACCTGCATTAAAATGTCTAAAGTTTTAGAGATGCATGCTTATTTTAGGATTATTTGAATAAGCATCTTGATAAACACTGATGGTTAATCGTCAACGCTCCTCTTTCCTGCTGCTCTACGGAGACAAATAAACCTGTTTCAACCACGACTTTTTTCCATCACATAACCAACGCTCTCGGGGACTTTAATTAACTTTCTTTATGAGGTGGAGGAAGTGATAAAAGAACAGAAAATAGAAAAAAAGGTAAGAGATTAAAAATAGGACGCTGGGCTCTCGAGGACTTTCCAGACGAACTTCTTAATTGGGATCTGACACTCTTAAGGAAGCAACAAAATAACCCAAATTTCATGTACTATGTGTTTGCTTGCTGAGTGTCAGATAAGCCTGGAGGCTTTGCAGCTCTCCATTGGAGTAAAATGCAGAGCTGCCTTTCACTAGATGGCACTGTTTGCTTTACAGACACATTGAAGCAGGGTTGGATGTAGCTCTTTCTGTGTTTGCTACATGAGCTGGAGGCTCTTGCTCGGGTGAAACTGCCCTAAAAGAGACACTTTTATATCTATGAGTCTCTAAGAATGGATGTTCTTCACACATCTAACATAGAAAGCGAACAAGGGCATGTATTTAAGTGAAAAAGAGAGGTGCTGGTCATTAACAATGTGTGGTGAGTGAATTAAAGTTGGTTCTTTCTCTGTATGTGTTCTGGCATAATACCTCCTTTAATGTGTCTGTGGTGTTTATGGGGTTTTTCATAGGTGTGTGCGTGTGCAAGAGCGCATGTGTGTATGTGTGAGAGTTTACTAACAACACACCAAGATGTCTGGTCGGTGAGGTAAACACAGCGGAGAAAATGACAGAGTCTACAGGGTGTTTATGAAATGGGGCAAGGCATCGACACACACACACACACACACACGCTCAACAAAAACACTGACACACATTAAAAAAAGACGAGACAAGACACCAAAAAAGGAGAGACAAACATCTCAGAGTTCAAAACAAATAGAGCACACGCTCACAGCTGCAAACAAGGAGAGAGATGATGGACTGTAAAGCTCCAGTCTCCATCTATCTCTGTCTCTATCTCCCCCCCCATTCAGCTGGCCTGCTCGGCTTTGACACTGCCAGAGAGGTTAGACTTAATGACATGTTGGGAGAGAGACAGAGACACGGGGGAGGGAGAGAGAGAAAAAGAGAGAGAAAGAGAGAGAGAGAGGGAAGAGGGGTGGCTGAGAGAGAGAGAAGGAGAAAGAGGGAGGAGAAAAATGAAGGGAAGAGGAGAGAGGTGACAGAAAGAGTAAAAAGAGATGGGCAGCTGGAGGGATGGAGAAAGCCGCAGCGTTTGGTTGAGGGGGTGTGGGAGAAAAAAGTAAACCCAGGGAAGAGAAGAAGAAGAAGAAGAAAAGATGGAGGAGAAAAGCATTTCTGTTAACTCTGTGAAATGGAGAATGTTTCGTTGTTAGCATTCTTAGCTCGCTAAATGTGTTTGCCATGTGGACCCTTTCGTATCATCCTGCCTGTCCTATCAAACATACTGATGTTTTAGTTCTTTTACAGCATTGCTAAGAAATGAGGAAAATCACCTAAAACATTATCTGAAAAGATCCAAGAGACTCAAATAAACAGACTGTTCATGCTCCCTGATCTACTTTGGCTGTTGTGGTTGACAGGAAAACAAATGCAAGACACACAGCCAACAGGCCACGAGGCATTCCTCCATAAAGGGTGTGAGCATGTGTGGCCGGACAGTGACCGTGATGTCTCTGAAGTCCAGAGCTGACATGGAGCCTCTGCGGGTTCGCTCCCTGCCGGATGAAAGCCCGCCCCAATTGCTCCAGCAGCATCTCATGAGGGAGTGAGCAAAGACAAGAAAGCAGGGAGGCTTTAGGTGTTAGATCATAGAGTAAATGGATATTATTGTGCACGTATGTGGGTCATACACCTCTTTAAGCTGCCTTCGTACATTAAAATCCACATAAACCGGCTCGTATTAACACGTATGCATAAAAACACAGCGTTTGCTTTGATGGGCCCCGTGGCGCAGGGTCCCCCCTTTTCCCAGTTCCAGGGGAGCCAGCGTTTGGCCGGGCTCCACTCTCGTCTGCTCTCCTAGCAGCCGCTTGCCTACTGTGAGGCGTCGCTTGGGCTTTTCACACCCTCCCCAAATCCCCATTAAACCCACTTGAGGGAGAACCATACAAACACACACAAACACACACACACGTACGAACACACAGGCAAGACAGCTAATCGCCCAACTGCTCACTTTGTCTCTCTTCCTGCGCACACGTACACACACAAAGGTCCGCGGGGACAACAGCAGGCTGCGGTGGGGACAGTTCCCAGAAGGCCTTTGAAATTAGCAGCCATTATCGGTACCTGCAACCACAAGTCTACAGAGAGGGGCTGTAAACAAACCACCAACAATGCTTCCTCAAGAAGACATATCAGGGATATCAGATCATTTCATTCAATTTACATATTCCAAACTCAGCGAATTAGGCTCGAGTACAGAGAGTTTGCTCAGCTGTTGACTCACCTGTGATGTTTCGTGGCCTTTTTGGTCTGAAGTAATTTTATTCATGAGGCTGCAGGTCTCAGATCCAGCCTGAATGAGCAATTTTAAGTTGTTTACTTTGAAGGGCATATCCAAGAGTTTGTTCAGGTTCTTAAGGCTCATCTTTTGCAATTTTCTACATACATATAAAACTAAAACTATCAGTTAAGGAGCTGATGAAGAAAAAAATCTCTGCTTCAATTTTACTAATCGGTTAGACTTTTTTAAAAAAGAGGACTAACTTCATTTGGTAGCACTTTACTTGACGCCTATCTCCAAAACGCTTTATAAATATACGTATTATGCGTTATAATCATGTTATAGCACTGTATAACTATAGTTATAAACACTCATAAATGATCATAATGCTTTATAGCAATAATTATAACACATTATAAAGCATTTAATCATGACTTACAAGGTCAGGTATTATAATGTGTTATTCTTATTGTTATAAAGCCTTACGATAATTAATGAGTGTTTAAAATGATAGTTATAGAAGTTTATTAGCAAATTATAACACATCATAAATATATGTATAATGCATTATCTATGTGGGCATTGTCAGCGAGTTGTTAACAGTTATAAGACATTATAATACCTGACCTTGTAAGTCATGATAAAATGCTTTATAATATATTATGGTTATTGCTATAACGCATTATGACAATGTATGAGTGTTTATAACTATAGTTATACAGTGCTATAACGTGATTATAACATATTATACATCTATTTATAATGCGTTTTAGAGATTGGCTTCAAGTAAAGTATTACCATTCATTTTTTTGCAGATTCTTGCATGTTGAAATGCGTCATTTGAGGCGTTCACATCAGATTATGATATATTATTAGATATATAATAAGGAAGTATAAGCTTAATTTATGTTCTTACATCCCGAAATCAAGTTAAAGAAACTTAGGTAAATGTTTTTTATCTCACTGGTGGATTTTTCCCTCATTGTGGTCTTATTTTTAGCTTGTATTTTAAATAAGACATCGATCTGGACTCGTGTAAGTGTACTTTAAAGAGAGCTTAATGGGATTTTATTCACCATAAATAAGCCACACACACTTGCTTAGTTTGAAGTTTTTGCAGAATAGTTGCAGTTCTAGAAGCATGAATACAGCACTTGAATTTTTCTTCATATTGAAATGTACATCAGTGTAAAAATGTAGTTAGTGTAGAACGCTCAACATCCCCAAAATGTCCCAACGCTAATATGGTCATTGAATTATACCGACCAAAGTTGATAGAGATATAATGTGAGTTAACATTTCATTCATTCTGTTTGGGAAAATGTTTTTAAATATTTTTTTTTAACAGCACAAACCACCAGAAGTTTTAGTGCAACAATAAATAAGTTTGTTCGGAGTAAACGGTTATTATTTTGTCCAAGAAGAATGGACGTCCTTTTTCAAGCCACACACGTCGCACAAAAAGTGCTGATTAAATCTCCAACATGCGCGCATTATTCAATTGATTGCTTCAGATGTTATTGTTATAAATGGAACTCAAAAAAGTGGTATTACCACAACACAAAACCCTATGAGGCTATGACTTATTGTTGTGCCGGATTTGAGTGATATTTCACTGACAGCATAACTGATCGAACTCTAAATTTGCAGCACCCGAGAGAAACGACTGGGGAAGAGTGACATTTACACAAAGCTGAGTGGAGACCGGAGGGGAGTAAGAATAGACATTGCAACAAAAGAGCCAGATTTACAAAAACAGCAAATGTAGCAGTCATGTGTCAGTATCACCTATGAGCACAGCAGGGGCTCCACAGAGTGTACAAGTAAAAAAGAAAAGGCAAGGAAACAAGGAGAGATTGACACACGTAAACACTCCTAAAATAAATAAGGTGAGATATTTTGGTGTCAGCATCCTTCGTGTTGTGACTCACTTCTTCGGTCGGTTTCCAGTAGGTCAAAACACTTGGGTGTGAAATAAAATAGGAAGAGGACAGCGATGGGGGAGGGCTGGGTATTTAAAGTCAAAGTTGAAGGAGATACTATTTTGCATGTGTGACAGGAGGGTTAGATTTATCTCTGTGTGTCCATCTGTAAATGAGGACAAAAATTAGATCCTGTTTCTCTGGACGAGTCAAGCGTCTGAAAAACCGCGAAGAACAACCACACAAAGCAACAAAACAACTGTGGTCCCGTGGATGGAGCAGTTTATAGTCTCAGTCTCTTAAAATCTTAACTGACTGCGACCGTGCGAGTGCTGCAGGGACATGGTTTTTATTTGAAGAGGGGTGAAGAAAGCAGGAGACATTAGGACAGCCAAGAAGAGAGTGCACAGGCATTCGCCGTTGCTGCAAATGTCCTTGGCAGAGATTAAAACAAATATGACAAGCCACCTCTGTTTGTTTTCAATGGCTGTGATTTTTCCTCTCTTCAAAACTTAAAAAAATCTTTGCAAAGTTGTGACTTTTAAAATCTGAAAAACATGACAAAAACTTTTCATTTGAGGTGCTCATGAAAGAACTGGTGAACCTGGCGTCTCCGCCCAGTAATTCAAGCCCTGAACTCACCAGGATTCATGGTCTATGTGCCACTTCTCTGGACATCAGTGATGCCTCTGCCAGAGACAACACCACGCTGACAGCGCAAGCCGAGCCTTGGCCGGCGTCCACGCGTGAGACGGGGAAAAAATGCATGTAATTGGTGAGAATCTCTGGCTTCCATCAAGACAGTAATTGGCCAGAGAGAGCCCTTGTGAGAAATATGCGGTGCAAACGTTTTCCCCGATAATCCCATCTTGTGAGCATCTGGCAGCGGCGTGGTTACAATGGCAGAAAAAAAAAAAAAAACACAATAAACACTTGCGTGTATGGCAGGAAGAGGAGGAAATAAAGGATGGGAACATTCCTCAGCGGGAGAGAGAGAGAGAGAAAGGGAGGGAGGGAATTATAAAAACAAGGAAGAGATATTTAGATTATGGTGTGTGAGAGTGTGAGGTGGTTTTCAGGACTCCGTAAAAACTTTAACAGCTCTGAGGTGTAGTGATTTTTCTGAATGACATTTACAAATGCTCTGTCTGTTCATAACTCATTATAGAATCGGTCAATTGCACTATTTTTAATTCTGTACCTTCACTTATCGTCCTGTCTTCAGATCTACAGCAGCTGATACCACACTGTAAGAGGAGGCTAGATTTTAATAATAAGAAGTAGCAGGATTACTATTTATATTATTTACTATGAATATCAAAGGTGCAGTGAAGCAAGCGATAAGAGATGAAATGCAGAAAAGCACACGCACCACTCTGAATAGACTCTCTGTCGTACATCCTTTACTCTTACCTACGCAGAGAGGCATCCTGCAATAACGTTACGCTCTCGTACCCCTGTCATTTATTAGGGCCATGAATGAAAAGCTATGAGAAGTGATCAAAAACAGCGAGCATGAGCAGGAAATGTGAGTTTCATATTGAGCAATGAGTGCGTCTGGCTGCTGGCCGGGCTGCTGTGAGGAGCTGGAAACCACTGAGTGACGGACTGGGAGAGAACTGGGCACGCTGTCAACAGAAAAGTGCAGCGTCCACTCGCCACAGCACCACCGCACACAAAAATACACACAAAACACACAAATATAGATGCAAACACACATGCAGAAAGCTCGCACCTCTTAGCTCACATTGTGCATTCGAGCAGATAAGATAAACACATGCAGATAGAAACACAAAGTTCAAAACACATGCACACACAAGGAAGCACGCCGTATAACAATGTCCCAATACCCATGCACTGCTGCCCACTGTGTGTAAGCCATCTGGTCTAAGTTAAGTGTAATATAAAAAGCTCATTCAGATACATGGTGAGTGTGGATGCAAACTTGGCAGAGCGCAGGCCCCCTCCATCCCATTCCTCCACCGCCTCCTCTCTCTGCTCAGGCCTGATTTAAGTCTAGACATCATATTGGAAAATGGCTCACACACCACAAATACACTGAGGATATTCCAGCTCGGCTATTTATGGGGGTAGAACTGCGTCTCTACCTGCTCCGACTAGGTGGAGCAGAGTAACGCTGGCAGCTAATGGAGAACGAATGCAGAAACGGGTTTCAAACGTACAGTAAATAAAACTCAGTGTTTCATTAATAACTAATAGGGTCAGTATGGTAGGCTGTGTTCAAGAGGGAGAGGAGCCTGTCTGTATGCATGCATATTTGTCTGGTTGCCTATAAAGTTACATGACAGGAGCATATGAACAGCTTGTAAACAACATGTGAGGGTTTGCTTAAAAATGAGTTGATAAAGTTTTATTGACTATTACTGGGAGTTAAGAGGACAGACAAAAAGAGAAAAGAGAAAAAGATGCAGATAATCAGATTGAAACTCACCGGGAGAAACTCTGCGGCTGGTCTTCTTGTGTCTCTGTGTGCCGAAGTGAAGCCCCTGTGGACTCACAGCCTCAGCTGAAGGAGCTGTGCCGGTGGATGGTGGTCTCCCTGCAGACCTGCTCCACATCTTCTGCAACAGAGACAAGAGACGCAAGCTGCTTAAAATTAAGACAGAGTGATGACAAAGTGCTCCTGACAGCTTAATGACAAGATGCAACAACTCAATATGAAAATGCACAGAGGGAATGTTTCTCTGAGTTAGCCCTGTAATCCAAAGTGTCACTGCACATTTAGAGATGTATTATTGGCAAAATCAAATAGTTTTGTATTGTCTGATTGGACTGCATGCATGTAAATCACGGTGAGATTATTTACAGGAATATAAAGTATGTTCAAAGTGCTTCACAGAGAGAAACTGAAATGTGTTATTTGGTGTCTTTTTTAAATATACACATCAGTAACACTTATTCTACTTATGTGTAAAAGGTCAAACCTCCGTCCTCACAGGTATTCAAACCTACCTGGAGACTCCAGCGTCTGTCTCTCTCTATTAGCTACATTTAGTAAACTAAAGCCAGTCAGGCAGGATGTAAATAGGATCGTTTAAACTCTAACAATGACTCATATTCTTTTAAACTGGTGTGTTTTTTTCCTTTGTTGAACTGTAATTAGCAAAACAACTACGCCTGTCAAATAAGTTTATATCAAAAAAAGGACTTAATTCTCCTTCAAAGTCAGGAGTTAAAAGTGTAAAGAAGCAAAAAAAAGTCCTCTATAGCCGAGTTTCTAAAAAGTGAACTTGGCAGTACTAATTAAAGTAGCTATTACCCGCCTGCAGTACTACAACACGGCTATGTAAAAGGCTTCAAAAAAAAAAAAAAAAAATAGTGATTAATTCTCAATAGCAGTAGTGGCCTCAGAAACAACCTGGTCACGCACACACACACATCACCTGCCTGTTCACTCTTCAAATATTACAAATTATATCAAACAGATATTCCAGTGGGTGTCATGATTAATGTTTACGTGATACAGATCTTAAAAAACCTCAAAGTCTTGACTTTTAATCAATATTAGTCACAAATATCTGTCATCGGTCCCCTGAACTAATAATCGATATCAGTCAATTCTTGACGTAAACACCGCTGAATAACTGCTAAATGCTTGATTGTGGATAAAAATGCACAGGTATGGCAACACCACTGGGACAAACCTCATGCGGAACTATACAAACACACAGAAAAATCATCAGCTGACTTAGGAGCAAAAGTAAGAAGTATTGAGCGAATACAGTTTGGGTTCAATGATTCCACGATGACACTGATATACATGCTTCATGCCAGCAAAGCCACATTTATCCTTCTTTTAAAGAGCAGGAGATATTGATTAAATTGGGCAAAACAAGACAGAGTCTCTAATAATGTAAAGCTGTTTACAGTTGATGCAGGGGGGGCAACCATCTTGGATTTAGAGCTCAGGGAACATGAAGTTTTCAGGGTTATTACTGACTCCTAAGATCACATGAAATGCACCCTAAATATCGCAGTATTTGGCCTGATAGATTGTTTACATTTACATTAATTTATCAGCAAACTTTGGCAGATTTGATATAAACTTTCCTTACTTATCTTACTGAAGTGGTCTTCCTTTCAGCCCAGATTACAGTGGTATTACCTACAGACACGCTGCTGCTTCCACTCTTCTAACCCTGAACTCAGATTATCACTCTGCTCTTAGATTTACAGTTTTATTTCTGTCTATCACTGAATTTCCAACCGCTGACATGTATTTAATAAACAGTTTCAACATCAGTCATCCACGGGCAATGAGGCTAAAACCAAACAGTTTGTCTTTAAACCGTTTACAATGACAGAATAATAAGTCTGTTAAGATTTTACAGATTTCACCCCACTTAGTCTCAGACTAAAGGCTAATAAGTCTACATTAACATCTCTGCAGTAAAAAGCCACCATTAAAATCCTCTCCATATTGTGGTTTTGGGTTCATCCTGTTTTTTCAACAATTAATTATCAAACACTTCGTGCCTCCTCTGAGATAAAAAGTCTGTTGGTACAAAGTCCTGTGAGTCAGGTCTTAACAAACAGCATGTGTTTCCTATCTTGTGGTTAGCATTAGTAATTATTCAAATTTTGGGCGGAAAAGAAAACGTCTGTGACTGTTTGTGACAAAATGTCAACGTCAATCTGCAGAACACAATTCTGCTCTGATTGAGACTTAAAGTTCCTCAACTCTAAATCAGTCTTGAATGACACATGGCAGAGCGTGTTGGAGCTGTGCGGGCTCTGTATTCAGAGGGAAAAGCCTTTTCTTCTCAGTGGCGTTCCCCTGCCTGAACCCTCTAAGCCTCTGCAGCCAGTGGAGTGGAGAGACACTGAACATGAGTCCTAAATTACAGCCTTACTAAAGAAACAAAAACAAACCAATAGAGCGACCTGTTTCTTATTACCAAACAAGCCGCGCTGAACGAGAGCAGAAAGGGAAGGAGGAAAAAAGCAATTTTTTTTATAAAGAAAGGGAGGGAGAGGGGGAGAGAAAGGTGATGTTTACTTCAGCATTACCTTCTGAAGAAAGACAGCTTGTGCATTGTTTTTCTACACTTTAATGAGGCAATAAATATACAGCCTTTAACTCTTTAAAGGAGAGGCCGCCGCAGAGCCTGCCGTTTATATTATCAGCTTTTATAGACCTGTCAACACTCAGTCCTCTTTACTTCTTTCTTTTTTTGTCTTTTTGGCTGACGCACAACTGCATTTTATGCTGCAATTTTTATGAACTCCACATTCCAACAAATTACGCATTTATATTTTAAGTGCTAAAAACTCAGAGCACTGCGCCGCCTGCGCTCAACAGAAATTACTCTGGTTATTATCGAATAAAAAATGGATTTAAAGAAAGATGAAATAAGAAGAAATCAGAGCGCCTGAAGTTTATTGCATATGAAAACAAACGGGCCTTTAATGCAATGTGAGCTGCAGCTATTAATGTTTTTAAAGGTAATAAAGAAGGGAGTGCTTTATTTTGAGCGCTGGCCTTTAATCTCACGGCCGGTGGGAGAAACAGGGAGCAGGGGAGAGAGAGAGAGGAGAATTCTGTAATGCATCACAATAAAGCGACTTTGACAAGTCTATAATCTGAGTCACAAGTTATTTGCTTTTGGTGAAACATTTGCCCAACGCGAGTGGCAGACACTGCCGTCAGTGTTTGTGCATGGCATGATGGGAGTTATGTTTTTCATGCAATTTTCCACTTGTACGCCAGTCTCATAACTCGCAGGCATTGGGTTATTCATTAACCTTTGGGAGACGCAGAAAAACAGCAGACCTTTTAATTGCCACCAAGACAACGTCACTCTAATTGATCCTTTTAAATATGAAAATTTACATATGTGCATATATAATCAGCCGCAATGATCTTGCACCCTGTCGACAGCAACAATTAAAATGAAATTCACTTACTCTTCCCTGTTTGTGAGCGGGATGTGTGCGCTGCATTTCAAATCAAGCCTAATGCGCTAACGCCTCGCACACCTACAGAAGGCTGGCATTAGACTTGTTTAAATCAATTAGGCAAATGTGAAATAAGCAACGAGTCCAAATGTCTTCCCTTTTCACCCCGGAGCTTCCAAGCATCAGAGCACCGCTGCCAATCATGCACAAACACACACACATATATACACACATGAAGAGCCACCACCAGCCCCCCCCCCGCCACATCTTCATCTCCATCTTTTAGTCGCCGGCAGCCCTCTCCACCTCCAAATCTAACCTTTTTGTCTTTACAGGCAGTATTTTTGTTTGTGAGCGGGGTCAGAGCGTCACGTAAATAAAAGAGGAGTTTGTATGGAAACTTCTTTAGTGGTGCATTTAAGAGGAACACGCTCCCTGTTAGGACCCGCTGAATAAGTCCTCTTAAATGTCAAATACATAGAAAAAAAGCAGGCTAGGACTTGAACTTTTATGTTAAGTTATATAATAACATTAGAGTAATTAATGTGACACAATCTCCACAACCTACACACAAAGTAAGAGCGTGCACATCTTCTGTTTCTCTGCAAAGAAAACCAGAGGAGGTATGGGTAGATTTATCAGAAAGATGAAATAAATTTAAAGGGACTGGTCTTCAGGTGTAAACAAGAAAAGTGAGACAAGACAAAAAGCAACAAAACCGCATTTAAAACTCAGAAAGAAGAAATGTCTTTATGCAACATAAGTGACCATGGTATTCTGAGGTATGTACTTTTCTGCAATCGCTCCATAATTCCAGGTTTCTTGTGAAGCACTTTGCAGCACCTACTCTTCGTATACATGCTAATGGTTCAGCAAGAAGCAAAGCATGCATGCATGTTAACCGGGCTGCAGCACTACTTTAACCGTGCAATTTACAGAAAAAGAACTCACCACTCATGAAGAAGGAGTCTGGAGCGCGCAGAACGGACCCAAACTTAGAGATATGAGATCGACCTGAGAGCAGAGAAAGAGGAAAGAGGATAGTTTGGGCTGAACTCTTTAACGCTGTCATTCAACTTGATTCATTATTGAAGTTTTCATGTTTCAAGCCCTCTGTATAAATACTCAATCAGCTACGCATTTGAGACTTTCAGAGTCATTTAGTCATATAAAACACAATAAAGTCACACTAATGAAATTAAATCCTGAATTAAAACAAGCTCCTTAAACTCTGTGTTAAACTACAAACTCCCTTGTAATTTCTGCAGCGCAGTGGCAAACCAGCACACTCAGACAACCTATCAATCTGCACGAAGCGTAACTCAAGCAGCCTTTTATCCCGGAGTCTGTTATTCCATACGTAATGTCATAAACTCATCGAGTGTGACAGTATGAAAATAAAACATTCTTAAAAAGCTCAGTGTGTGTTCCCCGTTCGAGTTGGCAGGTGGTTTAAGGAGGGCCGGTTTTACACCAGCAGAAAGAGAGAGAGAGGGAGAGAAAAGTCACATATGAAGTTTTTTATTCAAGTGTGCCATTTTAAACAAGTAGACAGGCGAGGAGGGAGTTGGAAGTCAGCTGAAGAATATAATTTTATTCAATATAAACGTAACACAATATGCCGTTTAAGGTGAACGTCATGAGAAGCCAAGGTGGAAAAAAGAGTGGAATACATGTTATAAGTTGAGCACATACAAAGCAGAGAAGTTTTGTCGTAAACTCTTACTCTCTTTGCAAGTGTGTTATTGTCCCAGTATTTTCTCGAAGCACATAAATGCATCATAAACATAAACATCGCTTTTGTATCGCCCCCCCTGGGAGAACCTACAGTGTGGAGCTGGACCACGCAGTCTACAGCCTTTATTTAGTCCCTGGCTCAGTGTTGCCACAGGTCCATTATGAATTATACAAATGGCTCTGATAATTACAGGAGGGGTCAGTGCTAATGAGACGTCCCTGAGCATCCATCTATTAAACCTATTTCAATTTCCAAAGGAGGGGTACGGAGACCAGGAAAAAGGGGGGGTGCAATGGTTACATTCTCCTGTTTTCTGTAATTAATTATGGTGCTGACGAAATTTAGAGGTGTTTGTTTGGACTCAGGTCGTTTCAGGATTGCATGTGGGTGCTTATGTATATATCTATATGCAGAACTATACAGGATTATGAGGGATAGCTGTGGTTATCAAAGCAAGACCAGGAAAAATGAAATATTCTCAAAATTGGCGAGTGGTAGAGATACCTCATAAAGGTCTGAGCGCATGTTTAGATTACCGTCTTTGAAGTCTTTTGAATGTAGTCTGCAAAAATGCTCTTCCCTTCACCCGTGCGAGGATAAAACTCAGATTAAAATGTCCTTTTTGTGAGGAGAGAGCCTCCAAAATATATACCTTTACCTCTGCAGAGAGATGAAGAAAAGGAGGTGTGTGTCGAAGAGGGTAAAAGAAGTAAGAGAAATACTGAGTGGAATAAAAGTGAGCATACAGCTCGGCTCAGTGGCATACCGAATGAGCTGTCGTTGTTTCAAAGGAGAGACAAATTGTTTTATTAACCAAGGAGGTCGTTTTTAAAAGCACGGCCCTGCTGATTGGAAGGAGTTGGAAGGCGACACAAAAGCGCACCGCTGCTACCGTGGATCCACAGTTAAAAACAAAGCCAATACCATCGCCACTCACGCTGCAGGAGTATTATCAAACTCTCCAACAATGATCATTCTTTGGTGACAGATGTATAGTACACTCTGAAATTATACCTCCGAGAAGTTAAGAGAGGAGTTTAAGCAGTGCAAAGACTCGGAGAGAGAGAGAGAGCAGCAGTGTTCCCACACAGAGCTGAAGGAAAAAGTCAGATTTCTTCTTTTTCACACGCATCAATTTACATGCACGCCACTCGTCCAACCCGTGTTTTCCCAGACGTGGATAATCAGCATATTAGTGTAACTGAGAGGGCTGTTGATGACGAAGGGATTGGACGACGGTTTAGAGTCCAGACAAGATCCAGGGGGGCATCTCCATAACATTCCCTGTATGTGCACACAGCTTTGCAGCCGGGGATAAAGCTTATGATGGTTGATTAGCAGCGCCATGACGGCTGCGAAATGATTACCCAGAGAGAAGGGGAAGCCATTTTTGCTGTGCAGACCCAATAATCAAATCAACCTACAGCATCTCCCAACCATCAACTGTTATGGCACGTGTCCAGGGCTGCCCGCCGCATGTACACAGCCTGGGATGAACCCTGGAGACGAGGCTGATGCGTTTTTGTTGCATGGCAGCTCTTCAGTTTTGCTGCGCGCTTACTTCACTCTGCAGGATTTTGTTAAATCTTTAAGCAGGCGCAGACATATCCATGACATGTATCAGACGGGAGATGTAACGCAGAGGACATAAACAAAGACTTGATTCTGGCGTGTGCTTGTGCAGATGACAGCTGAATGATGTTTCTGCAAGAATGCCAATACAAGGCAATTTAAACTGTCTGTGATACATCTGTCTGGCGTTCAAACTCCACCCTATATCCATATATTTTTGCTAGTTTTTTTATCATCTTATCTTCGTCACCCAGCTTTTATATCTGTCTGCTCTCAGCGGGCGTCTGAACACACTCCCTTGAACCAAAAAACAGTCTTGAAAACATTGTTTACAAGTAACATAAATGCACGGTGTTGGTTAGGCCTTGGATGATAGAAAGACAGCTCTCTCTTGTTGATCGTAATGGGGGAGAGGGGCCTAGAGGGGCTTCAATAATCCCCTGTCCCTGGCATCTTGGCATTGTTACTGACAGCCTTCCACCCCCTTGCAGCGTGCTCTCTCTCTCACTCACACACACACACACTCACACAGGTGAGCGCTAGCTGCCAGTATCTGTTCGGTTTCTAAGAGTGGACACCCACCAGTCCGAGTCCAGAATGCCCGCAGCAGCTGGCAGACTGCTATTTTCCCAGCACGCTCTCTTAACAAAGTTTTTTTTCCCCCCTTTTTTAAGAGGCAACAGGGGAAGTGGGATTTTTTCACACTTGAAAAGATGCTCCTATAAAAATATCGGAGGGAAGAAGGACTGGAGAGGTAGAAATGCACTGGGGAGTTGGAAAAAGCCACATGTAGGGAGCCCTGAGTGCATTATAGCTGATGAGAGAGAGTAAAGAAAGTGATGATTAGAGCAGAGGGATGTAGAAAACAGTGGAAAGAGAGCAAACATAAATAAGTCGAGGGAAGGAGAAACATCTTCAGACCATCTTGCAGTTCTGTATGTCACTGCAAACATACACAAAACATTTGATTCCTTAAAATTGAGACATCTCTACCCTCCAAAGTCTCTCTCTCTCTCTCTGTCTGTCTCTCTCTCTCTTTCTCCCTCTCTTTTTATCCATCCATCTGCCTCTCTGTCTCACTGAGAGCGGCAAGAATAAGAGGCAGAAAAGTGATTTCCACATAACAGATTGTTACGACTGTCACTATATCCCCTGATTTACACAGTCACAGAGGGGGAGGCAGACAAATGCATTTTCACTGTTTACATCCCCGCAAACACACACATCAAACCCTCACACACGCACCGGCATCTAAGTAAAATTTCTCTCACACAGATACACTCTGACAGAAAAAGTAAGCGAGCACGCCGCCTGCCATCCGACCCCCTGCTAAATCTATTACCCCTGTCTCATCTTGTTGAAATGGAGTCCTACCTGGCAAAAACAGCAGCATTCGCGCAAGCTTCAAATATACTGCACTCATATACCAACTGAAACTTATTGTTCTCAAACAGATTTGCATGAGATTGTTTGAGCTGGTTGGGGGAAAAAAAAAAAAAGAAAAACAGCCTCTGAAGTGGTTTGTTTTGTCTTGCACGGCGTTCTTTTCATAAGGTTCGCACCGATATGCGCATGAAAAACAATGCATGCGTGTTTCCAGCCAGCTTCAGCGTTTGGCGCATCTCTATTTTTCTGCATTCATTTGTTTTGTGTTCAGGAGACGCAGGTCTGCAGAATAATCACCTGGAGTCTTTGTCTCATCAAATCATTTCTGTAGAAAGGTTCAGGAGGAAAATAACACATCACAAAGTATGAGCATCATAAGGCCATTACGATGTCAACTGTGAAAAAAAAAAGAGAATAAAACCCAAACTAAGGTCTAAACAGAGTTTTTCCCCCAGTTTTGCCCCGGTATCATTTCCATTCCCCTCAACAAAACCAAAATGAGGTTTAGATACAAAGCCTGGGCCATGGGTTCCTAATAGATTTACCCTGATGCCACGGCCACCATTTATCCTGCTCCAAAGCCGCACAATGCAACCGAGTGCTCCTGAATAGCATGGGCAATTACAGTGCATGTGTGTGTTTTTTTTTATGTGTGTGAGTGCGTGCGTGTGTGCGTTTTGCTCTCTCTTTTCCAATTCCAAAACCCCCACTACTCCATCCCCCCATTCTCTGCACACATAAACACACACACACGCACAAACACAGACACACACATATACTCACACACCTTAAAGCAGATGTAATAGCATGAAACTACGCAGCCATGTGCACTTTGCTCTTTGTAGAAGCCCAGGTGGTTACCATGGCAATGTTTTTTTTTTCTTCCTTTTTTTGGCTTACCCTAACATTTTATTACCCATCATTATGTATCATTAAATACATACATATTAATGTAAAAACAGGGGTGATGGGGATGGGGGGAGGAGTAAGTGTGAAATTGGGGGTATATCTACAAAGAAGGAAACACCTGAAAGAGACCTTTGGTGGTTTGATGTCTCTTTGCAATAGAATTCAAATATGAAAATCTCTCTGTGTGTTTTTTTCACCAAAGGATTCAGTCAGGGGCTTGTTTACAAAATGCAAAATTACACTAGAAAGGTAGTCCCACAGGATCAAAGGGATACATAATACATGTATTGATGGCTTTAATAAGAGTCTTTCATAAGCTTACTTAGCAGTTGGCTTGATATTAATGAGCGCAGACTAATTTGAACAGGAGCCTCAGCGCAGCAATTTCACACTCAGATAAGTAACTTCTGCCAGAAACATTTTCAAACAGCATCAACCTTAATCCTCATGAGACTCTATGCTGTTTATGGTATTTTACAAAACATTCAAAGATGAATTTTCTGGAACTATGAGTGACACATCCCTCCGCAGACAAGTTTATAGAGTATATCCTCAATAACGAGAGTTTTCTGAAGAGTCACGTATTCAGATTCTAAATCAAAACTTTATCAACATATGCTTCAATTACAACAACTGAAATTTTTAGATGGGTTGATTGTTTTTTTCTACATAGCCATCAACATAATTTGCCTTTATGCTCAACAGTTTCCTTATCAATGTCCTTTACTTATCTGTGTCTTGTTAAACAACATCACAAGAGGCAGTCAGCCAATACAACAACCAATGAAGAGGTCATAGCAGTCAGAAGACAGGAGTTGCTCTGCTATGTATGAAACTTTGGACTGGAATTTAGCACCAGGTTCTCCAAAAACATGAGGTGCAAGAAAGAAGAGATGCAACCATCGCCTCGCTACCCTGTAAAATCCACTTATTTTGTGAGACCGACAACTTTTCGACAATAAACTTTGCATGTTTCTGTGACACTCTGGTGCTTTTCAATCCCACAGAGATGATCTGAAATGATATTTTCAGAGATTATCCCAGCCCAATCCCTCAAACACAAGGATGATCTGTAATGATTTACGCATTAATTTTAATGATTAAGTGGGATTTCTATTCTTAGTTTATGCTGCTAAATAAAGACTACCATCTCCCTTATGGCCAGTCAGCCAACCAGAGGCTGTATCTATGATCAGCTGATCTTCAAAGGCCCAATCAGAGGCCAGACTCCCTCATCTCAAGAGAAGTCGACACAGAAAACCTGTAAAGACCTGCTTTGTCCACACAGAAAATCCACAATAAAGAATTGAATCCATTAGCAGAGTTGATGATGGCGTCTGAATTAATCAAATCTTATCAATGCCCATCCCTGAGAACTGGACAGTTCACTTATTGGAGACTAGAGGTTCTTGTCAACAGTGAGCTTTAGCATGGTACCTTTAATCCACGTCTATCCTCTCAGGGATAAAACTAATTTTAGATATTATGACAGTCTTGTAGTTGGTTTTGATCGTCACTATGGATTTCAGTCTGTTTTGCAACCAGCTAAGAACTTTTCACAAGTGCTTTAAGTATACATTTCTACTGTACAACCAGGCACTTCTGTCAAACACCAGATATTAAAAGACAAAATCAAAAACAATAACTCATCCATCCCCTAATCCATTACTCTAGCCAGCAGCATTGTGGCCTCATTCAACAGCTGTGAGTCTGTGTGGGCATGGACGAAATACCTCATCAAGTCCTCCAGTGACTCCGAGCCTCTGTTGTTCCCCTGTCGTTCCTTTTGACGGTGCAATACTGTAAAGAGAAAAACAAGAATGCACGCTGAGCTTTAGAATCTGATAAGAAAAAGAAAACACATGTATACTGAATGACAATAGAAGAGCTTCTTTTCCAAAGCAGCACACACAAAAGAGAGGAGAAAAAAATCACATAGGTGACATCCTACCTTTTTTTTTCTCGGTAAATGGCTTTCCGCTTTGTGGGACAAGCCCTCCTGGGCAGAACTTCCTGCAAGACAATCAGCAGCATTTGTGAATAAAGCTTTTCATACACCAAGTTATTCCAGTGAACCACGCTGCAATGTGCAGAAATGCTGCAGAGAAGTGGACAAATCTATTCAATACTCTCTGGAGTAGAAGACCTTTGCCTTATAGCAGACTACATTATAACTTTTTCAGAGCAAAGGGACATCACCCGAACATAAACTCAGATTGCATTACCACAAATCGCATTAATAAGAATACAAAGAGTAAAGTTATTAATAAAAGTAATAATCAAACACACTTGTGAGAACAAGAACCCAGAGGACACACTATAGGAAACAGGAGAATACCACACAAAGCAAAGGATCATAACCATGAAACCCCAGAATGATCCAAATGAACTCTAAGCAAACATTGTTCACGACAAGTTTAAGTTTGTGAACCTGTTAACTTACCTTTGCTGCCACGCTGAACTTACTCACTTCACAGACTAGTTTTTGTAGGTTATTTTGAGGCCTTCCGGTGATTCTTACTACAGCGTCTTTGCTGTTGATGCAGTCATGCCTAAGGGTTTCAGCCATCCATCGTTGGTGTTTGGCTTTGGCCCTTCTTTTGTACAGAGATTTTTCCAGATTCTCTCAATCTTTAAATACTTGTAGGGCTGGGTGATAAAACAATAACGATATATATCAAAAATTAATTTCCCTAAAAATCAATATAAAACATGGTCAATATGCTTTCCGATAGTCGGCATTCTGCCATGTTTTGGTAGACTATACGAATAGCCAGTGAAAATGGGGGTTGCTCTGGGTCGAATTCACGTTGAACCAGTCATGCTGAATTAGAACCAAGTAGCAAAGAACTACGTAGTAGCAGGATGCATCTACACAAAACCGTAGCACTTAAACACGTGAAGCCCGCAGATTCTTGGCAACATTGTGGTGAGGGATTATTCTGAAATTATTAGACTGTTTGCTCTCACAGTCTCTCACTGACACCCTGAACAAATTCAGTTTGAAAAAGTAAGAAATGCAAATACCACAGAAATCATCCAGAGCTTTTGTTAATAAAACACAGAGCGTATGATGCGCTGGTATAAGGAGTAGGGCCTTCTGCATGTGAACACCAGGGGACTGTAAGTACATGGGTAATCCGTGGTATTAATGGGCACAAATAGATCCTTAACAACTCATTACAGTACCCCACAGTGCACTTGTTGATGCATTTCATTATCCCTCCTATGGTATAAGTGTTATATGATTATGATTTTTAGCCTCCAGGAAGTACTTTAAAGTTTTTGCTGCTATATTCTCTCAAGCTTGATCACTGAATGAAGTTATTTCAGCAAGGGTTTATTCTTATGCGCACTTAGTTTGTACTATACTGAGTCTATGGACATCAGAATAAAAGCCTTCGTTTCTTCCTTGGAGCTATTCTTTGCTTGCGGTAAATGGTTCCTATACTTTACTTCCAGCTTCTTCCAGCCCATCTGTGCTTTGTGCCAGGAAGGATAAAGGTGCAGAGAGAATTTCATGACTACAAAAGCAAAGGTTAACATTACTCACAGCATAAAAACAATTTAAAAGGGAGCAAAAGGGCTCTAATGGCCCGACAGTCTTCAAAGAAAATGTATTTTGCGCTCAAAATAATTCATAGCTTTTTGCCGGTGGCTTTTCAGCTTCCCGGAGACCCAGCATGAACCACTGTATTTTTCCCAGCAGGCTCTCTGCTCCTCGCAAAATGGCCTTCGCTAGGGCATACCTCACATCCCCTACAAATATTGACAGCAGCGAGTCCATCTCTTATTGGAAAAATGGCTGTAAGTAATGTTTTATCAGCCGATGCAATCTCCACACCTGTATTTTCCCCTGTCATATGACAATATTTGACAAGATTAATGATTTGATCCCATGACATTTTATTTTCCATCACTGTCAATCTGCCAGCAAACAACTCGCTTACTTGTGGCATTTTGGTGGAGAAAGCATGCAGCAGCATGTGCTTCGCTTGTGTATTATTCATGAGTTGCAAAATTTACCTGAGACATGTAAACTACAGCATCTCCTAGCTTTGGCATGAAACTCTTGACTGTTTAAAGGGGATAGTCATTTAAAATTACCTGCGGTGAGGGGATTTTACTTTGAAAAGACATCTATTTTTAGCATCAAACTCAAAAAGGATCCCTGCAGCCACGACAAAATAAGTGGGTAATAATGATAAACCTTGCAACCTTTGAACCTCAGAGGCTGGAGGGGTCTCCTGCCCATATCCCCAAGGGCCCACGTGTCGTGACAGCTTGAGCGATGAGTGGCGGACTGCTGTCTCAATCCACCGCCTACTATTTTTAACCCACACTAAACACAGAGCTTCAAATAGGCTCGAGCTCTAAACAAATGATTAATAGGGCACTTAGGGTCTCCTCACTGACCAGCGTGTCTCTATTAACAGCCAATAACTGAGGCCCCAAAGGGTCAAAGGTTTAAAGACTTTCTAATAAAAGTAACAGAGACATGGGGATGTGTTTTGGAGGGGAAAAAGTTGTGTCTTAGTTTGAAATGCTGACAAGTTAATAATCCCTTCTCAAATGGCCCTACCACAGTAAAATGGCCAGTTTGTTCTTACTTTTATTGCTATCATCTGTCAGTCACTCACATCTCTTCCTTTCTTTCCCCGGGTCTCCTTAAGTGGACTGAAAGAGCTAAAATAGCTGTACAGTGATGCTCTTTCTGAGGCTTTATTCTCTTCCCCGACTCTTTCTTTCCCTTTTTGCTGAAATCTGAATTCTCATTGTAATTTTAGGCAGGAAATGCTTAATGGATTCCCAAAGATGTATTCATGACATGGTAATGAGATTCAAATTTGTAAGACATTTATGACCTGAAAAAAGACGCTGCTTGTCTGGCACAGGCTTTGTCCTGTTTTCCACAACTCAAGAAAACCATTTTTCAGTCACTTTTACTATTCCTAGTGTCATTTTTCAATGAGTGGTTTGTAGACAAAAGCCAAAAGAGTTTAAATTGAGAAATGACTGGGGAATACATTGTTCACTTACTGCCAAAACAGGGTTTTCTTGGCTTCATCAAGCAAGGATCTGAGGCAACTGCACTGTATTGTCCTGTTATATAAAGTACAGAAATAATGGTATTTTATAGAGAAAGCAACCTAAGAGGCATGTTTATGAGGACGCAGTTCATTTCAACACATAAACTGACAAATAAAGTCGTAGTTAGCTTTTAGTCAATTCAAATAAATCTGCCTGAAATGAAACATATTAACTTGCCACCAAAATAGTTCCTGCCTGATCTATTTACAATCTTGTTTTTCAAAACCTACAGTGCCCACTTATTTTGCAAAGCCTTGTTATAAACTGTAATAACTTTTTACTCAGCCTTCATCCAACTGTGTTTAACACTTGATCCTGATTCGCCGAAACTACACCTCAAGGAATTCATTTTCGACAGCCAAAGCAACATTTGGGACAAACTAACCACCTGTCAGATCGACCCAAATAAGGAAATCTGGCGCAATTCACCCAAGCCTGTTGACACTGTGGCAAGTTAGTTGGTACTATTCCCAGTCAGCTGGGTAAGCAACATGGGGGATATCTTGATTCTGAATCTTGTTGATCCAAGCAGCAACAAACACTGTGTTTAAAGTTTGAGATTTGTCTTATTTTTGTTTGAGGGAGTGTTAACACCAGAGCTCCAAAAAGAAGGAGGTACTTCTTCCCTGCTCTCATGTAGTCCTCAATGGCAACATGTAATGTAAATTGACTTGACCATTAATTTCAGTGGTCAGTGCCTGTATATTTGTCGCACAATTAGGCCGATATAAATCAGGTACAATGCAAGTTTTACCAACCATGAAAACTCAAGCTGTACACAAAAATTATTTTTAGAATCAATAAAATTCTCTGCCAATCATCTTGGGTCCATTTTTTAAAGCTTTAGCCAGTCGCTGGATGATAAGCAGGCAAATATGTAGTCAACAGGTGTTTATGCGAACTAGAACCTCAGAAGAGTGAGCGGGACCCTGATGCAAAGTGGAGGAATTCTAACTTGCACAACCACCCGTTTACTATACATTATTCCTAACATATTTCAAGGCCAATTTTAAAGATCAGGAAGAACAGATAGGCTTGGGAATTTGAGCCAAGGATGGAAAGCAACAAAGTATTATCCTGTGGAGGATCAAGATTCTTGGTTTGGTCTATCTTCAGGATCTGTTCATCACCCGAATAGGCTGGATAAAAAAGGATTATGCCAAAATCTAACTCTAAGCTCCCACTTGGGTGGCCCTATTAAACTTAATTTCTTACATCATTTCCTTTTTAAATATATTATTTCAGATCATGTTCTTAACTAGATGTGTCATTTATGAGGAGCTGAATGCCTTGCTCATGGACACACTAGCCGGATAAGTGGGTACTAATGGATATAGTGGCTACAAACCTGCCCCCACTTCACTACAACCACTTTACTGACCCCTATGATTAAGTACATTTGAGGTAAGAACCAAAATGGATACCAGAATGTTTTCATTTTGCCCAGCATTTGAAAAAAAATTAACTTAGCTATTGCCAAAGTTTGAGTTTTTTATGACTCAAAAATGTTAGGATGAGTTAAATCTCATAATTAATCTTCCTGGCTGCAAATGATTTTCTTTTTTTCTTTTTTCTTCCTGTCTTGTGGACACTGTTTCTCCATGGTAAATATGTCTGCTAATACACAAAATCTATTATGTCCTTCCTTTGTCAGTCATATAGGGTGCCTATTAACAGAATTATATACATAGTTGACTTTGTTTGTATGGTCCTTGCTGTCTGTTGAACAATAAAAGAAAAAAACAGCCTCTTTTAATCTACTTTCATTTCTCCAACCAGTTGGTTGTCAAACACCATCCTTAATCATCAGACAAAACATGCAGTGCATTAAAGTGGCATTCTTGTAAACACCATATCTGTAATGGCTTGTGACAAGCCGGCCTTTGTTTACACCATAATAACTGGGTGTTTGAATAACTTCTCAATGACTTTAAGTAACCAGCCAGACTCACTCTGCATCCATTCAGCCGTGCAGCCTGATAACCCAGACTGACGTTTGGCACAGAGCAGCCTGTGGATTATACCAAACAGTAAGGCTGAATGGACCTCTCAGTCATTTCAACCTGCGGTCCTGAGACATGAGAGTGCATTTCCTGTGCACACATTGCGGATGCAGTGTACATCCGCTTGTCTCATTATGCAAATGTTGATGTGTGCATTCATAAATATATGAGAGGGGTGAGGTTAACATTACCCCTACCTACCAGAGGTGACTGAAGGCATAGACACACTTTACTGTGGTACTGGGACACACACTTGTCTACAAAAAGACTCCAGTAACAGAGGAACTATTTACTTAGTATGAAGGTAGAAAGTGGCCTTCTGAGGTGGCTTTCTGCAAACTATATTGGGATTGACAACAGCTTTCTTTTAGTAATAATCATAAAGCTTTTTTTTTTGTAAAATAGATAAATGAAAATATGATAATACCATGAGTTTATAGGCCTACATGTGGTTTTCTTACCTGGTTGCCACATCCTGTTGGTGCCCTCCAAGTTGGACAACACTGCCTATTAGAAAACAGGGTAGAAAGACAGCTAGTAAGCTAGCTTTGAGAGATGATTCAGCACTTTTAAAAGCTGATATTCAAAGATTTATTGTGAATCTTAAGACAAAGTTAGAGCTTGTGCGTCTTTAAGTTACTATTCAATTAAACATTAATACTTCCTAATTGCTCTTTAAAACCTTCCTCACCGCTCACAGAAATAGTAAATTTCAAAATAAAAGCATAATTTCACAATGCTGGCTGAACGCAAGGCAGAAACAAATATCAAAATAAAAGAATGGCAAACAATTGTTTTATGAGGCAATGTGTTCTCCAAAAGAAGTTTTAGTTACAGGGAGCTGATGTATATTATTCATACATTTGAAATGGAGCATATTGGATAAGTTCATGAGGAAATGTTATTTTCTTTTCTTTTCTTTTTACCTCTGCCAAGGAGGTTACGTTTTTGGTAGCCTTGGTTCGTTTGTTTGTTTGTTTGTTTGTTTGTTTGTCTGTTAGCAACTTTACGGAGAACGTTACAGACAGATTGACCTGAAATTTTCACCAGAGGTGCATCTCAGCCCCAGGAGGATCCCATTACATTTTGGTTGTGATCCGGATCGCCTTCTGGATACAGGATCACCAATTTTTTGAAGGATCCTTTATCATTGTGAGATAGGGCAAATTTTGGAATTTTTGCATTTAACTGTATAAAAATGTCCAGAGTCTTCAGTAGAAATTTACACAAAAGGATCTCAATGAGTTTTATTAGTTGTCAAAGGCTGATCCTGATCCAGACAAAATTCTGGATACTGTGATCCAGAACACACAAAAATAAGGGTGTTGTTGGAAATTTCAATGCTGAAAGATAACCAATGGGCGGCACAGTGGTGTAGTGGTTAGCACTGTCGCCTCACAGTAAGAAGGTCTTGGGTTTGAATCAGGGTCAGGGCATTTCTTGTTTTAGGAACATTATGAACAGTGAACATACCAGTTAAAACACAAATAAATGTTAATAAAAGACACGTAACAGTAAAAGTTTTGGGGTGAATCACAATATAAGGGGGGGCATGAGCTGCTTGGAGGAGGTCTGCGCTCTCTGAGTGCTTTTCTAGTTTTTTTTATGAATTACATGCTAATAATTATATTGTGATAATTATGAGGTTGAAATGAGTCATGATGTAGAGGAGGTGCGGCACCATGATGCAAAATTAAAATAACTTTTAAGATAAATCTTAAATGAAGCAGAAAGATTATGTCTAGAGTAAAAATGCTGCATAAAATGTAGTCAAGCCAAAGTAAGTAGTCAAGTAACACAGATATCTTAGAAACTACTCAAGTGACATATCTGGACTCCTTTGCTCCTCTTTCATCCACATACTAATCTATTTGAAGCACCGGCTTGCATCAGACTCTTCCCTCTTTTCCATCTGCTCCTTTATACCTCAAGGCGGCCTGTCTTCGCCGTAGCTTCTGGATGAATCTGTTTAGTATCTTTCAGCTCATATGAAGCCCAACACTAACCATGCTCCGGGGCATCTGGGCTGGAATGAGGGGCCAAGCAAAGCATGGAAAAGGGCTGGACTGGAGCTTTGAGATGGTCCAGACCGGCTGTAGCCCAGACTCAAGCCTCTCTTCCACAACAACAAGGACCCACACCGAAGCACGCTCAGACCCTGCAACCCGAGAGGGCACAGAGGTCCTCAAGCCTGCCTGGGTTTGGGGATAAATGAACCCAGATGCTTCCCGC
Organism: Xyrichtys novacula; assembly: GCA_962446985.1. Classification (NCBI taxonomy): domain Eukaryota; kingdom Metazoa; phylum Chordata; class Actinopteri; order Labriformes; family Labridae; genus Xyrichtys; species Xyrichtys novacula. Next base: position 20,129,111 of record OY660884.1, on the reverse strand, counting down.
AAGCGCCGAGCGACCAGGCTGAGGGGGGAAGAGGGCTGGAGAGAATAAGGTGGTAGGGACAGAAAAAGAGGAGACTTACCTCTTTTTTTTCCTTCTTACCCTGGTTGAGGCAGTTATCTGTCAGATTCCTGCGCTTTCTCATAACCACTTATCACAGAGGCCTCCGTGCAGGGAGAATTGTGGGAAATGATCAGAGGGGCATTTGTCTTTGAAGGAGAATGAGAGCAGCGGCAAATCTTTAAGTCCTTTCCTGTTCCCCTTCCTGTCAAGCTGCCACCTGGACGGAGAGAGGAGGGAGTGAGTGAGAGAGAGAGAGAGAGAGGGAAAGAGAGGGAGAGGTGGATGCATTCGTCTGAATGACTTAATTAAAGTTCAAGTTGGGGAAGGAGTTTAAAATGTAACAAGAATAAGTGAGAGTGATGGAGTGTTTAAGGAGGATTTGTTTCATACATGTGGGTTAGCAGCTCATCTGTTCAAGCTGTCATCCTGCTCATGGTTGCCATGATTTAAGCAATATGGCGACCTATGGATGATCATCAGATTACAACTTTGGGGGCGTCTATTTTAGACGTTCATTATGCAGATAATGATAATAATAATGAACAAAGGATGCCAAGAAAAAGACTTCCTCTGTCATGCTGAGAGTCTAAATTTAGAATCTGACCAATTTTATGTTTGCACTTTAACCTTTGTATTTATAATATGAGCTCCAACAACAGCAGATGGTTTTAAGGATAAAATTATAGCAGCAGCCACGTAGCTTAGCTTGGAGAGGAAAACTGGAAAAAAGGGAAACCATTAGACTTCCTCTTTCCAACAGTACCAAAAAAAATCTTGATTATTAAACTACAGGATAATAATTTTTGCTCCATTCTATTTCTAACACAGTGGAAAATCATGGCAACAACTTTTTCTTTCAATATATCTAAATCTGAGGGAGCTACATTTGGACACCACTTATTAATTGTATAAAAACTTAGAACTAAGTATGCTTTTAAAAAGATGACCAAAAGCAAATGATATCACATTAAAAGTTTAAATAAAATGGAAATTAAAAAAAAAAAATGAAATCTTCAAACTCACATTATTTTGGCTATAAGAGAGTGTCATGGTAACAAAGTCGACAACTAGCCACAAATTAAAACATAATTATATATATATATTATAACACAATTATATTCATCTTCCCCCACTCATAAGCCTATTAATTAATTGTTTATGTTGACAGCCAACTAACACACTGTAATTCATTATTTAAAGCACATGATTGGTTTTTGTTCAACTGGAATCAAACATTGTGAAGCACCCATCGTGATACTTCTTAACATAATGATCAAATGTATTTTGTTGTCTTTTTCTATCCCTCATCATAGCATCTCTTGCCATTTTACACACAAATGTCAGCTTCAGATGATGATATCTAACACTGACATCAAGTCTAAATATGGTCTAATTGGCAGAACTTACCCTTTAGTTTGTGATGTCCACAGTGGCATTTTCACACTGGAAAAAAATGCACAGGACAGCATGACCCAAAATTACAACAGAAGTATTATTAATGCCTTATTTAGCAGAAAATAATTTTATTATCTGATTCTCTAAAATTAAAAAGAAGATGCATCTCCCTCACCAGCTGTCATTTTTCTAAACTTTTGATCCCGTATCGCAAACTGACTAGAAGATAACTTTTTGAGTGTGTACTAACATAAAGTTGGTACACGGTACCACCACCCAAATAGTAACGACTGGCATCCAGATTTCTGCCCACAATGTGGACACTGTGCATGTAAGTGTAATTAATGATTATTGAACAGAGACTCATGCCTTTGGGTGCCTTTGGAGAGCAAAGGTATGCAGGACACCCATGGTCATAATGCTATCCTGATGCCCACTGGCAGTAACCTGACAATAATTAAGTCAGATATCTTTAGGCAACTGCAGTTAACAGACTTTTGGATTAAGCAATTTATTCCTTCAATTATTCTGCCAAACTGAGATAACCAGCTCTATTTAATAGAATCATTTCGTTAAGTGTGATTTAAAAATCTTGTCAACAAATTTTTGTGCATAACTGCATTTCTACCATCACTTTGAGATAGCAGGTTTGTATCGTGTCACCTTAGCTCTCATACTGCTGTTTTTTTTTTTTTGCTCAAAAGTACTTAACTGTGCATAACATATGATTCTTGCAACACAATATAACAACAGTAATCAGTTGCTGAAAAGAGCCACAAATAAAGCTCTGACTGCTGCTTTTTGTGTAACAAAAATAACAGTAATGATCGAGAGCATGAACTAACAGTAAGCACCTCTCAAAACAACTTCTATCAAACTAACTCTTTCCCCCCTTTCCAACTGTAACCTTATCTTCAACCAGAGCTGGTTGGTGCAGCTTAATAACATTAGCTTTATGAAAACACTGGGATGCAGATAAGTTTATTGCTCCTTTTGCTCAGTAGAGCTTCAAAGTTCATGTTTCACCGCAGACTACACCGCTGTGTTCCTCACCAGGGACCTCAGGAGTAACCTGTGTCACCAACAATCTGCCACTCTCTCCTGATGTCATCCAGATGCCCCATCCTGAAACACACACCGGCCTCTTTGTTTGCACCACTTTAGATTTTTTTTCACCAAGTTAGACATGCACTGACAAATGCACAGATGCATGTGCGATTAAACTAATTTAACGGTCCGAAGAGGCACTTCTTTAAACCAGCATGTTATTCACCCACACATGAGCACACACCCACACTCACAAACCACCCCCTGTCTGAGGCAGATGCAGCTACAAGGAATCAACAACAAATTTCCTCTTTCGTTCCACTAAGTCTCGCCTGTTTTAGCTCACTCCTAACCTGCCTTGCCATGTCGGAAGACCAAGAGTTAAATTAGAGAGGACTAAATTTCCTGAAATGAAATGACTGTCAACTCAACTTTGCTCCGTCATCTCAGAAGAGTGCAAAAACATGCCAGTCCTTCTATTCTGTATGAGTCTAATGAGCAGCAAACAGAGTTTGAAGTATCAAAGGCAGCTAAGGTAACAAGCATCGCCCTCAAATGAATTATGAAGGAAAGTTGAGTTGCTGTAGTTAGTCTTTGATCTGAGAAATTTAAAGTGAGCCAGTAACATGTAGCTCCCGTATATGTCAGCATGGCCATTAAGAAGTGCTGACATCGATCTGATTAGATGACAAAACAGCAGGCACCTGCGCACTTGTGTGTGCATGCGTTGTGCATCGCCAAATTTCATTCACATCTGCAGCTTCGAGGGTGCGTGTGTTTGCATTAATGTGTTTTCCATGCATGTGCACCGACTCCCTGCATGTGTACAAAGTCTCTTGCAGATTTTAGAGAATTTGGAGGAGTGTTCGTTTTTTTCTTCCGCTGCTTCCACATCTGTGTGTGTGTGTATGTGCAAGAGAGAAAGAGAGGATGACAGAGTGCATGCCTGCGTGGTGTGCTGGCTGTCTGTCCTGCCTTGAGGCGAGATAAATGGCTGAGTGTTGTTGTTGTCCAGAGAGCAGACACTCAGACAGCCGCTCACACATGATTAATTGTTTCCTTGTTGGGACTGGGACCAGTTGACTGTGGCTGGGCCAAGGCCTCCCACCCAGCCTTACCAGACATGTGTATGTGTATGTGTGTGTGTGTTTGGGAGAGAGAGTGATGAAAGGCAAAGACAGTAAAAGAAGAGAAAGAGAGAATGTTATGTCCCTCTTTATGAGTTTGTCTGTCATTGAACTCTCTTTTTAAACATATGCTATTGTTTTAAAGCCGGCCACATAGTGGAGCAGCGGGGTTTTCTGTTGACTGTGGTGAAAATGATCGATGAGGATTGTGGGCACAATTTGTCCTGCAACATTTTTCCGTTCACTTAAATGGAATTGTGCAATTCGAAATATTCAAACAACAGCCATTTTGCTTTGACGTTATGCTCGGTGATAGGAGCTCAAATGCTGTAATGCTGCGTTTAGCATTGCCAATCATGTAGGTAGGCGAGACGTTTACAGATTCTTAGTTAATGGTTAAACATGTTTTTCAAGACCTAACATGAAGATAAAATATGTTAAATCCCAGTTTAACACACAATGAGCAAAGCACTTTGCAGCAAGTTACTGTGACAAGAAAAGATACTACAGTGAATGTCAAAGGTCTTTAATGGACTTTTTCCTGCGATTGTTTTTCTTGCTTGTGCGTTAAAGATGCAGATACTGTGACATGTAATTAACCAGGCTCTAATTACTTGATGCATATGAAACAAGCTCCAGCTTTCGCCTTAATCCGAGCTGCACATTGATTTCTCAGAGGTCAGCTCTGCTCAGGTTGATCTACAGTGATGCAGGGTTTCACTGGAGTGCATGAGTGAGTCTGATGATTGATTAATTACAATTATCAGAGGCCTGATAATTCACCAGAGATGATAATAACATCAAGCGTGCTTTACTGCTCTGGTGGAAAAAGCCTCTCTGGTGTCTAAATGGTCTCTCCCCAGTTAATTTGTCTTCCTTCACTGTCCAATGCTTTTAAGTGCAGCAGGACAGGTGGATGGCTGATGCCATGTGTTCAAATATTGGGAGTTTGGGGGGTAAAAACCAGGACTAAAAAAAAATAAACTCTCTAATTACCGGGTATCATGGGCGTACGGGCAGGAAACGCAGCAGGAGGTGTTGTTGCCACAGACGTCACAGTTAAAAACATGCTGCCATCCTCTGTAGGCCATTTGGCTCAATTGCACATTTAATGATGGTGTGAGGATGACTCACTGATTCACTTTACATTAAACCCTGAGTCACAGCAGCTATTATACCCCCAATGTGTTGATAAAAGAACTGGACTTAACAAAGAGTTGTGTTAAAAAGGTTCAAAACATTCATTTAGTGGCTTTTAGTGGATGCTAGCTGTATGCAACCTAGATTAGGTTCAAACTGGTTTTCACTGGTGAACAAAGGAGTTTGTTTGAACATTTCTAATGATTGTGTCATGGACGCAAAACAAAGGCTTACTTTAACATATTTAAGCCTCAAATTACAGACCTCCAGTTAGAGCTGGGCAATACAGAAAAAAGGTTATCACAATATATTTTTTTCATATCAGTTGATATCGATATATATCACGATATTAAAATAGAAATTTAACAGTGCTTATTGGTAGCATTCTTTTGTATTACAATAAGCTACTGCATTTGTGAGGTCTTTGTGTCTCTTTGAGGTTTTGTCGTAAGGCGTTGCGCTAGAGAAAATTGACTGAATGGTCGGCTGTTTCGGTTGCATAGGCGCCATAACCTTTTGCATTGCGCATGCTCTGCCGCGTGACACTGCTTCAGGTGGTGGAAAAAAAAATTGAGGTATTTCCTGACTTTGAGAGAACCTGTACTCGACATAATTTGCAGTGCAAAACATGGCAGAATGACCATGTTTCATATTGATAACAGGGGAAATTAATTTTCAATATATATCGTTATCGTTTTATCGCCCAGCCCTATCTTCAGTTATGGAGGTGAGCTAAGTGGACATAGTTTCTCCTGATCTATGACTACTCCTGCATTAAAAACTCCTGTAACAGTCCAAAGACAAGTCACAACATGGAAATAAAAGCCGATTTCCACAGCCGAAGACAAAACGTTGTTGTTCTAGTCTAGTCCAGAAGTTCAGATAGCTGAGCTCTATTTTCTGCCTGGGTGAAATCATACATGTATTTGCTGAAGACCTGCGAGACGATAATGTCATAAACTGCACAGCTGAAACAAGGCGCTCATAATCCATCCTGACATCAAACCGAAGTCTTATGTTTTCACAGTGATTCAACCAGCAGGGATGGCGTTAAACTGAAACATACCCATCTGTTTCTTTCTGTGTGCCAGCTTGTCAGATCAGGTTAAAACCCAGACGGCTTTAAGTGACAGTGAGGCCATGGCGTGATCCCACAACGTCTACGCTATCCAGTGTCATGTTCACATGCTTAGATGAGTTTATGCTGGTGTACGGCTGAGCTCTGATGACTCTCTTAAAAACAAAGCCAGTTTCTCATGAAAGACATTGTATCTGTATAAACAGTGAGTGCAACTAGTTGGTGAAATATTTCCATTTATTTATGTTCCCATCAACCACGAGTATGACATTTCAGGTCAGAAGTGGGCGTCAAATGCTCACTGCAGATTCAAAGTTAAGACGTATTTACCTCTGAAGATTAAAGCGATGGTAATGTTCAGCCTGTTTTATGGATTTGAAGTCATTTTGCTGCGATTAGGCTGAGATTTGGAAGGACATGCACGGACTTTGCACGGAAAAAGTCGTTTTTTACTTTGAGCTAAAGTTAATGCTAACCTAAGTATGCAAGATGAATATATGTTATTTAAGAGCATGTCTAAAACCTGAATGAGCGAGGGCCTTTAAGAAAAGCATGCATTAAAATCTGCAGACTATACATGAACTAGATGTATGTGTGTGCAGTCAATATACTCCATCACTATCCACATTTAGTTACTTTTAATATAATATTACAGGAATAATTTTTGCGTCTGAACATTCTGGACTTTTTTCAAAAGGGGGTGGGGGGTAAAAGATTCAAGACAAAACAGGATCATTTTGATGAGAATGAACGGGGCTGGAAAAGTATCCTGTGGTCAGTGCAGACTGGTTAATTGAGGCAGTTAGGGTAGAAGCGACTTAAAAGCCTCCGTCCTTCCCGGTGCTGTTGGCTCTCCTATAAGAGACCCTCAGAAGGGCCCTCAGGTCTTTTGATAGGGCATTCGCCATCATTCTTTAGGGCTGCTCTACCCCTACAATAAACAGGCAGCCCTTTGTCACAAGGAGTAGGGGGGTCTGAAGGGTTGCTCCTCGTTATTATTTTCTAAAGTAATTATACCTTATTATCTGTGTTTACTTTAGCAGGGGTGCGAGCATGCAGGTGTGGGCCATTCCACAGTGGGTTGGCAGTCTCACTTGTGAGCACACCCTGAGTATCTTTTTTTTTTTTTTTTTACTCTCTCCCCTCCATCCTTCCTTGGAGGTTTTTGGGGGTTTTAGCCGTGGTGTTGTAGCCCTGCCGCTAATTTCAGCTCAACAAAAGAAACGTGCAATTAGGGCTATTATAGTAGCAGCTGCATGCTTCCTAGCTGTGCAGCGACGGCTTCATCTTCTCCCGGCTCAGCGGTGAAAGGGTTGGAGAGCAGAGAAGAGCGGGGCCTGCGGCGGTGGAAAGAGAAAGGCAAGATGGTCACAGTATCGTTCAGTGTCTGCAGAAAAGAGAGGAAAATATAGCCTCAGTTGGCTGGTGTGTTCCCTCTGAGCAGACACGGTAGGGACTCTTGCCCACAGGCTTGTGGGCCTTGAGAACAATAGATCTGCCATCTCCTAACATGAAGTGTTATGAAATCGCCTTCACCGCAGCACCAGAGGCTGCTCTCTTGCTTCAAGTCATTCAGTCTCGGGACTGCGTGGGCCGAGGGGGAAATGATTTGCAAATAAGAAAAATGCTTTTTGAAGATTTGAAGAAACAAAGCATATGTTGCAAAATGTTGTTCAACATATTTAAAACGTAATCTGGAAAAAGAAACAAGGAAAGCTTGGAATTTTTTATTACCAAGACCAAACTTTTCAGCCAGAAGGAAAGGACTGGAAAATGCTCCGTTTGATGCAACCTTTCAAGACGTCAAACTATCCACTCGCAGATTGTTAAGGTTTCTCTATGACAGTCGATATCAATCCAAGTGAGCCTGCTCGTATGTGTCAAGGTGAATCGTGTGGGACAACAAAGTGCTCCCACAGATTTACGTCTGGATTAAATGCGATCAAAGAACCTCTACAGCCGGGACACTGAAAAGCCTTGTGATCTTCTAGAGGTTGAATATTGAAGGCCCATTGAGGCCCTCATGGCGTTGAATACAAGGGACCAATCTCATGCTCTCAGCACAAACAAAATAGACACGGGTCCTCCTCTGTTGCTCTCACTTACCGATTTTCTCACTTCACTGACTCCCCAACCCTTAGAATAATCATCAGACACAGGGCCCTCAGTTTGAAGGGCATAAACAGATTTGAACATATGTATAGAGCTTTTTGAGTTCACTTGATAAACATGTGACCTTGCTTCATTGCCCACACTACTCGCCAACAAAATATTTATTTTCTTTATTGACATGCATATCAGCAGCAGCTGGAGCATTGTCTTTCAATCACAATACGAGCTGTGCACTCAGGAGAGCCGCTGGGCTGTGATATGCAGCTGATTGGGATAATAACTAGTAGTAAACAGAGGTTTTGTATTATCCCAGGAGACAAGGAGAACTGTCAGATGCTTGTCAGCGTGCTGTCAGTTGCCAAGGTTTAAACGCTTGACCTGATCAAGCGGATTTCCACTTGCACCTTTTCCATCGTTTGCTGCCAAAATCTGAGAGTAACACTTTCCAAATATAAACTTGCAAATAGAGCTGGAAATCAGCAACATGGAGGAGCAATAAAAAACCTGCAGGGATGACTATCCGTGAGCAGACTGCTCTAAATGTGGCAAAAATAATATCATAATGGCACGATATTCACCCTGGGATAACATCATTGTATTAAAGCAAGTGTTTAAAAAAAACAGTCATTTTTACACGAAAAAAATTCTTCCATTAAAGATCAGTGGGGAGTTTTTTAAACTGTAATTCATATTTACGCCTTTTTATGACATACAAATGCAACAAGATTAACAGTTTTAATATTGTCATCTTTAATGCCTGAAACCAGTGTGAGTGTAGGTGTCAGCTTAGCTAACTGCTAAACGTTTTATGTTGAATATTTACAATAAATTTCTAATTTGGCAAGTGAAAAAATGTGATTTTTTCATTTGTCGGAGGACACTAATTGGATTTTCCCCCTGTGGGACTAATAAAGGAATATCTTCTCTTACACTGCTCACACTGGATAAGATAAGCAAAGCCTCCTTTATCCCCAGGGGATACCAAAATTGTCACAAACCAAAAGTTTGAGACAGGTTTGAATGCAGAAATACTCAGAAATGCAATTTTGCACTTGGTTTTCTTGTGATATGTCCTGTAGCATCAGAAAAATACTATATGAACATGTAGCCAACTAGAAAAAAACATCATTTCATCAGAGTGGGGTTTTTAAGGAATAGGAAGAGATGCTGAAGGAAAAGCAGGAACAAGGATGGGGATTTTATGTAGAGTATGAACTTCAGACATTAGGCTTCTTGCGTGCTCAATGTAGCCATATAAAATTTCTGATTGCTTATCAGTAAAATCACATTCTTAATTGTGTAAAAGTTGCAGAAAGCAGACACTCTCAGTTATAAAACCTCTACATAGGAACAGCATTCAAGTTCTCGTATTAATGTTACCTCGTCTTTCAGGAGCCAGAGGGTACATGTTGTTTTCAGGATGAAAGCTGCTCTCGCTGCCTCGGTCTTACTGGCATCCATTTCACCTCATTAGGACCCTGGGACTGAGAGTCGACAAAACACTGAGAGAAATCATTTTGCCGGGGGAGTGTGGCGGGGATAAATTGGCCTCTGGTTCAGTACAAGAGTCCCCGCTGTGCCAAGCGGAAGAGAAGGGCCTGGCTGGCAGTAGGGGCAGGCCCAGGCAAGGCCGGCTGGGAGGCCCCATGCTGAGACCCCCTCCCTGCCTCTGACAAACACGGCAGTGGATAATCTCTCCTTCAGGGACTCGGCCCTGCGCTGTGGGGCTGAGAGGGAAGGGGGCTGTTATGCAGCACTGTGCAGAGGAACTGCCTCTGTGTGTGTGTGTGTTGCATGCGCCACAAACACACTTGTTCACGTTATGTGTATTTGCACTGTAAACAGCTTACTTGCATGTCTGTTTCTCCCTGAAAATACTGTATATTTCTTTTCTGCAGCATAAAACACTCACTTTGAGAGCTTAACTAAACAGAGCCTAATGTAAGAGTACACGATGATCAGAAATAACACATTCTGCTAAGTAGCTGAACTGAATATACACATATTCATATTTGTGTATATTCAGTTTGGACTACAAATTTGGACGACATATATACATGTCGTCCAAATTTGACCGTCAAAAGGGCAAAAACAAGCCGTCCATCACAGATTAATGTAGGTTACTTCTTAGGTGTAAATCAGCAGAGATTTTCAGCTTTAAAAAGACAATATTTCAGAGATATTTTAGCCCAATCTTGAGTCTTCTGTCCAAAAAAATCAAAACCTCATGAAAAAATTTTGTTTATGCATTCATAAAGAACATGGTGCAAGAACTAATCTGAAGACAATGGACATGGGTGAGCTCGCCAGCAATACCCATCAATTTCAAATTCACTTTGATCACTACCTGTGCTTTATGACCTGGTGGTACAAAAGCAGTTGTAATGTAATTATTTCAAAATACGGCTCTGACAATGTTTGCATTATTACTCAAAAATGCCCTCAAGATTTACTGGCTAGATGGTGAGAACCTGTACGTGTTAAGGAGTAAAGATTAACAGAAAAAAGGGAAATAAATCCAGTTGTAATGCATTAAAAAATTAACATTTATTCCCTAGAAATGCTATTGTCTGAAGATTGTAAGTTAGTCAGCAAAATAACCAAAGGAACTTTATTTCTACATACTTGACTTCCATCAATATTTCTTACAAAAAAAGAAAAAATGAACATCCTCCAAAATCTTCTGCATGTGGTATGTGGTTGACGGGTAATATTCAAATATTAATGTCCATATCCAGAGCCATCCACTACTGACAGGCCTTGTCAGCCGTTATGAAGTCTCCATCTTGTAACCATGTTTTTCCAGCTCAGATCTGTGGGGAGGAAAAAGAAAACAGAAAGATCAAGTCAGCAGAGATGATTACAGGTGGGCGGTAGAGGCATAAGTACCCTCTGCTATTGATTGTGAGAACCATTAAGAGATGGGAGTGAAGGAATATATAAATATTGCATAATGCGTACAGTTATGGATTTGATGATTACATATATGGCAGCTGTGCCCTTTAACAATAATGATATCTTATAGCAACAACTTAATAGCAAGGCTATCATAATTGGACAAAATAAAACAATAGCATATTACTGTCTTAAGTGTACTCAAATAAAAACAGAACAACCACTTATCTACAAACACTTATTGATTACTCAAGTGAGGTGTTGAAAACCGAAAAATCCTAAAAAGTATTACAGCGAAAACTATTTTTGTGTAGTAGTGCATGATTATCACGAGACAAACCCTGCTCAGCTCAGTGGAGTTCAGTAAATGTTTGACTTGATTTGTGTGTGTGTGTGTGTGCCTTTCAGATGATTCAAGTGAAACATGCAGGGTCCTACAACACAAAGAAAACCTCGAGCTATCAGAGAGAAGCTGAATGATGAATAAGACCCAGAAATTTTTATACAAGAAAAACGATTAAAAATAAATCTGTGCTGTGAGAAAAATAACATTTAAGTGTTTAAAATAAATATTTATAAGAGAAGCTGTTCAACAACAAATAGTTTCTATGTCAATCAGCCGTTTTCATGTTTTGCTCAATACCCAAGTTTGAAACATGTTTCTCTTGAACTTAACATAAACCCTTGAGCACTATTGTATTGCAATAATTGATCTGAGGGAGGCTGAGGCTAGCTTCATCTGCATCTTCATCTGCATGGACTGTTTCAAAGTAGAGTGGAAAGGTGGCTATTACATCCAGGTTTCCATCCAACTGGTATAACATAACCATAGTCACAAAACAAGCACTGTTTTGTTCACATGAAATACTATTTATTTCTTTATTTTGACAGATTCAGACATCTGCAGTGTGTTTACTGCAAGTGCTCATAATGTGATAACATTGAAATTGTGATTAATTACGCATCTTTAAGTTTTCTTCTTGGCCAACAATTGAACCTGCATATTTTAAACTTTTTTATTTAATGCTCCAATGAGGTGTAAGAAAAAAATGATAATATTAACAAAAGCAGCTTCAGCCAACAGAAAATAAAAAATTCTCTCTTTAAGTTATTTTACATGGATGTCAATCTAAATATGAAGAAGGCGCCTGACAAGGAGATTCACAGCCGACTGGAGTTGTAACATTTTTCAATGACTTGTCATGAATTGAAAGCTGGACATTAAAATTAAGATCAGCATGAAGATTAGCTGCCCAGCATTGTCCTCAGGGGTCACAAAAGAAAACCAGTCAAACTTAAAGTTTCTCAACGGATCTTAAAGCTATTATTGATTATTGTTGTTGAGAGAGGCGTCATGACCCTGAATTACATCTTTGTGATGGTGTCATGAGATCCATGTCAAAGATTTAGTCCTGATTCATAGTATTAAACACAATTCACTGATCACTGGAGCTGTCAGTGTCTACTCTGGTTAAAAGAATTTAGGTAGTAAATAAAAACACGTCCTAGATTTCTGTCCCTCAGCCTGAGCAAGAAACTATTATCAAAACAAACATTTGAGAGAGTTAACAATGGAAATATTTATTCAATTGTTCCCTTTTTAATCAATTACTATTTGATGGTAACAACATGTCAGTTTGTTTGTTTTAATAAGTTTATGTTCATCAAATAAGCAGATTTGTATCATTAAGAGTTAAACCAAGGCTGACTCATCATCACTACACATGCGAGAGGCTAAGATAAATGCACGACGTATTAAGCTTATAAAGCATGTCCAAATCCTGCTAGTCTGTAATACACAAGCTTAAAAACCACATGTGTGAAGTCAAAGTGTTTGTTGCAGGTTCAGATCACCTCAGCTGGTTGGAGAAATCATCCTCGACGTTGTCATCATCCCAGTTGTCTTCCCAAACATGAGCATCTTCATCCTCGTCCAGCCCCGTCCAGTCTAAGGATACAACACAGTCCCACTTAAATTAAGATTTAAGGTGTGCAACTCTTACATCAGCCGTGTTATCCCAACCTGTCTGACTAAAATAACTGTAGAACTCTGTAACAACACATTGGATCACCTGTGTGGCTAACAGTTTAGCTCGTTAGCTAGCAAACACGTCAGGATACAGATGTAGCATTCGTTAGCAAAACAGCGGAGTTTACGTCTGGAATATAAAAAGACACGATGCCAAACTCACGATAACTGTGACACAAATATATAAACCACCCAAGTCAACCATTAGGTAGGCCTAACGACCTGGTATTTCAAAACTAAAATGCTAACTCATGCTATGGCTACCTTAGCTATGCTAGCTGAGTCACTGTCGCTGGGCCCATCACTGTGAAATATACGTAACAACAGCGTTAAATAAAACGCAAACAAACCCAATGACAGCTTATATTCTGTTTTGATCATTTACCTTCCGCTGGGAATTCTTCAAACTCGTCATCCTCCTCTAGTAAGCCCAGGTCCACGGTCTGTTTCTTGTCTGACATGTTCGCTGTGTTGCTGTTTGCTATGAATGGCTCTCACGCGCCGAGGCTGGGGGACGCTCGAGCTGTTCAAGAGGATACAAGCTGCGGTAACTGCGCAGAGAAGCGCAGCTGCAACCATACTTTATACCGCGAGACAACAACATGCTGCGGGGGTAAAAACTGAATCCATTTCACGTTTCTAAAATTGATTAGCTTTGTGTATATTTGATTAGTTTTTAAAACAAGTGCTTTTACTTGTATTTAAAGTGTTTTCAGTAGAAAAGCTTTGTTCTTTACCACATTTTAAACAGGGTTAAAACAGACAAGTTTTCCATTAACTACAGACCTGCCAGCTGACTGATGGTTACTGCTGAAATCTCATATCTTACAAAGCGAATTTGTCCCATTTCTAATCCAAATATCTTTATTCTTCATTTAATCTATACTGGCTTGACTGGTCCAAATAAAAATCTTAGTTGAATTATTTCAAACAAACATTGTCTTAGTATCTACTTTGAACAACCATTGCAACCAGTTTAGTCCTCATTCAATTCAATGCTATATGTTAAATAGAATTACTATTTCCAGTTAGACTTGCAGTTTTGTTTCTGCAAGTAACTGTACTTTTATTTGAGTCAGAGTGTGGAAGGGCAAAAGTTGTCAGTGGTCAGATCATTTTGATAAATATATTTACTTTTTTCTCTTAAACTATTGGTGACATAAATCTTCCTTTTTTTTCAACTTCTAACATGTACCCTGTAGTTAAGCTATATTTGATCTATTCATTCAGGGGATTTTAAGTCTGCAGTAACTCACTTACCTCACCCTGTTCATGGTAGGCTGTACATCATAGACCCGGACAGCTAATAAAGTTTACTGATGACAAAGTAAAGTGGTGAAAAAATCACAAGTAGTGTACACTTACACCGAGACTGTCATCAAAATTAGCAAAACTTTGAGGCAGACATGGCCCCACCTGCGGAAATGTGCAGCTTAGCTTGGGCACTGGTTCTTGTTTGATATTGGAGTGGCAAAGCTGGCTGGCATCCATTGTGATTAGTAGATTAAAGTGACCTGTAGATGACATACCCCACTTCAAAAACCCTGAACTATCCCTTTAACATTTCTCACAAGATTGACCCGAGTTCTGGATAAATTAAGTATGCACAAATTAAAGTGAACTGGGCATAAAATGTAGCTTTAATTCTTAGTGGTGAGACTCTTAAGAATCTGTCACCTTGAAAGATATACGTATCAAAAGGATTCATTTCCCCTTTTCTACACACATGTTTTCCACCTGCTGTATGTCTTAAATAACAACTTTTAAAAACTATCCAGACTTCCAGTTATAGCCTGTATCTAAGTATGTATCTATGTATGTAAGTATCTGTTTGTTTGTTTCCATGTTTTCAGCACTGACTGTTTTGTCGGTCAGTACTGCGTTGTGAAGCAAAGCTGAGGAAATACTTGCAAATATTTGTGAAAACAGAAAAGTCTTTCTCTCAGCTGCTCTGAATTTCCCGGTCTGTTTCTCTTCCTCTCACTCTCTCTCACACACACACACACGCACACTCTCTCTCACCACCACAAAAGCCTTGTGCAGTCCTCTTCCCTCAAAACATATTCATACAAGTCAGTCAAATTTCAGCAAAGATTTTTCATTGGGGAACAAATGCACATTGTAACCCATGCGGCCTGCTCAAATAATGAAGCGGCAGCCACAGCTTAGGATGTATTTTAGATAAACGAGAGCGCACATTTACCACAAAACCACTTGTACCACAATGAAAATTGCTCTGCAGCTGTCATATGTTGACAGATAGAGCAAACCTCAAGTTAGGCCCAAGGTACTTATTCTATTTTCAAATTATTTTGTAATCATGCTAAGCCTTTACACATGACAATGCCACCACATGTAGAGGAAAGAGGAACACGACACAGAAGGAAAGAGCAGGAAGTAAATGCCTCCGTGTTTAAATAGCCTGCAGTCAGACGTGCAAATGTTTGCCGCAAACTACACGTTTAAGGCTTCAGAGGTTAATTTTTGCTCACAAATTAGAGTTAAGTAGCACTTTGGCATTCAAAAATGAGTAGGTATTACATATATTCTTATTAGGCTGCAAGTAGAAAATATTTTCATCAGAAGCAGATACTCTCTCCATCAGTTGATGAAGATTTTTTATAGAAAAATAAGTGAATTTCCACAAATGAGATCCAGAAGTAGACAAATGATAAAAAATTATTGCTTGAATGAAAAGGATTATTAAATAAGCTGAACAGATTTTTTTAAATATAGTTATTTTCTGCTTCTATTAGAATAACTGTTCCTAACATCACAATAAAATTAAGGCTATATTGTATTTAAGATTGAAATGTTAGAGGCAATCAATTAAAGCTCATATGGGGAGTTTTTGAAGTTTATAAAATAGACTGAAATTTATGTAATTGCCTTTTTATGATATACAAAAGCAAACCAGACCATCAGCCACAATATTAACAATTTCAATATTGTAATTTCTAATGCTTGGAACAAGTGTGAAGGGGTGGTTGACAGCCAAGCAGCTGAAGAAACAGCCCTGTTTTAACATTCTTCATAATAAATATTTCCAATAAATTATCAATTTTGCTGTCAAAAGTCAGAAAACACTACTTAAGCATAGGACAAGGTCAGCAAAGACTTCTCTGTCTACAAGGGGCGCTAAAATTGACACAAACGGAAAGTTCCTCACAGGAGGATTAAATTAACTTGTATTATGGCAAAACTTTGTCTCAGTTTGAATCATATGATTTGTCAGAGAATTTGATGTAAAAATGATCCTGTGACTTTCTTGTAGCTTTCCTCACTCGAGTCCAGCTGAATCTGGTTCCAGTGGCATTCAGTGTCAGGTGCAAGCGAAGCCCTGGGAAGCAGCTTCAGCATCCGTCCAGCATACCTGAGACTGCAGTTACACCGCGCCTGGCGCCTGGAGTCTCCCTGCTCAGGTAAAATAGATGGAGGTGGAAGAAGGGGAGGGGTTAGGGGGGGTCATAGAGGAGAGATCCAACATGGCCTCTGCAGACAGTCTCCACTATAAGTTATGTGTGTGTATGTGTGTGTGTATAGTAGCATCACATTTCTGTCCTTTCACAAAGCCCTCTGGGAAAGGACAGGTCGGCAGCCGCTATAAGTACAACGACAGAGACAGACAGGGGAGGGCAGACAGAGGAAGTCTCCAGCTGAAGCTGCACGGCCAGTCTGACAGTCTGTCCCCCCCCTCTAACCCCTCCCCAGACCTGCTTTATCACAGACTTTGCTCATGATGTAGCCTGGGGGTGGATGGCTAAAAATGGGTGGGGACTGGAGATAGACAAGACTTCTCCCCCTAAATGTCAGAGAAAGTGACAGTGCATAGGTAGACGACCGTTTGTCTGCTGTGTCGTCTGGCTGTATACTTTCTGTACCTGTGGACACTCTGTCTAGACATCCCCTTTTCAGCAGTTACTCTTTTTGTTAGCGTCAAAACGAAGGCTTCTTGAGGTGCCACTCAATCCAAGAGCATCTGCTTGCTTTAGAATACTAAATTGTATTCGGGCTTAATTTTGTTGTCAAAGCCGTAACAGGATACAAGAGCCGAAAGAAATGCAAAAGACAGACAAGAAAGTGATCATGATGGATTAAAGGGGTTTAACTAGACAATTAATGAGGCAAATCCAAGAAAAAACTTGTACGCTTTGCTCCTAGGAAGTCTGCAGAGGGAGCGATATGCTTCCAGGATATGTCTGTCATGATCCTGTATTAAATTTAATCCCAGCCAGTCAGTCAGTCTATGCCATTGTGTGTTGTGTAGAGACCCCGAGTTTTACTTTATATAGATGTTTAGATTCATAGATAATCAAATGCAAAACTGACTCAGGGGAGTCAATGAAATTTACATGGGTGTCAAAAACAAATACAAAGTTAGAAAAAAGGTCCTTGTGTGTTTGTTTATGCTCCAGAATCTTTTTCGGGGGTCTCATTCATTGAGACATCTTTCATGACGAATTTAAGTTTCATATTTTCCCCCCTGTCTGTCTTGAAAAGCTCTGTCATCCTGGGCTTGAGGTACAGTTTGCCAAGAGGCTAATGGGCCTTTATGGCGGTACAATCTGATGCCTGTCCTGGCTAGCCTGCAGGTAATCCTGTCCACCTCGGCGGCTTAGTCCTGCTCGGGCTTAAGTTGCATATTTTGTTTTTATCAGGACACTGCTGATAAATGCTATCAGCGAGGGAGAAATGAAATATGGGGGGTCTTGCTCCATTCTGCCTGAGCCCCTATTGCAGGTAAGAGCCCAGGAACAATGACACCTCTATTGGTGGAGCTGGACTGTCCCTACGCAGGAATAAACTGCATTTTAGTCCCAATTCTCAAAATATGCTTCACTGTTGTTGCCATCACTGATGTGGATTAAAAAAAAATCATAAATCTGGCTCTGCAAACCTTTAGATATTAAAAATTCTTTGCATAATTGCGCAATAATCCTACCGCTTCAATCACAGCAACTCTGCTTCCAGACCCCCAAAATATCATTTAATAAAACCACAAAATGACATGCTAATTTATTTCCAGTAATGTGCGCTAATAGTGTGCTACCTCTGTGTCCATGGTCCAACGCCATGCACCTATACTGTACGTGAAAAGCACTTACACACTCTTACCATAGGTGATAACCCCCTCTGTGAAAAGCACTCTTATTGGAAGTACCTATTATCTGCAAAGTCTATCCTCATGCTGACACCAAGTCATTAGCTTAAGCTGTCCTCGGTGTAAAACCACTGTTAATTTCTTTGGAAGTGGTACCCTGTGAATCGACGCATATTTTCATTGACTGCTGCAAATAGATTACAGATAACTGACCTCAGTGGACCCCACAGATGTAAAAAAATTACACATTGTTAAAAGGCGTTTTCATAAAACTGAGCTCTTAAGTTAGAGAAATAAAAGCACTTCATTGCTATGCAGTGATAATTATTTTTTAATTTGGCTCAGGAAGGTAAGTTGAAACATGTTTTTTTATTCCTTTATGCTTTAAAGCTTTGCCAATGTTCACCTGATATCCATTTGTAATATAGTGACATAACCAGACCAGCAGATATGTTGCATCACAAGAGATGCTCTTGATTAATACCGTAATACAAAAGAACCATACACGCAATATCTCTGCATTGTTGTACTTATATTTACAGGTGCAGGCCTGTATATAGCAATATTTAATAGTGCTACTTATGCTCTTTAGCTCTGTTCTTGAGTCCACGTATCATTCTCTGTATGTGCATGCTGATTCTGATTTTGAACCATATATTTGTACAGCGCATAATCTCACGCCCCATATATTACAATCACAAAGCACTGCTTAGAAAATAGAAGCTTTAGAGGGTGATTTTCTCCAAAAATGGGGGGAACTATTTCCAAGAAGGTGTAGTCTTCATGCTTATTGGAGCTTTGCTAATTTAAGCCTGAAGTGCATCTATTGTGTTGTGATGTGTCCAATATTTAGCCCCACAAAAGGTCTTTGTGAGGTATGACACGTCTTTTGGCCAAAAAGAAATGAGGCAGCCTGGCTTTCTGACCTTTTTGCTCCAAATTCCTATATGGCAAACAAACAAATCTTTCTGTATTTAATCCTAATCCAGTCCTGGATTAAATCCATCATCATCATTCCTACTGTATCTCCATTTTCCTCCACGTTTTCCCTTTCTGTGGTCATGTTCTGTTTCTCTTCCTGCAGCACACAGAAACAGACACACCTCCCCCTCTCTCTTTCTCTCTCTGGTTATAGTCAGAGAATATCAAAGTGTGTGTGTCCCACACAGCAGGGGGTTCACTGAGTGACTGACAAGACCTGCTCTGCTCCTCTCTGACACCTGTCAGAGCCTCGTCTGTCATCTGTGAGCAGGGATGGAAATGAGCAGGAGTGACACAACATGCCAGAGGTGATGGTGACGGCCCGGCTTTCTAAATCAGTTGCACAGCTCATGGCTCGTGTGCAGGCTGCGTCAGAATAATTATCTCCTCCACGCTCTCAGATCAACCTTTTAGTATCGCAGTGATGTCATTCTGTAGATGAGCACTGTGTCTGCACGTTTGATCACTTTTGAGAGAGGAATATGTAGATATTTTAATTCTGGTGATTAGCTGCCTTTATATGCAGTCCACCATTATTTATTTTGATGCACTAAGGGATTTGCAATATATTTCTTTTGGTCTGTTACCAAGGGTTAGGACGTAAGAGTTAATTCTCTCCTCATGACTCTTCTCTGTGTTACTGCTATGCACCATATCCATGAAGCAGTCATTTTGCTCTGCTGTGCTCTTGGTTGTAAATCTTTAGTCTCTGGAAATCTGACCAGACAATGGCCTACCAGTTAACAACACCTCTGCTGATCAATAATAGGTAAGACATGGGCTAACTAACTTTTTCTGGTTGACCCACCAGTGGCAGGCCTTCAGTCTTCTTGCAAATACTGTAGCTACAGTGTGTCAGCCTGACAGTTGAGTCAGCCGTGCCTTTTATTCGCCAGTCTCGTAACCTGAAAATCTTCAAAATATTTTACAAAAGAAGTTTGATAAATGCCACAAGAGGGAGGCATTCATATGATCTCGTCTCATGTGAAGGGTCAACACAACCTCATTTGAAGCCACAAAAAGTGTGAAGTCCAAAAACAGCATGTGTGCACTCACATGACAAAACATTGAAGCTGCAATGAGGAACGCTGGGTGTTAACAAAAAGAGACACTGACATGTGGAGAGTTATTCTAGTCTGTTATTTGTTCACAAGGAGATGAAGTAACAGATGAATAAAGCTGTATTGATACTACCGTTTAAAAAACTTTTATGTGGTGTCTCTAAACTTGAGCAGCTTGTTCCTCGTAAAGTTTTTGTTCTTCACAGTCATTTCAAACCCTTAAAATAAAAGCTGGTTGTCCTCTTAAATAGTTTTTAGCCTTTACACGACATACCAGTATTCTGTGTTTCACTGCTGTTTCACATGTAGACACAGGACTGTTTTCAACACACGCTGCAAAGTTCAACAGTGAAGTGTCTCAAATTTGGATGGACAGGTGATACACAGTGGGTATTTGATTCAGCCATAACTGCAGTGTAATCCGGCTCCTTTCATTGTTGATTTGCCGTAATCTCTCGCTGACTAACTCTCCACAATTTGGTTGTACCAAATTCCAGGTCCTAATCCCCAACATGTGGCCGTCCCTAGCCCCGGAAAAGTCTGTGATTGGTCTGATTGATAAATGAAGCCCTCCTTATGCTTTTGGGCGTCCATTGGAGGGGGCCTCAGTGGGTCTGGACTTTGTCCAGGAAACCTGGGACAGCCACTTATTAAGTAGTTAGACCCTCAAGACGAGGCTGCAGACAAGGACTGCTGGTGGTCACCTGGGCTTGGATTTAGCTTCAGCATCCTTCAGCTATCGGTCAGGTCTACAGGGTCGGACTGTGGTTTCACGCTGAAAATGGGACACAATCTGCTATTATGCACAAAAGCCAAAGGTCAGGTGTTTGTAGAGCCTGGTCAGGTAAAAGATGTTGTTATTAGAGCTTTACCAAAAACAGTCATCATGGATCTGCTTTCGAACAAACCAGCTTTGTTAATAAAAGATGGAAAATATGGAATCTAAATGTTTAATTAAGCCTTTTTCTGATCTGTTTTCTTCCCTATTTGGTTCCAATTTAGGTTTCCCTCTCAGAGATTGTATTTGTATTTTGGGAGTTAATGATAAAAAAGAGCGAAAAGTATGCAAGAGTAGACACTGAACGCCCCCCTTTGCTAAAGTCATTACTTTCTCTTAATTGTTTCTTCTCCTTCAGTGATTTTTTTTTCAAATTAAGATGCACAGTGTGTCTGTTTACCACGTCAAAGCTTGAGGGACGACAGATAAGAATGAAATTTTTTTATTAAAAAGAGAAAAATGGGACAAGACCATCCAGGTAGACCATAATGCTTCATTTGTTTGGTTCAAACATCTAAATCTGGAAAATGGAGTCCTTTATAGAGATGTGGTTTATTTATGCCAGATATCGTGCACTGGGGCTTTATTGATACGGAATTACCTGAGTGTCCCCATACTTGCTGGTTCTAACAAAGTAAAAGTCAGATTAGCACAGATGTCAAAACAGACATTAAACCAAAAATGTCCCATCACAATCCAGCCATGGGCTGGGCCAATGTAAGGCTCCCAGGACTGGAGCAGTGCACCCTGGGTAAAGCCCAGATGAAACTCAAGGAGGAGAAAGGGAAAGTGGTGATTTGTCATTAAGACTTTTCAAAGAAGGGCTGATGCCAAGGGTCCAATTTATGCTTGTTATAATTCCCCCCCAGTCCCTCCCCCCTGTGCCCCTGAACCCGTTCTTCTTCCAGGTATCTGAAGCACGCCACACAAGTTTCAACTGGAGGCAACACAATGCCAGATATGTTATTATAATGTAGCCATAAAAGTCTCTCTTAGATTTCTAATCAGTTATTTTGAGAGAAGTATTTTTAAAACATGAATTGTTACAAGTTCCTGTTTCTTGCCATGGAATCCATCTCCATTAACAACATTTGCACCGCTCTTTGTCATGCAATGTGTTCAGCAACTGCTTTACACCGCGTCTAATCTGTCTTGGCTTTGGATCCGAGCTGTTTCTGGGCTCATTAATACCAGGAGAAGGTGAGGAAAGCCTCTTTTTAAGCACGACTGTCTGCCAGGTACAGTTTCTCTTGGCCCATGCAGCATTTGTAAAACAAGCTCTCATAAAACTGAAATCAAACGCTCCAATTCTTGAATGGGATGTTGGAAAATTATTTACAGGCAAATAAAGTTTGCGTGCAACCATGCGAAGAGCCGCCCAAGTTTTGGAGTATGTTTCTGTTTAGCAGAAATCATTTTCACCCCAAAATTTGGAAGCGACAACTGTGATTTGCTGCAGACTTGTGTTAATCCTTTTGCACACGCTTGTGAGTTGTTTATCCAGATTTAACACAGCTTCTCTGCAGCCTGTAACATGAGTTTGTGTTTCTAATTGTGCAGACAGTTGTGGGTGTTGCGAATGGTGGTTATATAGTTTTTTGTACATGCATGGTGCTTGGTACCTTCCTGCCTGCCTGCCTGCACACACAGATGTGCATCATCACTGGTTGATTGTCGCTGACCCCGGCTGATTAAACTGGCGAAGGGCAGCCAGTTGTGCAGCTGGTTATGTGTCTGGCAGGCCGGGGCAGTGGGGCACCGAGGGAAGAAATGGTAGCGTGACTGCGAAGGACGGCAGAGCAGCCACATCATGACCCCGGCTGACACACTTGCAAGTCTGCGCACTGTGCTGCACTTGTTTCTCCCGGCTGAGACAAAAGAGCGAGGAACTTCCCCAGACCTTCATTTGGGGTGTTTGGACAACTCGAAGGCCCCCGCAGTGCCCCCAGGGGCCCCTCAGCTGGCCTGCAGAGTGAGAGGGACCGAGATATAAAGCAAAGCTCTGAGCAATTAAGAGGGGAAGTGTGTGTGTGTCTGCGAGAGTGTGAGGAATCTATGACATCATTGTTATAGGGAATTTATGAAAGCTGTTTGTCGCATGAAGTGTTCAAGTTTTATCTCTGCAGACCAAATATTGGAGCAAACATAGAGCTGCATGACATGACTCTTGCAGATGAAGCTGCTTCTGCTTTAAAAGTTTAGGAAAAGCCTTTATTTCTATCGACCCCCTATGATTTTTATAGACATGTAAAGTCCGTAGTACTCTCTCATTACTGCTCGTAATACAGGAAGCTTGCATAAAATCAAATATTTGCAAAGTTTATTTGAGCAGAATGGCCATGTCCAATGTTTTATAGAGCTATGAGTCATTGTTTCTCCATTGCATGTTTATTTCTCTGTTTATTTGTTGGCTTTATATTTTGGTGGATAATGACCCACCTCAGCGAAACACAAAGCAAAAAAGGGGAAACGTTCATAACAGCCAATGCACAGCTTATTTTTTCCAGCTTCAACACCAGCCAAAGGAGTGAATAAAACAGGGTGAGCAGAAACAAACCATCATTGAGGTGAAACCAAAGTGAGCCTCGTCTCATGGATGTCTGTGTAAGTGTTTAATTATCCTCATATGGAGGGACAGAAAGAAAACAACTGTGAAGCTTTCAGCAAAGAGGCTGCCAAGGCTCCAAGGAAAGTAGTTGAAAGGGCGAGTCAAAAAGTCATCAAAAGAGGTTTTTAGCGAGGGCAGAGACGGAGGGGAGAAAGGTTTGGGTGTTGTTACATGAACGCAACTTGGCCTCTTCGGATGACAAATTGTCCAGCAGCGGGACGGGATGGTTCAGCCAGCTGGTCGGCCCCATCGGCGGGTTGATTGATGGTGTTGATGTTCTAAATCGGCCGCCAACACACTGAGTACAGGAATCGTAATAGCGCAGCTTTAGATTGGCCCTGTAGATAGCAGGAAGTGGATGGGGGGATGAGAGGAAGGGGGACTGGAGGGGAAAAAGGACAAGTTCCCATGCGTGCATATGTGAGACTGGAAGCTGCAGCTGCTGGTTAAAGAAGCCTGGAGAGTGTTTGATGAGCGCTGGTTAGGGTTAGTAAAAGTGTATCATCCTCCTAAATCTCTACCACTAGTCGCGTGTACAATGCTGTTTTGTGCATCATATCACCAGAGTATCTGTGCTTCATCTTGCTTTGTCATGCATCAACATAAAACAAGCAGGGTCATCATCTCTTGAGGTCAAGGCGCGATCATTACCGTCAAACGGAGGTCAGCGTTGACGCTATCATGTCCGATCAACGCTTCAACGATCAACCAGCAAAGAGGACAAGCTGTGCTGAAAAAAAAAAGCACAAACACTGATTGTTATGAGCTCCTCTTTATCATAAATCCAAGCTCTTTAAACAACACACAGGAGCTTTGATCAAGAGCAGTGCATTCTGGGGTTGTGTGACTACTTTGCTGATCCAAACGCAGAGAAAAGGGGGAAATGCAGGGCAGTTCAGGGTTTCACTGGATTCTTTCCACCATCATTGCAGAAGAAAATGAGTTCAAGCTCAAAGTCAAAGTCATTTAAAAGTAAGATTGTAGTTCATTATTAGAGAAGTTAATGGGACCTACCCACCTGGCTTTGAATAATTTGGTTGGATAGGACGACTTTGTCTTTTGATCAACAATGAGGCAATAAATCAACATGCTCTGTTGCTCTTGACTTCACATCTGCTGCAAGTGCTTAGGTTGTGTTTTACTGTTACAGTTTCTCTTTTAAGGCTACAGAACAGAATTTCCCATAGACATACAGCCATGTGCATGCAGGCGTGTTCGATAGTATTTCCCCCCCCAAATATCCTCTCATGCAATAAAGTGCACACTTTTTAAATGCTTTTATCCCGCTGAAGAGATGATAAAGAGTTTAGAACGATGCAACTTTGAGTTGACCTGTTCAGTGAAACACCTCTTCTCTTCCATTATGTGAACATCCACAGCTCTGAATAATGAGTATAAAAACACACACATGGTGAAATCATCAGCAGCACTGTTCACTGTACACAGCAGAAGCAGAAGCAGCAGATTTAATTCAAGTTAATCAGGCTGCTCCTATTATGTGACATTAAAACTTAAAACAACCTGAACAACCAATCAATATATTACATCTGCCAAATAAAAAATCTATTAAATTAACTGGCCAAGTGTCAAATATTGGTCTGATGATCAGCCAAAGCCGAGGATCAGTCAGCAGAAGAGTGTGTCCTACTGGAACATAAAACACTTCATCTAAAAAAACTGGAAGATCCCATTCCAGTAGTTTGACTAGAGGGATAAGCTTAAACTACAAGAATGATGATATCTTTGTGATCTTCCGCAAGTTTTGCCTCTGAGTCTCTTCTTCTGCCCTCGTGAAAGGCCAGAGAACACAGAGGAGTTCCAGTGGGGGGAAGATAATGGGCGAGAAGCCAGGGAGTCGTCTGTATGAGCTGTTGTTGAGCCGACGTCCTTCTGGCCTTGGGCCGCTTGCAGTGGCGTCTATGAACCGGTCCCATTGTTGAGAGCCTTGCATGCGCAGACATAGGCCTACACACACACATACCCACACACATACCCACACATTTGGACAGTATAGCATAGTCACGTGTTCTCGCATATCAGGCAAGTACGCCCAGCATCAAATGAACAAACTAATTCACTGACATAATTTTTTTTATGACAGTTTAGTTAAAATTTATAAAGTTATGATGTGTTTGATTACTTCAGAAATTGGCTCTTGATGTCACCCCTGACACTGAGCCTGACTTCTGATCTTACCAGTGTCTTATTTCTTGTCTCTGTTGTCAGCTCTACTCTATTCTGTTTTGCTGCTGCTCTCCCTGCCCTGGCTTTTCATGTCCGCACATGAAGCAGAGGGGAGGTGAGCTCTCCCCGCCGCAGGCTTTGGTATTCCAGGTAAGCGTGAAGAAGCGCAGGGAGCTCTGAGAATGGAGCCATACTGCCAAGTATATCTAATGCATGCAGGTCATCAATTATCTAATGGAGGTGGTGCTGTCTGAGCTGTCAATACTTCCTAGCTCTTGAGACCAACCTGAGACGGAAATGAACATTTTAGCCACAGTGTCAACAGGCAGGGGTCAGCTGTGCTAGACTTTTTTCTACAGTTCAGCTTGTTTTGATGTTTGTGATCAAGTTATTGAAGGGAGTACTTTTACTGCTGACAATTCATCACATTTTTATGGGATTTTAAGCAATTAGAGTTGAGCATTTAATACAGCTTAAAACATATTACTTTGCTGTTTACAGTCTTATCTTACAAGCATGTAAAAGCTCTTTGAAACTTCAGATATGTAGTTTAACAATGTTGATATTTAGTAGTTTTAATAAGACTCAGTTACTATTATTCCGCTGCATGAGAATCGGCATGAGTTCTTTGTTTTGGGTAAAAATATCTGAAATTCAGTTTTTAAAAGTATTTTAAAAAGCTTGTGAGCAAACGCAAGAAAGTTTTAACGAACCCAAATTATCCTGAATATTAAAAGCATCACTTTAGTAAAGCTCAAATTGTTTTCCCTGACCAAAATAATGATTTTCTAGATACAATCTCTCCAATTGAAAGCATTATTATTCTGCTTTTCCTGCACAAACCAGCCCACAATCAGTCACTGCAGATAAAAGCAATAGAATGCATGTAGGTCAGTCTTTTTTCATGATCGTAATGAGCGGTTGCTTTAATCCTATGTGCATGCAGAAAGCATTTTCCCTTAATCTGACCAAAAAATGAATGAGGTTATTCTGTGTGGTCAGGAGTAAGACCCACACATACCAGCACACACCGTCCCCACTTTCCTGACGGCTTGTAACCACCTGGTGTATGATCCACTCTCTGGACATGTGTGCAGAGGTGTAATTTTCACCCTTTCCTTGTGAATCAGGATACCCCCTACCACACACACACACACACACACACACACACACACACACACACACCATTCACCCTGGATTCTTGGATAATTTTGGTCACTTTTCACCCTTGGCAGACTAGTGCTGTACAAATGACAGAGGCAGAGCGAGCCTTGCAGCTGTGTTTCTGAGACCTCACCCACCCCCTAAGAGTTACACACACACACACACACGCACACACACACACGCTTACCACCTACTGGCACAGCAGCAGAAAAAAGACAACTGTGGTTACCTCACTATTATGTTCCTGTGTGTGTGTGTGTGTGTGTGTGTGTGTGTGTGTGTGTGTGTGTGTGTGTGTGTGTGTGTGTGTGTGTACACGTGTTCATGTATGTGTGTGCTTGATTGTCTCCTTCTCCTTTATCTCGTTCTCCCCACGTCTCGCTTCCTCCCTCCTCCTCCCTCTCCTTCCCTTGTCCTCCTCTCGGATCCTTCTTCCTCGCCATGATTTCACAGCCCTCCACTTACTCCATTGTGCCGAGAAACAAAAAATAAAAGAAACACAATCGCCTTGTCCTCTTCCTCATCTTAATAAGCAGCTCCAAGTTTGATAATTACACGTTCAGCCCGCCGCATGAGTTTCTATGCAGTGTTCACATCAGGGAGAAAGCCATTGACTCCGCAGTTGAGGGGAGCAACTATTAGGAATGACTGACAACTGTCCCCCTCCCCCTTTTGGTCGGAAGGGGAGGCTGTAAAAGTGAGAACAGCGCCGATCAATTCTGTCTCCTCGTTAGGGAGTGTGTCCCTAAACACCACTGTGCGAGCGCCGCCCGAGCAGCCAACAGACCACATACGTCGTGAGGCCCATAATCCATTCCATAACCTATCGCCATGTGCTGTCGATTAATGGGGGTTTCTGCGGAGCGAGTGCCGAGGAGACGGCCAGACTGAGGGTTTTCTTCTGTGGCGGAAGCCAATCTGTTTAGGATTAGGGGAATAACTGGTGTGGCTGACACCGAGGCATCCAACATGCAAGGCCAAGAGGAGAGGGAGGATGCAGAGGATGTGTTGACAGGGAGTTGATTGTGTTTTGGCAGAGGTCTGCTTATTGGTGATGGTTTGAATCTCCTGCTGGTGAAGGCCAAAATCCGAGAAGCATCTGTGGTTGTTTAGTCCACTTCACCAAATTTAGAGAGCATCTTCATTTTTTCTTGTCTGTTTCCATCCCCGCTGATTATTGCTTCATCCAGGTATTCATAAATAGAAGCCTCTTGGAGTATCATCTCATCTGAGATCATCAAAATAAAGGAAACACTGTTCTTCCCTCTTCAGTTTGAAGCAGAGACGTACCTTATCTGACTCCTCCACACAGAGAGGCCTTCTTTTGTGGAGCAGAGGCCCACTCAGCCATTATGATGGCAATCTTCATGATTAAAGACCCGTGGAACAAACTAGGCTACCTGTTGCCATGATGTCATGTCTGGTGTAGAGAAACTGCAATGATTAAGATTTAAGGCCGTTACAGAGCTTTACTGGATGCTGTTTGTGGAAAAATATCAATTAGCTCTTGGCTAAAAAAAAATGCGGTTTATGTTTTGGATCTACAGTTCTGGCTTTTTGCGAACATTTAGGGGCACATATAGGTGTAGTCGTTGATTTTTTTTTCTATTTGGGAGGTGAAGTATAAGAAACAGCTGTTTTTTTTTCAAACCACACTTTTAAATCCAGACTTGACGCAACCAATTATCACTCTTGGATTACAAGGATCAGCTCTTTAAGTCTTGGCTCTTAAGTTCGTGGTAGATGTCTTGGTTTGGATTCAAAAGCTCTGTGCCTTAAACTAATCTAACAGCGCACAGTCACAATTAGTTTGAGGAATTGGGTTCATTTGAATTTATGGAGTCTATATTTCAACCATTTTCCAATAAAGATTTCTGCCATTACTGTCAACTTGAGTAAAAACAGTAGTTACATTCAAGTCCTTTTTTATGCAGCTAAAAAACATGCTAGCAGTAGCAGCAGCTGCAAGACTGTTAAAGCTACACTAGGCATGCTGAAGTTGTTGCTTATAGTGACAAACAGACGAATACCTCCTTCATTTTATATTGCAGTCAGATCCAACTAGCATTTTAACGTCTTGTGGTTTGCAGTTTTGGCTTCCCAGCTCACAAACTTTCTGATTTGGTTCATTATAAGAATTTCCATCAACCGTGTTTGTAGCTGGAGCAGGCAGTTGTGTTCAGCAGGAAAGCTCAGATAAACCAAGTTGAAGTTACATGCACTGAACGTTAAAGAGGATGAAAAGTTTACAAACTTAGTTCTAAAAACATACTCGTACACTCTTTTTAGACAGGAGTTTCTTGCTA
The DNA here is from genome assembly GCA_962446985.1 of Xyrichtys novacula. Lineage (NCBI taxonomy): Eukaryota > Metazoa > Chordata > Actinopteri > Labriformes > Labridae > Xyrichtys > Xyrichtys novacula. Next base: position 20,100,045 of record OY660884.1, on the reverse strand, counting down.
ATCATCAACTGTGTTAAATATTTGGTTCTGATTGGTTAAAACCTCTTTTTAACCCTTCAACAACCGTCATTAATTCTGCTTAGCAAAAGCAACGCCAGAGACAAATGGATAACAGGTCAGATCAAATCAATCCTCAGGGAGTGGTTTCAACACATTTCCAAAGTTTTGTTAGCACCATGAGTGAACACTGGAAAAGACGCACGTTTCCATTAGCATGCTAAACTGGTAGGATAAACAACATACAGTATACATTTATGTGCACTTCAAAAAGATTTATTCATTGCAATAGCGTGACTGAAACTGGACTTCTAAAATGCATGTAAACACATTAAAACAACTGAAGTTGCGCCAAAATCAAACTTCTTACAGTCGGACTGGTATACCTGGGTAATACAGTTGGAGATCAGTTTTCGCTGTCATGTATACGGCTCAATCGAACTGAAACAGGCCTTACTGTCTCCACACATCAAGCGTGAGTAAAATCATTTGCACTACTGAATTTAATGTTAAGTCAATGCCAAGATGCGATTAGACGCTCGTACTACTCAGGTGGCACGAATGACGCAAATTGAGTGGGAGCTGAAAATGTCTCAACTTGAACAAAACGATGTGATAACCAATCAACATAATGGCTGCCGAGTGGCGTATGAAAACAGACAGTTGTTCACTGGTATCTAAAATGGAGGACAAACCGATCGTGTCGGTGTGTGGGTGCCCCGATTTATGTGATACCCTTTCTTTCAATTGCCGAATCTGGGATAAAAGAAAGAGCTCGTCTGAAGGTAAGTGAGTGAGGAGGAAGGATTACCAGGTAATTTGTAAAAACCTTTGTCTATCACTTGATCCCGCTGGTTGAATTGGCAGGGGTTACCGTTGAAATTACTGTTGATGCGTGAATGAAGCGAGTAAGTACAATTCATTCATGTGTCTAGATTCGTGCGAATTAAGGGAGTAGATGATTCTACTCACGCTTGGTGTGAGCGCCCCATTAAATCGGACTAACATACCTGGTTAGTAAGGTTGGAGATCAGTTTTCTCTGTCATGTATACGACTCAATCGAGCTGAAACAGGCCGAAGAGTTTAGTGCACGCCTCAGTGTTTGAGCACCAAGCTCAGAATTAAACAGGATCTATCTGTGCTCGGAAGCCAGATAGTAAACAAAGCTTCAACAAAGCTTCAACACACTGAGCTGAAAGTGACATCCAGTGACGCTCTCGCTAATGCGTTTTGCCAGCTGGGAGTAGGGCAGTAGTCCAGTTAAGTCAAGCGAATGCCATGGCTCAACAAAACTGTGTAAACGTACTGATAGATGTTTTAATACCAGACCTTTTCTTGCCGTCCAAGCAAGGCAGCCGACCTGGTGAGTTCATCTTTGAGTTTCCAGTCACTATAAGATGAAAAAAAAACGTGTGCTAGTGATAATAGCAAATGGAAATATTCAAAGTGGATGATTATATTTAGATTATTAAATATAAGAAGCACACACAGAGAAATACAACTTTATTCCCATTAGGCACTAAAAGAAGAACAAACCTAAAGTTCTCTAAAGGAGATTTAACTTACCGTGCTTGACTCACCATCCAAAGCCAGAAAAAGGAGGTTTCTTTGGCATTGTTTTTCGCCTTTGACTTGTGAGGAAAGTGATATCAGGCAAAGCTGAGTCATCATTGTAAAAGCCACATTCCTTTTTTTGTCTCTACCACTTTTGTTCCATTTGCTTGTGTGGAGCATTTTCCTCTAAGTAAGACCTTTAGTACTTTGTCCTTACATTTGTTCTACTTTTCTTTAATATTTCTACAGAACAATGCATAGATGCAAAAGACTGACAGTGCGTGGTTACAAAATAACTCATTTTAAGAAAGGGGAACAAACACAAGAGGCGGCTGAAAGTGAGAGGCAGTTGAAGAGAGGATGTCGAGAAAATGACGTCTTGTAAAAAGGTTGTTTCAGGTGTGTGCAGACACATCGCTCTTTATACGCTGAAGTCTCTTAGATAACTTATGGCTTGTTTCCTCACCTCACTGCACAGTCATTTGGGTTTATTGGACCTCATCTGCTCTCTTTAACCACAGCTTCAGCTCCACCTGCAAACCAAAGAAACAGGCCTTCATTTAAATGGATGAACTGACAAACACACACACATGAACTGCTTTCCTCTCCCACTCAGTCTATTTAATCTTCCTCCTAACATCCCTCTTACTCTTTCCCTTTCCTCCTCCCTCCCTCTCCTCCTCAACCCTCTCACAGGTGGCTCTGCCCCGGCCTCGCTCACATGGAAGCAGGCTCTTTCGTCGCCCTGGGGCCTCAGCCTCTGAAGCACTCCTCTGGGAGACTCCACCAGAAACCCAGGCCTGCACTCTTAATGCAAATGTGGAGCCACACTCAAACAGAGAATCTACAAGACTCTGGTCCTTGGGATAATTTTTTTCCAGCAGTTTGTGGAGACACACAAACTGCACTACACAGATACCTCCGCAGGCAAATTAGACACACAACAAAACACTCAGGCTCTCCTCCACAGTCCTCCATCCTCCGTTGGTACTGTTATTCTTGGCTCGTGCTGGGACATATGTCACTGCAGAGCGTGTGTAGCGCCTGCTTAATTAAGGCTACCTCAAAGCAGGCATGAAAACGAAGGCGATATTTATTAGGCAGCATTTTAGCTGCTTGTCATGCGTGCGTGTCAGAGCAGTAAAACAAAGTTTGAATGAGTGAGTCAGAAAATGTTCTGTAACCAAGCGCAGCCACCCTGCTGCTCACGGAGAGATTGACATTTCTCGTTTCTTTGCTCCGATTCATGAATGTGTCTCAGACACTCTCTCACGAAAGATGTATCCCTCTTTCAGCAATATTTATTTGTCGCAATCAAGTTGACAGAGAGAAGTTTGTCCTCTAATGCTCGCTCTACATGACTCCTCATGCAGCAGAAGTAGCGCTTTAATACACCAAAAGCGTCTATTAGTGTGGGAAAATTTACGACAGCCGTTTAAGGTGGTTACGTGGAAACAGACTCGTTCAATTACGCATTGAAAGTGAATAAATCCTGGTAATGGTGTGAGTTACTGTAACTGTTGTGACTTAAATTGGTTGCACCCAGTTGGTGTTGGTACACTTCACATGTGAAAAGAGCTCTATGTGAGCATTAATGTGCTGGAAATTCATCTATTACTCTGAGCATGTTGATTTTTCAGGACGGTTAGAGTGTGTTGTTGGCCATGTTGTTGGTATATACCAGTCGTCGGTTAAAATAAGATATGCACATTGCAAGCAGGGGATTAGCTCTCATTTTATCTTTTAAAACGGGTATGTATACTTACACTTAAAGCAGCTTATAGTATCTGTTGTTCTCAAGCAGTGTTGGGTAGTAATGTGTTATTAGTAACGCGGTTACTTTATTCAGTTACCTAAAATATAACGCATTGGTTTTTTTTAATTCAGTAACTCCATTTCCGTTACCAAACGCTGCATTACTCTCTTCCTTTTGGTGAAGTTTTACAACGGCACACAGTTCCCATAACATTTTAGTGATCAATAAAGTTTAATTGAATTGGAAAAACAAAGCACTCGTCACCCTCGAGCATCACATACATAATCAAACACACGCCATGAAGAGGACTGGACAGGTCGAGGTATGGCACGATGATGAGCGAGAAGAGGAAGATAGGTTTCTCCACATGGATGTACTCACATTATTTTCAACTTGAGAGCAAAGGGAAAAACAACATTTCAGTAACATGTAAACTGTGTCCCAGGTCAAAAATCCTTTCTATGGCAAACAACAGCAACAGCAATTTACTGAAGCACCTAGAGAAGCAGCGTGCTTCGACAAAGTTAGCAGCTAAGGTAGCTAACTAAGTAGACACCTACTCCACCCAAGCAGCAGCAGTTGGAGTTGGAAAGATGGACCCATAGCCAGGCACAACTTGATAAAACAATTGCATGGTATGTTTAATTGTTTGTATGGATCTCTTTTAGCGATATCAGGCTATTATTCCAAGAGTCCAACTGTAAAATGTTGGTGTTAGTGTCAAGGTTTGTGTTGGTGCACAACGGATCATATTGCTTGGATGATTAGATTCATTGATGTTGATGCAAATGAACTGAAATGGTTGTTTTAATCGACAGTTTTATTCAGCATCAGTACAGAACTGAAATGACAGCTAGAGGGGAACTTAATCAATCCACCTTTATGTAATGGAAGCACTGGAAGAATGTTTTACTGTAACTCAACAGTTACTTTCTCAGTAACACATTACTTTTTGGTTTAAGGAACTGAGTTTCTCACTGAGTTACTTTTTTTTTTTTTACAAAGTAACTCGTAACTGTAACTAGTTACTATTTTTCTGTAACTAGCACAACACTGTTCCCAAGCAGCTGACATGTACAGCTGAAGTCGAGTGAGCTAGCAGCAGTGAAAATCTGTGTCTAAATTCAGGGGTTGCATCTTTTTGAGGCTCAAGCTCATGAAGGACCGAGCCTTCACAGGCCAAACTGAAATGAGATGGTCTGATCCACAGAGGATTTTTTGCGCACCTGTCAAGTCTTTCCTCACCAATTTTGTACCAAGCATCTAGCAGCATTGAAAAGCTGTCCTGAAACCACATCGAGAGAGCATTGGTGACATCGCCCAGGAAGCAAAGTTTTGAAGCCTATCTGTGGGAGACTATTTGATGGAAACTCTGGCTCATGCTTGCTTACTTAAACCAAGCTACTGTGGGACAAAGATGTAGAAGATGATTTGAAGTCTGCCACTGTCATCCCCACATCCTGCCATCAACCACAACCGTGTACAAGCCAATAGTCTCGTGGTAGCGTCAAATAAACTACTCCTCCCACAGCATTTGGTTCATTTGACCACTATTCGGACCAAACAACACCTCAGCCACTCAGGTTAGCTGCATAAATCACGTGGTAAATCCCAAACTACAACATTTACAAACCTGGACAGATTTGAAGTGGTTTCTCAGCCACAGAGGAGACATGAGCAGAAAAGTTTAACCGTATTTTGGAGGTGAGTTTTTTTTTCATTCGTACTTTGATTGATGTTTGGCTGATGTGAAACAAAACAGTATTCACTTTTCATTTCATTTCCCTGTTGAACAGATCAGATTTTCAGAAAGAAGTCCATCCAAGGAAAAACAAACACCCGCCAATTTGTCGGAGGCTTTTTTTTTTTCTTTTTTTGACATTGATGTGGCGTGTCTGTCTAACACAAACTCTTTGTCACCTGTTCTTAACGGCGAACACAAAGACTATTGTTCTTGGGTGTGTGTGGATATTTTGGCCACTTCACACCTGTCATTCACATCCATCCCATGTCTGTCCGTTCAGCCGAAGTGAAGGAAGGGTCACTGCACTGATTTACGTAATGAATGGACAAAAAAGCAATTGTCTAATTTATATAAAAGACAAACCGCTGAACGAATTTTCTCACGAAGACAGATTCGTGCACAGCTTTGTTTGTACAGCACCGCTTTCATAATAAGCCTTCTCATATCAGAGCACTTGGAAGTAGACTTTGGAAGTCAGTGATAGAAATAATTCATCTTTCTTTCACTGTATTGAAAGTCTACAAGAGCTCCTCTCGCATTTTACTGTGAGCTGGTTGACCTAAGTGTTCTGGTTTCATGGTTCTTGGCCTGTAAGAGAGTAGGGTTGTGGTTTGGGGAAAGGATGCCAGGAGAGGCCATGTGATAGGCATTACCTCAGAACAAGAGTCCACGGAGATGATTACACTTTAAGAGCTTTTTAATGCTCATTAACACTTAACCCGCTCCTCTCAGGCCTTTTGGCTGGTCCCCAAAAGCCACCTGAATTGTAAAGCTGTCTTTAAAAAAAGACATTTTTAAAATTGTGAGGAGAAACCAAACTTCTGTTAAGTAAAGCAGAACCAGCATAAGTGTTACTCAGGCCCTTTGTACGTGGCTTAGTTTTCCACAAGTGCCATAATATCCAGATATAATCCAGACCCTGCATGCCTCTATAAACATTAATTAAGTATGCTCCTAATGGTATTTATTTTAAACCAATTAAATACTCAACACACATTACAATAAACATCAAGAACAATTTGTCATACGGAGACTGAAAGCAGACCATTCTCTAAAAGCTGTAAATTTATATTTTGAGATATTACCTTCAATATTACCACCTTTTCCTTTTTAAGTTTCACTCTTGGATGGGAATGCATCCTGCACAGAACACTGGAACTAGAGGAATATATCAAACTTGTTAAGCTCCTGCAGTGCTGTCGTAATAAACTTACAAATAGGTATTTTCCACTTTATGTGTGTGTATATGTATAAATGTGATGATGGTAAGCTCAGCATGAACAACTACTTGAATTAAACATACCTCTATTGCACTATTTCAAATTACTTCTCTGCCTCATTACTTTATGAGCTGCTATTCTGCTTTATCTCCACTTTCCCAGGTCGTACCTTCTCAGCACTGGCAGCTTAGCTTGAATAATTTGATCATGGCCACATATGTCAATTAAATGACTCTAGATAGATTGAAAGAAAGCACCGTATCACTTACTCCAAAATGAAGGTTGCATTTTTAGATATGATCCATTGTGCCCTTCGTTTTCTTAAACCGCAAACTGTTTTCCTCCTCAAATTTGCAGCAGTAACTATCCTCATTTTTCCTCCTGGCATGAATTTGCCTTCACAGATTGGTGGTGTTTAAAACGAGGTCTGTAAATGTTGCCAGACCAGAAGAAACTAAGACTTCACCAAAACACTCCACAGTCATCAGCAGTTGCCAAACCATGTTGTGAAAGTTGGTGTATTTATGAACTGAATGAAAAGACCTAATTACAATCTACTTCTCCTGTCCCCTTTCTGAAAATCTGACACAGGGGTTCAGCGGGGAATGATTGTGTATCAGGTGGACCTTATGACATCTGTCTTTGTAGATCCGATAGAAAACAGTATTCCTCAAAACCGACAGGACATCCATTAAACTGTGCATGCACAGATATTTCAGGTACTCTTAGCAAGAGTCCTCTTGTTTACCAAGACCATTATATGCAAACTAATTATATGAAAGTGCATAATAAAGGCACAGTAGGTAACTATTAATTCATGCATGCATGCAATTTTTGTATTCAATAATCTTCTTTGACCAAGGATATTTTATCTGGATGTATATTTATTTTTCTAGCTAACAGAGCGCAGAGCTTTCTGGCAGGGACCCTCCTTATACATGCATACTATGAAGTTATGGCACCATGTTGCTATGAGGCTTTTTAGGCTAACCCGAAAAAGTCATAAATGCAAAACTTAAACACCAAATGTCAGTTCTTACAAAACAATTCTGAACTTTGGTTGCAGTTGGTGTCTTTTAATTTTCAACTTTATCTTAATGTTTATTTTGATGTTTAGAGAAATAGCAATATAAACATCCCAGTTTGCAGTTATTGGGCAGGCCTGCAATTTCAAATGCCTCGGTCAATAATTTATTTGTCTGCGTGAACGTGATTTAGCTTTCTCCAAGTACGTTTCAATATCTTTTCAGTATTAGTTTGTACAGATGTTTAATTCTTTTAATGATATTATGTCCAGTTGATGGTAAAATCTCAAAGTTCTCAAACTCTGCAAGAATAGACTTTTGAAATTGCTGAACTATGAGCTCATGCAGTCTCAGATGATGTTTCTCCAGGTGTTTTTTGCATTATTACAGAACATTTTTCTGAGATGTGTTCCTGGCATCAAATTTAATATGAGCATATATTTTTCCATGTAAAACCATAAACAACATTAGATACATTTTTTTGTCAAGATTACACGGCATCTCATGTATTGTGTAACTGATGTTACAATTCTTGTCAAAAGTTTTGACATTTATCCACAGTTGTTTTCCGCATTTTTCACTTGCATTTGCTTCACTGATAACTTATTTTTCATTAAAATAATCCACTTAGCACAGAACTTTTTTTTCTTGATAGCTAAACTGAAGCACAAACATCCCATTTGGACCATCAGTAGTCCTGTCTTGAAGTAAAATATTGGGACTGTACACTTTTGTTGGTCTCTCACGAGGTCTATTTTCTTCAGATGGAGGCACTCTCTCTCTTTCTCTCTCTGTATCCTGCCTACTTGGTTTAACATGTTTTCAGTCCAGTGCTGTAGAAGACACATCAGTCTTCTAAGTGTAATGCTTAGAAAGATAAGTATGACTTCCACAATGTTGACCAACTCAGCTGATATATTGCTCACAACAAGCCTTAAACCTGACGTCTTGTGTGAAGTACTCTGAAATAACATAACAGGATCTTCCATCAACAGTACTTTGGCTTTCTTTGATTAATACTTCTGGGGGTTTCCATCAGACAGTGGTTAACTTGAATATTTATGCAACCTGTCAGTGAATTGCGTGTGCCTTGCAAAACTCCCTCCAGACTTGATTAATTTGATAAATTGATAACATAACCAAGAGTAAGCCTGCCTCAGAAGATTTATTCAACTCTCAGGTCTAACATGTTATTGAAAAGCAGAGTCTGAAAAATGGCAATGGGACGCATTGGTTTGTTTTGGCATTGGAGCCTTGCTCCAGTCTCTGAATTGGGTTTGCAGACTACTAGTGTGGAGCCGCTCTCTTTTATTTGACTATGTGCCTCACTGTGAGAAAGGAAAAAATGGCTTTGTATAATCACCAACCAGCCATATGGCCCCAAAAAAGGGAAAAAAAATGTTGGCAACACTTTTTTTTGCGCAGAACACTAAAAAGAGAGCAAGAGAGAGAGGGGCAGAGGGAGACGTTTCTGACCACAACTCATAAACCGCACTTTATTTAGACTGGCGTGCACCCATTATTTGTTCACAGGGGCTTTCAGTCAGTCTGAGGGAAATATGTTCCAGCATCTGGGGGGAGGAGGAGGAGGAGGAGGGAAAGGGGGATGATGGAAGAGAGAGAAAGAGGTAGAGAGAGAGAGAGCACGAGAAGGAGGAGGAGGTGGGATGAACTCTTGCCAGGTGTCGGCCGTTGCCATGGCGTTCCATCAGGCGACTCCATTGCGGTGCGGCAGGCTCATCAGAGACTGAATGCCAATGGGAGGGCGTTTGCGCTGCAGAGAAACCGAAAGTGGTTCTAAAGCGCTGGGCTCAAACCAGTCTTCCCCCCTCCTCCTTTTCCCTGCTGCTACCACCCACCCCAGCCTACAGCAATGTACAGAATGTGACCTGTTTGTGTGATGTATGATTGACAGGCAGGGTCTATATATGCACTCAAGGCTGGCTCTCTCTGTAAGTATGTCACTGTGAATTCCACATTTTCTGTGACATATAGAGGAGAGTCTGGTTTAAAGTACAGCCTGATAATTCCTGTCAAGGGGATTATTTGCTGGTGAGTAGTGCAGGGAGAAAATATCTATAGACTTAAACATGGTTCTATGTAGGTTCTGGAAAAATTGTGCCTTCTTGTAGTTTTCTTTTCATGGGTCCAGGCAAAGATTGCTCTGTAACTAGAGCTATATTCAACTGCTCAATATATCAAATACTTGATGAATAATACAAAATAATAATACATTATCATACATACATATCATGGTCAGTTTTTTAAAATGATCTTTAAGTATTTGATATATCAGTGAATAACATAATAACATTATATATATAGAAAGAGAGAGAGAGAGACATAATTTTTATGTAGTGTGTATTTTGATATGTTGTATCATAGCATGTATTGTGAAATGTTTTATAGCATCTATTGTGATATACGTTATGTCATGATATGTGACGTGACATTTTATGATATGAATGGTATCATGATATGTGACATGAAATGCAGTATGTATTGCGGTAGGGATGATATTATGATGTCCAATGCGGCATGTATTTTAAGATTCATTATGACATGTATTTTATCTTTGTATACCACGTTTTATTTACTGTGACATTCAGTGTCATATGTATGATATCATGATCTATAATTTATTTTGATGTGTGTTGTATCATGTTTTGTATTGTAATATGTGTCATATCATGATATGGATTATATCATGGTAAGTATCGCATCCTGCCATTCGTTTTGTTGTCATATTGTGATATGTAGAATGTCATGATGTCATGTATCATGATATGTTTTGTGATATGTGTTGTGTCATGATATGTACTGTATCGTGGGATGTATTGTATCCTGCTATCAGTTATGTTGTCTTATCGTAATTTGTAGAATGTCATGATGTCATTTATCATGATATGTTTTGTGTCATGATATGCATCATATGTAATGTATCATGGTACATATCCTATTGTGATATGTATTTTGATGTGTGTTGTACAATAGTAAGACTAGTAGCGTGACATGAATTGATATGAATAGTGATCTGTAGCATTTGGCATATCATGTGCAAGGATCTCGATTCTTTGAAGCTGCCTAGATTCTTGCCTACAGGTGGGCAGGCGTATCCTTTTATGCATCCAATCTGGACCATTCTTGACAGGATCTCTTTTGACACTCCAGAAGTCATTTGCATCATTTGCCTAAAAGTTGAGATTTTGGGGACATGTTTTCCTCCCTCTCTTGCTGCTGTTGTATGAATGGTTTACATTAGCATCCTCTGGTTTCTAGCAGAGTTTCTATGTTCAGAAATGTTATTGAGCATTGTTGCAAATGTCATCATTGATACACAAAACAGCTCTATTTCTATTCACCTATATTCCTGTTCTGCAGCGACTGTACATATTCACTAACTGAATAGGCCTCGCTCACTGCAACTCTTAGCAACTGTTGCTATGTGTAACATTGTTGAACTCCACCTCGCGCTCGCTCTTCAAATGCGAATGACTAATCCATCACGGAGCACACTGAAAGCTCTCGGTGAGGCCTCTGGAGCCGCTTGACGCCCCCCATGACCCTCTCCTGGATGTTTCCTCATTACTTTATAATGTATTCACGCTTACGCTTCCATGGCGCTCGCCCTGGCCTCGTAATGGGAGGAAGCAGTGAGCTGTTCCAATGCATACGAGCCCGCCACAATTTGCACTTCATTTTATTAACAAAAAACAGCCAGCCCAGCTTCTGGCGGTGCCTCGCCAAAGCTCACCAGGCTCCAGCGTTGCACAGCCGACAAATTTCCTGCAATGTGACGACAGGATAGAGTCTCTCAGCATCAGTGGGGTACCTCCGCCGGCCCCCGGGAGATGCTGTCATTATGCGTGTTTGCAATCATGGGAGCTGAATACCTTGGCTGGAAGTGAGGGAGAGGGGGGAAAGAGATTGAGGCTGAGAGAGAGAGAATGAATGTTTCGGCTCCTCAGCGGTGTTTGGAGCTTTCTGAAATGCATGTGCTATCATAGCAATGTTGTGTTTACCACAGCGGGAGGCAAACACAGAGTCGCAGAGGAGAGGCGCGGAAACGCCAGACACAGTAAAATGAGCAAAATACATACATTAGGACTCTCTGTATTCACCACACACAAGCTGAGCTGAGGGGGAAAAAACTCATTTCAATATAAATGGATGACAAGCAGGGAGTGTGTCTTTATATCAGCTTTTGAACATCTCCCTTTTTTTTTTTTTTTTTTTGCTCGCCACATGGAAATATCCAGCAGAAACCCTGGGACGAGTTTTGCTGGGAAGTCAGGATGTCAATGTTAATTTTCTTCCCGTTGCTAAGGAGACTCTCTCACTCACAGCAGCTCTGGTTCCCTCCCCCATGGTCACCGGGCTTTCAGTCAAAGAAGCCTTTCTGTTTCCAGTCGTCTCCTTTCTGCAATCAGACATTGAGGAACATCTCCACATCAGGCTGCACCGGTGGACCGGGAGACCCCAACATCTGGGGGCTGTATTGATTTCCTAGAATGGGTGATGGTGTTGGTGGAGGGGGTGGGGGGGGGTTATCTCCCCAGTGAGCCCTTCAGCCAGTCTTCTGCTGGGATTGTCACGCTAGTGTTTGGCTGGCAGAGCACAGGAGCTGCTTGTCTTGCACTAAAGTAACACAAGCAAGCACTTTAATATAATTCACCCCCACCTCTCCATCTATTTTTTTTCTATCCAGAGTCTTAGCTGTTAGCCACACGGAGGGAAAAAATAAGCTAAAACGAGGGCAGGTTGCGAGGATAGCTTTGTAAACATTTTAGCCTGTCAAAGCCAGAAACGGAAATCAGTGGAACAAATAGCTGTTGTGTGGCTGCCACAAAATGATCCCTTCCAGCCTCTGTAGTCACCTTTCTGACTGACTGACACGCAGCGCTAGTTATCATGTAACACAACAGGAGCTTAAAGGGGTTTAGATGATATGCTGGGTGGTTTGCATGCACCACCAGGTATTAAACCCCTCTTACCTCTGTGAGAATGGCGCCTGTCCCCATGCAGCTGCACAGAAACATGTAGCTCAATTCAATTCCTACGTGTATGCTAAAATATCCTGAGCTTTTTCTGCTAGTAGAAGTAAACATTTTTGAGCCCAAGTCCGTCATGTGTTAACTCATTGATCATAATAGGTCTCAAAGAGTTTGTAATTTAAAGTTATTTTGTGCTATTTTGTCCTTTTTGGTGGACTTTAGTGAAGTTTCTGCACTGTCCTCTTACTTCCTGCTTCCAATGATGAAAAATGACACTGCAGCTCTTTTAAAAGAGCACATTTCACATGGAGACACTCCAAAACAGCTCCAGGAGTTTAAATGTAAAATGTAGTTTGTGTTGAATAAATTTAAAATATGAAGATAAGCACACAGGTGCAGCTTATAGCAGCAGTCAAGCACAGCACAAAAACTAGCACAGCACTATGTAGGAGTGTGCAGATCACCAGAGCCTTGTGGATGAGTCTGAACTGGAGATGCTAACAGTGGCTGCAGATGAAACTCCTGCATTTGTGTCAATGTTGGTGCCCCTTGTAGACGAAGCAGTCTTTGCATATCTTGTAATTAACACACTTAAGTAGTGAACTCATCTGGTTGACTCTTTAAAGTCAAATGTGTGAATTTTTTGTGACTATTTTATCAAGATGTCATAAAAACAGAGTTTTCCCTTTAGCGTTTTGGCTGACAGCCACGTCCTCGCACCAGTTTCAGTGATAAAAATGTTGAATTTCAGAATGGTCAGTCTTGTCACTAATGGTCTGTTTGGCTTTTGTAGCTCATAAAGAGGTGTCAGGATGAATTTCAGTGTATTTTATAAACATCAAAAAACTCCTCACTGGAGCTTTAACTGTGGGTTAGTCAACACTGTGGAAGACTCAGGGTTAAAGGGATGTCCACAGGTGGGCATGTTATAAAAACTAATGACACTATTAAGAACTTAACTGTTCTGAAATGCAAAGTAAAGAAACCTTTAAAATATGATTAAAATTGCAACTAATTGTGTTTAAACACTGAAATTCTGTGTTTGGATATAAAAACTGAATCGATTACTACGACTGATTATTTCCAAGGTACATAGTGGAGCTTCGTATCTCAAATTAAGTATCCTGTAAATTTTCCACAGTATAATTTCATTGTTTAATTTTCTGATCTTTGTTTAAATTCCTCTTTTAGCATTACTGTGCAACAAGTTAAGGTGTGGGCTGTCATTCAATTTATACGTGAAATAAACACAACAGAGAGTTGGTAAGGTTTGGTGACTTTTATTCAAACAAAAACAGGAAATTACAGCAATAGGGGGGTTTATATGCACCTTGCAGATGTACTTGCATACAGTTAGGAAAAAATAAAGTGCAATTGTGAAAAAGACATGCACTTTCAATGAATTGTTCCTGTTTTGCATTCATTTCTGAACCCTTTATACTCTCAGAACTACTACAAAATAGATTATTTTCTTTCTGAATTCTTTTGTCTGCAAAGATGTGCACACAAGTTTCTCAGATGCACATATTTAAGAGTATAGTTTCCTCAAACTATTTGTTTTTAATATTCTACCAAAACACAGAGAGTGTCAGAAATCCTCAAATGCAAACAGCTGCAAGAAAGTGAACATTTAGTATCTTGGCTTGAAAACAAATCCATTATTAAGATAAAGTGTTGGAATCAGTCAAACTGTTTTGTTAAACATGCAGAGCACACAAACGCAGGATGTTGTCAGCCGCACACTTTCCTCTAACATGGAAATTGCCTGAGCGGTAAAACAAGATCTCAGAGTGATTTCTTTTAAGTGCATATGCAGGCTAAGAGAGTTTTCTAGCTGAGGGCTAAACAGAGAAAAGACAAAAATGACATGGATTTCACCGTCGAATCCCTTTAGCGGGCGGCTGACACATGAATGAGGGCAAAGAGAGAGAAAGGAGAGAAAGAGGGGGAGGGAGAGAAAAAAAAGAGTAGACAACCAATTTGGGAGTAATGCAACTAAAAACTGACAAGTGTAATTTCATCCATCTGGGCCGATGTGTAAAAAGCGCTGCTCCAAACATTCCCCATGATTCCCCCTGATTGATCTTCCCCTGGTCTGAAACACCTATTATTAGCCACGAGCCTAATAGCACCAGGATGGCTCAGCGCTCTCCCAGGGGCCAATTCTCCGGTCATCTGCCCCTCACTCACCACAGCTGTGGAAACCAACCAGAGAGAGGGAGGGAGGAGGAGATGGAGCTGCCAAGAGGGGATGGAGGCGTACCTAAAAGGGGGTGTAGGGGGGGACGGTGTGGGGTTAGGGAGAGGGAGCGAGGTTGAGGGGGAGAGGAAGAGAGGGGTAGAGTGGGTATGAAGAGGAATATGGAGAGGAGAGGGGAGAGAAGAGGGGACCAGCGGCTGGACATGCAAGAGGAGGGAGGGAAGGAGGGAGGGAGGAAGGTGGGTGTGATGGAAAAGCCAGAAAGAGAGGGGGAAACATGGAGACAAAGAGAGGGGAGAAAAAGTTATTCAGCTGCATTTATCTTCACACACAAAAAAATCTATTTCACCTTTTTCTGTATTTAAAATCAATTTCATGTTCTCTCTCCGAGACCTGGTTTTAATGATTCACTGAAAAGGTTTTCACCGGGACATGGTGCCTGACTCATGTTCATCACTCCAGGTGAGGAGGCTGCACCCGCATGTTAACGCACGGTAGACTGACTGATGGAGGCTACAGTGAGCTGCTTTACACTGAAGTGAAACTGCACACACACACACACACCACAGTGGTTTTCACATGTAAAGGTGCTGAAATTATCTATTCCTTTTTTTTCTTTTTCTTTCTTTTTGTGTTTTTTTTTTCTTTGTAGACCCTGTACCATAGCTTTTTAGAATTACCATTATCTTTCATTTTTAATTTTGAACACCAATCTTACTGTCAGTTATACATATCCCAGAAAAGCACTTATGAGCAATAAAGTAATGATGTAGAAATGTTAATCCAATGGATATGCAAGATGTTATTTCATAATATAGAAATAAGCAAATTTTTCTGTTTATCAGGTGACTAATATATATATATATATATATATATATATATATATATATATATATAAATTTAGAGAGAGTGAGAGATTGTTAGTTATACTTCAGATATCGATCTAGGTATATACAGATAAGGATTTAGCTATTGATATAGACATACATATATACAGATATATATATATATATACAAATACACAGATCTATAGATCTATAGTCTATATATAGATATTGATACATCGGTGCAGTTTAATCTGATGTAAATATTGGCTAATTGATTGTAACATACATTATGTATTTATGAGCAGGTTTATTTTAATTGCACAATAACAATAAAGTAATAAGCAGTAATCTCAGCTCATAACTTACAAAAACGTCATATGTCCTAGTTAAAGGAATCAGTTCATACTGGGACCAGGATCTGATCCTTGGACCAGTACAGCATAGACTGTTGCTTCTTTACATGGGTCACCTGCTTTACAAACTGAGCTGTGCTGTTCCCCCAGCACTTATAGATTATCAATAAATGATGGAAGTGTAACATTATGTGGTTATAGGCAGATAAAATGTTAAATAAATGGTTATTAAATAATTACAATGATTAATATCTCGTTAACATATATACATTTATATTACTTTGCGTCGCAACCGACACTAAATTAATGTATGTTATGCTTATAACACAACATTAGGATAGGTATAGGCTTTTCTGTTTTATTTAACAAGATGAAAAATTCATTAAGATTAAAAATCTATTTATTTGAGAGTCTCGACCAAAACAGGCAGCAGTCCATTTAACATAGTTTCACAGTTAAAATTAAGCGACTAAAATACATCAAAATACATGAAAAAACAAAGTGAGTACTCATGTGTCTTTTAACTATAACCCAGCTCATTGTCACCTGTCTTTAAATATGTAATTGTAATATAATGTTTCTTTTATCTAATCAATGTAATTTTCAGTAGCAGATGTTTTAAATTGTTAAAATGATAACGTACATCATTAAACATAGGGATTTTGCTTGCTGTGTTTTCTGCTTCATATTGCACTGCAGTGTTTTTAATTGTTGTATATATTACAGGTGGATGTGAAATAAGAGAATCACTGGAGCCACTAGTTCTTGCTCTAATTTCAATGATAAAATTGACACATTTTTTCATTTAACAAAATCAAGCAGACTCATCCACAGCCAGGAAAAGCTGTGATTGATTCACTCATCTGGCCTCATTTTCAAACAGCTGTAAATGAAAGTCAGTGTTCAAGGTCTCAAACCGAGAGTTGCCCTCCTGCTGCCCAAGGTGAGGTGTCAACAATAAGAAAAGTTTGAAACATTAAAGCGGGTGAGAATGGCTGATTGCCGTCTGGCTCTTTTGGGTGATTTTTTTGCGATGGATTAAGGTCAGAAGTCATCTGTTAATCGGCCCTTCAGTCTCAGTGAGTGAGTGAGCCCTCAGGTGAGGCGTAATGCATTTTCAAGGACAATGAATGCAATAATTGGCTACCTTCACTTCAGCGGGATGGACAAAGTCCTAAAAATGTCTCCACTCCACTCTGACAGTTCAGAGCAAATGAAAATAAAGGCTGAGAGGCAGATAATTAATAACTGGGATATGATGAGGCTGGCTGCAGATTTGATCTTTTGGCCAAATCATTAAACTGATCTGTGATCTGTGCTGGGTTAACTCTGAGAACACTGGAGACCAGCGTGCATTGAGGATTTAAAGGCTGATATTTCATTTGTATTTGAGGCCTGAGTGATGGTTATATATGGTTAGGGTTGACTACTGAATGCTGCCTTTTTAGATCAGAAATGAAAATCTAAGTGCAGCTGAAGGTAACTAGAGAAACTATACTTAAAGTTGTTAATTTTGACAATAAAATATTAAATAATCCTTCCAAATAACTGAAAACTGTGAGGCCAATTCTACATCTTCTATAATGGTGTAACAATGCAACATCCATGATTATTTTAGGTTTAAAATCTGCACAATATGTTCTGCACATAATATTTTTTACATACACAAAAGCACTGTGGGGGTTTTCATTTTAATACACAGTGATTGGTGGTTTTTGCAGAAATTATTGGGCTTTTTTGACTTCAAACATTGTTTTGCTCTAAAATCCACTTACTAGGACCTGAATATTTCATGTTCTGAATTTTGGTTATTTTACATGATGGTTTTAAGCTGCTATTCAAGAGCCTTAACAGGATTTTAAGACTTGAAAGACGTGATGAATTCCATTAATCACAGCAATTAAGCCACCCAAAAAAGATGTTATGGACCAAATTATAATCATAATACATAGAAATGAAATAACCGCAATACAAATAGAAAAATTGATGGTATTGATGATGCAACAGGCTATACCAGATTTTTTGGGTCCAAACTTACAGGGGTTTTTTTTTTATGCTAATTTTTTTTTCTTTGCTTTCTGTATTTTATGCATAATCCTTAAGCATTATCTTTATGATTAATTGTTAAATCATCTTCATAATAACGTCTGATATGTTATCAGAGGTCATATTTGTACCTTCAATAATCAGACATTTGCCATTTTCTCTAATGCAAAAGAGAACAGTATTTTAATTTCAGGTTTTTTTCGGGTTGTAGGCATCTGCTGTTTGCAAAAATAACACCAAGTTCTTTCTGTGTGCAAACCTGTGACTAAAGAGAACATGAAGCAAGCAGTTTCAGGTAGGAGTGTCCAAATGTTGAGCAGACAAAGGTCCACAGATATCACCTGACAAACTCCTGCGACTCCCAGTTCCTGAGAACCCGAGCAGCATCTCGCCCACCTCACCACATCTCACCAGGTGTGATTCCTTTTCTCCTCACCCTTTTTTTTCCACTTCACTTCACACCATGCTCTTAAATTTCAAACTCCTTTATTCCACAGTCAGTGTCGGCTATTGTGTGCAGCACTTCCTCCATTGGGGCTTTCACTATGAGAGCCAGGACTCTCCTGTTAGAGGAGCACACACTGTTTTTCTTATTCGTTTGTGCTGTGTGCATGGAGAGCGTTTGATTTGACAAAATAAACTGGATCTTTTTGTATCTTCACTGTCTGGTTTGGACTCATTAAAAAGTTTGATGAGACTTTGAAGCTCAGATCACTCTTCCATTAATTTAAAGCCCCTCGGTGAATGCATTACGCTTTCTCAGGATTTATTTCTCTTCTATGAGGTTCATCATCTGGTTGCATTTGCAGATGAGTCTTTTAACAAAGACTTTTATTTGCTCATTATTGACTTTATTTGTCCAGCATATGTTCCAAATTTGAAGCCTCACTGTCATTATTATCCTATAAAGTTCATACTTCACACGTGTAGTCAAGCTTATCCAATAAAAGCATGTTTACATCAGTTATACAGTCCTAAAGAATAAAGCTGGTTAAAAATTAAACTGATTTTTTTTGTCTGTAATATTACCAGAAATGTTTATTATATTGTGTAGCCCAATTTGGATAATTCAGTAGACACATAATTTAATGCTTTGTGTTTGTAAAATGAGTTTGGTTGTTTTTACGCACCAAACCTCATTACGAATTCAGCTAATTTAACCATAATAGTCCTGCAATTATGGTTCCTTTGTTACGGCCTCCTGTAAGGAGTTTCACTGTTGAAGTCATACCTTCCGTGTCCTCCACACATTATTAGATCTTGTCTTAAAGCTTCATCTTAATCCAGTGCTTCGGCTGTTATGTTTCCATCTATCTGGCTCCACGCAGCGTATGGCGCGCGCTGGAGGCGCGTTCAGTGCCTGTGGAGGCTTTAAAAGCACCTGCCCGCTCGGACACAGACAGTCGCCCCCTCTTGTAGACTGATGAGGCCTTTTCACCGCAGGACTTGTCTGTGCCGCTGATAGATAATCCCCAGATTACACCTAATTATATCACTTAACGAAAAATCCCCGCTAAGGGGAGAAAATATCATTCATCCTGGAATTACTCTTTTTTAAATGATTTTTCTAATCCGCTGTTTTTCTTTCAATGCTTTTACTCGGATTTTTTTCCTTATTTTAGTTAAATTCTTTTCAAGAAAAGGCGTATTTTATCAGTTTGACGTGATAACGTGGACGATTTCTCGGAGCAACGATACGAATATAAAAGAAAAAATAATAAATGTAATGAATTAAAAAGGCTTATAATAGAAAAAAGTCTATTAAAACAAAATAAATCGTTTTTTATTTTTATTTGTGGCTTTTACAATGATGATGGAGTCCAAACCTAATTGGACTTTTGACACACAGTTTTTCCAAAATCTTATGAACCAAATGTCGTCCTCTAATATTTCGCCATTCCTCCCACTGTGACAGGTTTTTGTTCATTTGTTCCTGCTGGTTAAACATTTCAGGAGTTTGCTTAATGCTCCTCGTCGTCAACTATTCTGTCTTAATTTTTCTCTCACACTCTCTCTCTCTCCCTTTTTTTTACTCTGTCACGACGGATGAAAAGGCGCTCTAATTATTCCGGGAGGTTGGGAAATAAATGATTGTCTTTGAAGTAGGCCCGGGCCTTGGACTACATTAGAAGCCAAGCATGTGATTTGCAACTGTTGAAGTAAAACCTTCAGTGAAGGGAGAGGGAGAGAGAGAAAGGGAGAGAGAGGCAGGCACACAGAGTGAGAGAAAACAGGGGAAATGAGGAGGGTGGATTCTCGGCAAAAGAAAATGGTATCTTTGTTTGCTCCCCTTTGTTTACCAGGGGATTCTTTCTCATTTTTCCTCTTTTTTTTCATTTTTTACTAATTCATTTCAATGGCTTTCAAACTAGAAAATGGAAATGTTGCTCCTGCCCTCTATTTCGGCGGCAGCGTCCTGGCAACAGAGCAATTTTCTATCATCAGGGATAAACGGCATCGAACAGTACATTCTGATAAAAAAAGAGCCCATGATTGCTGGCCTTCCTGTCTGTCATCTATCGACCAAATCCTCTCCTTCAAGACCGACCACTGTGCTGTCAGACCTAATAATGTCGCGTATTAAGTCGAGAGAGGGAAGAAAAGGGGACCAAAGCGCGCCCTGGCACTCTTATAGTCTTATTTGATACTGACATAAATTTCAGATGCAATTTTTGGATGTGGTTCCTTGTTTATTGACTCGGTGTATAAGGTCCTAGTTTTGCGTTTTCATATAGGCGGAAGCTGCAGCAATGAGGCGAAGCTATAACTCTAGGCCTCAAACTGCAGATAAGACACAGTACGTCCACGTCAAAACTCTCGAAATTTTATGAAGCAGTTTTTTTCTGTAAACATCTAAACATGAAATAAATTTAAGCTCATAATCTGAGGACCCTGTGCCCCCTATCCTTGCCTTTCTGATTAGGATTTTACGCATGAAACTCGTCCAAAAACTCTTTGTCTGCCTCAGTTTAATTTGACAATTTTAGAAATAAATGTCAAACTAATGATGTAAATATGGTGCAGAAAAAGGCGCAAGGCAATCTTTGGGTGTCTCTAGAATATACAGAGAGAGAGAGAGAGAGAGAGAGAGAGAGAGAGAGAGAGAGAGAGAGAGAGAGAGAGAGGCAGTCTTAATTAGGACCCAGGCCCTGAGTGGGACCAGTGCAGCTTGAGCCGTGCCAAATTAAATCCATTAGCGTGTGAGAGGCTGTGAAGGCTCAGTGGCGCAGGGCCTTTTGCTTATTTGTGGTCATTTAGCTCCACTAGCATCACGCTACACTGGGTCCATCTGAAGTCCCCCCCTCGCCTGCACCTGGGGCCATGCATATGCCAATTTTACTATTTACTGGAGAGATAATGCGATCCTAATTTCTGATGCAAAACTTATTGTAAACAGTCGCCTGCCTGCAGCGCGCATGGTTTTCTTTATAAACCAAACCACACTCATTTTTCTTGGTGTAGCTGCACGCTTCTACTAAACACATCAAAGCTTTTGCATAAGTGGGTTTGCATTAGTACGCCGTGCGCAATTTATGTGCGTAATAGCGGCGCGCAAGCAACCATTTGTGCACGGATGAATTCTGCTCAAGCATTAAAGGCTGATCGGTGATCACTTTGGCTGCTGTGGGTGTGTTTGCTGCTCTTTCTGACTCTGGTTACAACCAAGGATGTTTCACAGACAGCTGCGTGTAGCATGCATCTGCTTCCCACAGCAGAGATGGAGAGCCGTCGACGCCTGGCTGTCTGCGCAGCGCCAGTGGCTTTGCGCTTTTGTGGAGAAGGGAGACATGTTGTTTAACTGCCTCTCCATCTTTCTCTGCAGTGACAAGCCTCTGCTTTCCCCCCACGACCGCCTGGGTCCCCGAGAAGCCGAGGAGGTGGCTTTCCATGCAAGCCAGTCAATAGCTGTTAGAGGGAAACGACCGCAAACGCCCAGCCACTCGCGACAATTATGACCTGTGTCTTTCTGGAACTCCGTGTTAACGCTCAGATATGATTAACACATGTGGCCGGATGGACAAGAAAAGACGGGCGGTGTTAAAACAGCCAGTGACACACAAGTCAGAAAGAGGAGGAGAGCAAAAAGAGAGGGGGAGCTTGTTAGGTTTCACAGCTTTTCTGACCATTCTGCTGGAAATCTGTGCAGAAATAAATGTGCGTAAAGGGCCTAATGGTACTTCCAATTACAATGACGCTGCCTATCTTAGCTTGAGGACATTTTCACTGACTGTGACTGTGTTAACCATAAAATAACGCCTGGTTACACCTCCAAACTCAACGTTAAATATTCTCATTTTTTCTTTCCCTGGATCAGACAGTGGATGTCAGGGAAATCCCAGGCCTGGAGTGATTTTAGAGAGTCATTCATCAGCGTTTATAAGACAGCTGGAAATAAAGACCACTTCTGTTAAACCAGCACGGCCATTGATTGTGCTGGAGGTCAATCATCTACTTAGGGACAAAAGTGATTTCTGGATTTAAGGCCGTTTCATCTTCTGATTGACATTTTGGGGAAGTGAAATATAAAATAATCCCTCTTCGGAATGAGGCTATGAACTCCTAATGGGACAGAGTACACCAAGAAATGACACGCAGCAGGCGTATCGGTTTCTGAATTCTAAAATCATTCTTGGACACGAATGCAAAAACTATGAAGTTGTGTAAGGCGATGAAGAAATTCAGCCCTGATAAAAAAAATCCTGCACAGGCCTCTCAATTAGACACGCTTGTCAACTTTCATGCTACATGTTAAGCATTTCAAAAGCACCAAGGTCGACTATGTCATGTTCTCTCTATTCAAACAAATCCGTCCTTTCACCACTCCACTTAATCTCAGTGTTCACAGAGAAGCCTCCAAACACGCCTGCGGGACACCGAGACTCTGACATTACACCCGCATGGTCATCCCGCAACTTAATAATCATGTGGTGGCACACACACACACACACACTGACACGCACTTCTTGACGCTGCAAACACTGTCTCATCCAATCTATATAACCAAGAGATTTTTTTTTTCTTTTGCCCGCAGGGAGCAGAGCATGTATGTCTTT
Organism: Xyrichtys novacula; assembly: GCA_962446985.1. Lineage (NCBI taxonomy): Eukaryota > Metazoa > Chordata > Actinopteri > Labriformes > Labridae > Xyrichtys > Xyrichtys novacula. The sequence continues at coordinate 20,077,274 of OY660884.1, read as the reverse complement.
GAGGCAGCACTCAAAGGCGATTAGAAAAGGTAAAGGATCTGGTTTCTGCTCTGCGTGTCCAAGTGGAACACGGGCAGGGGAATTGGCCACTGTGTTGGATCACTGAGGGGTGACCAAAGGTGCTCCCTGCGAGGTCTGCATGGGCGCGCAATATGTGTGCGTAAAAAAAAAGCAGAGAAATCAGAAGGAATGGAACCATCCATCAATGTCAATGAAGTTAGAAGAGCCTCAAAAAAAAAAAAAAAAACTCCTACCTGCAGCTTTCCTGGAGACAAAGAAGCAGAAGAGATTTTTTGAAAGAGATTTAAAATAACCAAGAGGAATCTGGAGAGATAAAATAGATCCACGTGGATGTCCTGTGCCTCACATCCCCTGCTTCTGTGCTCCTCTCTCTGCCCGCTGCTGTAAAATGATTATCCGGCTGAGTTGTGTGCACTTTTTAAATCCCACAAAGTAAATAACAACCGTAGCCTGACGATAATAGCAAGGTACCAAGTTCTTGTTACAGAAAAGGAGAAAATTGAAACTAAACGCTGCGTTTAGACAACCATTTTTGATAAGAGGATAATTGAGGCGACACTGGCGTATAATTAGGGGATAATTTATGCTATATCCACTTTTATTCCACCCTCCCAAAATAAATCCAGGCCATAATCATTACAGGCGAATTGTTCTTAATTTTATAGCTGCAATTTGAGTAAAGTGTGGCCGCTAATCAAATAGGTTTTCGCAGTAACTTGATTGCAGGCGTAATTATTTTTCATCGCCTTTTTTGAGGGAATTCACTGAATGCAACACTGGCAAAAAAAAGTGCAAATCATGATTTAAATGGATTAATAGAAGCAGAAATTGTATTTTACTCTTATTTTAAAAGAGATGATCGCAGCCCCGAGAGGCAAACTGTATAATTTACATATATTGAGGACCAAATCAGGCCTCATATTACAGCAGGGATAAAAGACACTGTCAGTTTATCCCAGTATCCACCCTTCTACGTGCAAAATAACCTATTGTACCCCAGGCATATTGTTATTTGATGTGTCACATGTGCTGTATTTTGAATTGTCTGAAGATCCTTAATCATATGGTCACTACCCCCAGGAGAAAGCAACAGTTATAATATATGTTACATCGAGGGGGGTGGGGATGGGGGGACTTCACGAGGGGGCTCCTCTTTTGGTGAGAAAAATGCCCTGCAAAAAAATATGATATTTAGCCATTTATCATTCTTAAAATAAAATTCGCAAAATATTGAATGCACAGATTTTATAAAATGTTTTCCTAGAACTATTTTCATTCATATTTATGCCATTACACCTGTTTCAGCATTTAATTTGGCATGGAACAGATAATTTCTCCACTATTAATACAAAACTCGACATAATATTATTCAAATATATATTCAATATGACTATTTTTATTCCATACTAATTGAAGAATGTTTGTAAATTAGATTAAAGAATATAATGTCCTTCTATAAATAATAAATAACTTGATTAAAGACGATATTCTTCTTAATGTGAAGTATTTTGTTTCTGCTTTATTTGTTTCTGTTTTCTTGTTGATAAAATATAAAAAAGATGTCGGTGTGATTCTGTCCTATAAAGTAATTAATAACCGAGGAGAGGAGGAGTTAAAACTGTGAGAAAAAAAGCGGCACATATAGACTGCTGCCTCGTCAGGCTAAATCAAAGCGCGCACTATATGTTGTGGCGTCGTGCGTAATTTGGGGATTTGCGTAACAAACAAAATCGACTCGGCAATTCCAAAAGCACTTTTTTTTTCACTTGTGAAGCTTGTCTGTAGGAATTATGCGTCTTTCCCACCGTATATTATTTCCCCCATAGTTGTGGTGGGAGCTGGTAAGGTGGGTTAACTCCAGCTCAAGTCTCCGTGAAGCGCAGAGCTCTGATGACGTTGGGTTGGATGACCAATCGGGAGGCGCTGCCCTTTGGAGACAAACCATTTTACTTGTAGTGTCTGCATCAAGTCTGGAAGCAAGGGCTCAATTTTAACAGAATCCACCTAAAAATCTCGCCCTTAACTTATGCCTACCTTCCGCCACTTTGGGTGAGAATATCACACGACAAGGGGGGGAATAAAGACGCGTGTGGAAAATCCGGGTGTTAATAGGACAATATCTGTTCCGCGGTGGAGAGGGGGAGAGAGACAACAGCACAGCGAGAGAGAGAAAACCGATTTGGTCTTGAGAGAGAGGGGGGTGAGTGCTCTCAAGGCAGAAAATTCGATGATGACCATGACTACGATGGCTGACGGTCTGGAGCCTCAGGACTCGTCCAAGTCTGCGTTCATGGAGTTTGGGCAGCAGTCGCACTCACAGCAGAGCTCTCCGTCGATGGCCGGCGGACACTACCCGCTGCACTGTCTCCACTCCGGCTCACACGCGCACCACCAGCACGACAACACCGCGTACACCGGGACCAACACCTACAACAGGTCGTTACCCTACCCATACGTGAGCCACGCGCACCACAGCCCGTACCTGCCGTCCTATCACAACAACACGGGAGGACAGACAAGGTTAGACGGCACAGGTAAGAGACCCCCCTTTTGTCCATCCACCGGCGCCTGGCAGACCGTCTTTTAAATATGGGTGGCCCTCAAAGTGGGAATCAAACCTTTTCTCTCTGCCAGTGTTGGTGTCATGCCCGAGTCACCGCGCGGCCACTCCAAATTCGGACGAATGATCTTTCAGGCGTAGGTGTGGGCGATTACACCGAAGGAAAATCGTGCGTAAATGGCACCGGATAATTCCTTGATCTAGCCTATTTTCAGTCCCTCCAGCCTGTGATTTTTCTGTCCTGTTCCGCTCTCCTGTCACTTCCCACAAAACCCGCTCCAATGCCCGGGCTGTGATCATGCACGAGCGTGCAATCCTCACCAACTACTCGTGAAAATTAGGCAGCACGCACGCCCCGAATGTTGTAATTAGCATTTAATTGACATGTCATTACGAGCAATATCCTAAATATGACAGCGTATGAGGATTGTGGCTGCCATGCCGCTTCGAGGCAATCTGATCAGCCAGGATTTATTATTTTAGACGGTTTCATGCAAGGCTGTTGAATTTATCTCCTCCTTCACGGATTATTTCAGCCGTTTGACGCTTCATCGTACCACCCTGCACGCACAGACACACAGATGTAATCCAGGCTGTTGGTTTTGAATAACATTGATTGTTTTTGTTGCAGAGCAGCAGAAAACGACGGTGATTGAAAATGGGGAAATTCGTTTTAATGGAAAAGGCAAAAAGATTCGCAAACCTCGGACAATTTATTCCAGTTTGCAGCTGCAAGCACTGAACCACCGTTTCCAGCAAACACAGTACCTCGCTTTACCGGAGCGTGCGGAGCTGGCTGCCTCTCTGGGACTGACACAAACCCAGGTATGAGGGGGGGATTTATACTCTTTATTTCTACAGTAAATTAGCCTGCCTGTAATTGTATTTAAGATTAAATTATTATTAATATTCCTATTTAGCTTTGTTCCAATTTACTTTTTTTTTCCTGGTGTAAAACCCTGAATTCCCACATTTTGCAGGTTTTACGCATCCTCACTCATACTCCTGTCCTCCACTAATTACACGCACCCCTCTCCTTTTCACCTCCAGGTAAAGATCTGGTTCCAGAACAAGAGGTCAAAGTTCAAGAAGCTGCTCAAGCAAGGCGGCAACCCGCACGAGAGTGACCCTATCCCGGGCTCCATGTCCCTTTCCCCGCGCTCCCCGACCATCCCTCCTATCTGGGACGTCTCGGCCTCTTCTAAAGGAGTAAACATGCCGGCTAACAGTTACATGCCCGGCTACTCTCACTGGTACTCCTCTCCACATCAAGATTCAATGCAGAGATAGACTCGTGAAGAGGCAGAGGAGGCCTCTCCATGCAGTTTAGTTTCTCTTTCTCCAACGTAGCCTACAATTTGTGTGAGCGCAGAGACTGGGGGAGAAAAAGGAGAGATAACCCTCTTCTGCTGCTCTGCTGGCGGATCAATCTGCAGCCAAACCTCGGTGTGATGACACAAACAAGGGAACTAACCTGTTTTTTTAAAAAGCTGTCGAGTGGGCTCGCATATTTGTTATGCTTTCATTCATGTCAACATCTGAACGTCAATACCAAATATATTCAGTGACATTTTGGCCACTTTTTGGGGGCAAAGACTGCGAACTCTCCATGCGCTTTTGCGCCCAGAACCTCCAGCCATGATGGACTCCTGACTGCTTTTATTTTTTGGTTTGTTTCCCCAACATGCAAAACAAGCAAATTGTCTGTCTGTAAATATAATCTGCGATTTTAGTTGTACATACACTTTTTATGTTTTGTCAGATTGAGTAAACCGTGACTCAAAACAGATGCCTGCTGTTGCATGATTTCAGATTTTTCATTTAAGGCCCCTTTCCATGCTTCATATTGGGCCAACATGACATTATAACAGGCCTATTTCCCGTTCCCCTGGTGTGCACGAGCTTCTAGCAGACATTTGAGCATTATCTGATGACACATTTTCGCAGTGAAAAGCCCATTTTGACTAAATCCAAAGAGCGCCACAGTATATAGATTTATCAAACAGCGGAGGAAATTAACTTACCCTGTACCGCTGCTGTCTACATTCACCCCGAAAGACATTTGCTCCAGGTCCAGCTCATCTTGTCATTCCACCCTCAATTATTAGAAGTATTGACAAAATGTTTTCTCCCTTCTCTCCGTCCTAATGCAGGCCGTTAAATGCCAAGCTCCACGGGATCGATGGTTGAACAAAGCAGCCAGCTGCAGCGGCGTTCAATATGAAGGAGATATTTGGGACAATTTGTGGGTTTTTATCCAAGTGAGGCTTTTTTTCCATTCTCATAAATGCAGGCATAATTAGGGTAATTTTTGATGTAGCCCGCTGATTACAGCGTTTTTACCGTCAAAGATAATTACCTGTAATTTTCTACCACTTTTAATACTAAAAGGCATCTTTATTTGGATTTGAGGTAGCACAGATGGAACAAAAGGGGGAAATTATTCGGTTATTCATATACAAATTGCTGAGAGGAGTGAGCGCTCGGGATATTATCTGAAATTACGACGCTGAAAAGCTTCATGCAGCTGTCAAGTCGCGGATGTCCCACTGGCGCACATTCAGCTTTACCTGGAGGCCCCCCCCAACCCCCACCCCCTAACCATCCACCCACCCAATCCTCACCCTCAGACATGGGGCCTCACTCATGCTATCTGCTCCTGGGCCACTGCACCCCTGATCTCAGGCTGCAGGGAGCCTGAAGAAGCATCGAGTAAACATCAACAAAGCTCACAAATTCACAGTTATGTTATTCAGATCAGAGAAGTCACAATTTTTCAGCATGTGGTGCCAATAGAAAAAGAGATAGGTGGATAGATAGATAGATAGATAGATAGATAGATAGATAGATAGATAGATGGATAGATGGATAGATAGATAGATAGATAGATAGATAGATAGATAGATAGATGTAAAGGAGGTGAAGTGCAGCGGATTGACAGACAGGTGGGTGGGGAATACATAGAAGGATGTCTCACTCCTTCCTCTTTTTCATGCACCAAAGCAAGCTTCTTATATAAAACCACCTAACTACACTGCACACATGAAAAAATCTCATCTAAAAATCACCCACAAATATCCACAATCAAAACGCAACTCAAACAGCAACATTTGAACCGATTTTACAGGAAATTCTAACTCAATTCTGCCGCATTTCTCTGAACAATGAGATCTAGTTTCCAGTAAAGAGTATCGCTTTAGGATAGAAAACGTAAAAGTCCTCCTTACCTTCCTTTCTCTGCTCCTCTGAGACTAACAGGCTACCCCAAAAACAAGCTCTGCACGCTTTTCCTGCTGCTGGTTGAATAAGCAAATCCAGGTGGGAAAGTGTTTGCACACCCCGGTAAGCTCTTATATATTGCCTGCAAAATTAGCTGTTATTACTGTCACTGTTTAGTGATGGCGAGTTTGAAAAAAAAAAAGCCCTCTGCAATCAAGAACCAAGCGCATCTTTGCAAATTATAGGTAATTGTCAATGTCCAGATTATGATAATGGAGGCCCTAATCCTGGAGAATAATTATTGTGGAGTGTTACAGTTGAAGCTGTCCAGTAAAGCTAACTGTCATTATTTAGACTCGATTTGCAAACCGGGGGGAAACTAGCTGAGTGGAAAATGTTCGGTTGGAAATAAACGGGGCTCTCGATATAATGGCAGCACTAGTGTGTGTGTATGTGTGTGTTGATGTGTGTGTTTGTTAGAGGGAGAGTGTGTGAGTGTGTGTGTGTGTGTGTGTGTGTGTGTCAGTGAGTGAGATAAACAGGGGGGGGTATACAGTATGTGGTGTGTTTGTGTTTATGAGGGGGAGATATAGAGGCCTATGTGTGCTCCTGCGCGCGGGCAGGTGCGCGCGCAGGAGCAGGAGCACTGTTAAAATTATAAATGTCTCGAGTGACCCGCTCGCTCTGTTACGCTGCAGTCATTCAGCATTAAGAATGAATTAGGCTCAAAACAACGAGCATGGTGGTGTATTTTTTCCTCTATAAAAAAAAGGAGAATAAAAAAGAAAACGAGGAAAAACACAAAGGAGGAGAGGAAGAGCGTCTCGTGTTCGGCTGGTGTCTGTCTGAAGTGTATTCACTGAGCTGCGATCAGGAGGAGGAAGAGTGTCAGGTGTGGACGGTGGCTCACATGGGTCAGATGTTGTTTGTTGTGTTTTCTGTGAGATTCAAAGGGGAGGGGGTTGTGCCACATGTTTTGTAAAAACTCATTTGATTCTCGTGCACACGCCTGCTGAAATTCAATTAGATCACTGTTCAAATGTCGCTCTCTGCCTCGCGGTTGGTTTGGCGGTTTTTGCCGCAGCAGTGCTGCTATTACAGCCTGCTAATAACACGCTGAAATTATGGAGGATTTGTCTTTCCTTCTTCCTTTCTGTCCCTTCTGTCTCGATCTCTTCTTTCTTTCTTTCTTTCTTTTTTTTTCATTTTACCCGGAAGGTGGGCTGCGGCCGGGAGTGGCAGAGCTCTGGAGCCGGTCTACCCCCACAGGAATGCGGATTGTCTCAGATCTCCGTGCCGCCCCCCTCGCCTCCTCTCTGCCATTCAAAGCGGCTAATTGTAGGGGACACAAAGCGAGAGCGAGTGCACACTGTCTGCAGCAGAAGGAGGCTTTTCTCTGCACTCAGGAGCTGCAACTAAAATCCCCATCTCAATATATATTATAAATGTATTGTATCTAACAAACGTAAAATAAAATAAACAACAACTATAACTATAATTATCATTATGTGTGATTGTGTTGTAAGGACGGAGGTGTATCTCAAATACAACACCAATAACACTAACAAGAAGCAAGAATCCGTTCAGGACCACCATTGACTTCCATAGTAAATATGACCCTTATTAATCATAACATTGTAGATTATTATTATAATGATGATTGATTACACCTCAGTATTACATTAGCACCTGTCTAATAATGACAGTAAGTCGAGCTTCATCCTAATAGTAAAAAAATAGTAAAAAAATATTTACAAATAAGACTTTTGCTTATTCCACATGAAAAAGTCACGAATTAATCCTTTAACAGCATTCCCTGAATTGGTACAAACGCTAAGGAATAGAGAGAGGCGCAGTCTTTACGAAGACGAAGTATTTTCCACCCCTCTCGCCAAGTCAAATATAAATATTAAATGAAACTACAAACCTTAAATCACGCCTTGAATAAAGGTTTGAAAAATTACAACAAAAGAAAAGAAAACGACCTAGATATTGGATTTACAGCAGTTTCTTGTGCGTCATCTCACCACTGAGCAGCAGTGATTTACAGCCGTGTGTTCAAATGTCACCTGAGGCTCACAGACATTATGTATGCGTGTGAGTCTTGGTCGTGATTCTCCGTGTAAATAACAGAGGGTTAAAATAACAAGAGACTGCAGAGAGGCCGCGGGGTTCAAAGGTCCATTGTCCATTTAAACGTTTAATAGTCTTCCAAAAAATGCAATAAATTACATGCACACATTTACACATTTTACACGTTTCTTCTATGACTGTCATCAAATACATTGCATATTCCTCTGAATTTGAACACGAGTCCCATAGAAGGAGGAGAAAAAGGTTTGAAATGAACAACAAGGGTTTTTTATTTTCAATATAACGTCCCCGCTCCGAGAGCCAACGAGTGCTGTATCGAGTTAGGGGTCTGCAGGTGGGGGGCCATGGAGCTGCCGGCTGAGGTGTACCATGAGGCCGAGTTTTCCAAAAAGTTAGCCGCTGTGGTGTTGATGTTTTGTGGCTGCAGGCTGTGCGGCCTGGAGGGGCCCTGTGTGTCCCAGACGGCAGGGGACTGTGGGGAGTTGCACGCCATGGGGTCGCTGGAACTGGGGCTGTGCTCCGGAGGAAGCTCACCGTTTTTCATGATCTTCTTCAATTTTGATCTCCTGTTCTGAAACCAGATTTTTACCTGAAAAAAAGCGTAAAAAAATAAAATGTTAGACTTAAAATGAAGAAACGTTTCAATGGATGCTGTGCGTAAAAGCGCACTGGAGAAAAACTCTCTAAAACGGTGAACATTATTGTAAACAAACAGGAATATAAAAGCAGCAAAAACAAGGAAATATGGTTAAAATATTTTTTTAGATATATCGTCACCTGTGTTTGCGTGAGTCCCAGTGAGGCAGCCAGCTCGGCTCTCTCCGGCAGCGCCAGGTACTGTGTGTTCTGAAAGCGCCTCTGCAGGGCGGCCAGCTGGAAGCTGGAGTAAATGGTCCGAGGCTTCCGTACTTTCTTCGGCTTGCCGTTTACCATCCTCACCTCGGGCTCAGCTATTTCTTTTTCTTTAGAAAAAAATAAAATAAAATAAATCAAGCTTGAATGTTTTTAATGCTAAAATCTGTATTTTTTTGTATTAACACTTGAAATCGATTGTTGCTTAAACCATCAAAAAATCTAAGAGCATGTATTTTCAAATACGAATTTAATTCCTTGCAAGAAAAGGAAGAACATGTTGTCCCAAACATAAAATCTGATTGACTCTCACACTTTACAGTAAAAATAATCAACGTTTCTTATGAATTAGGCTTCAAATAGCAAAATTAAAGATTTTCATGTAAGAGGAACTGTCTGGAAAATATGTGAGAGTACCTTTAAAAAAGCCTAAAACTGAAGCTTGACTTAAATCAACAGTACAGATGGTTACCCATGAATGATTTTGTAAAAAAGAAAACATATAAATGCAGAAATCTGAGGGCCGTACCTTGAGGACTCGGCTGGGCTTGCACTCTGCTGTAAGTCCCAGCATACTGGTGGTAGGCGGGGGTCGTGTACGAGCTGTAATCAGTGTAGGATTTTGTCGAGTAATTTCCAGCGCTTCCATTGACTCCCGCATACTGGTACTGGTAAGCATTGAGAGGTTTCCCGTACGAGGTGGAACTGGGCGAACAGTACCCGTGTGTGACTCCAGCGGCCGGACTGTAATAGCCAGAATCCGTGGCGGAGGACTCGGGTAAAGTAGGAGATTCCTGAGACGGATGGTGCATGGTGGAGAGTTGAAAGGAGCTCTGAAAGTCTGCAGGTTTTACACTCGGGATCCTCCGGTCGAATACTCCAGTCATACTTCGAAGGGAAACGCGTGGGTTTGTTTAAATCAGTAATCGAAAAACAAAGCAGTCTGACTCCAGAGCGGTGTGAAAACTACACTGACATCGTCGAGAGGCTCTCAGGCCGTCGGGATCTGGTGAAGACTGCAGCCAGCCCCGCAGCAAAGACTTGGTTAAATCCTAAATCGCGCTCTTACGCACTGCAGGGAGGATCTGGTTCCATTGGCCAAGGCGCACACAGACACAGCTACACCCAGTTCACTCCGCCAGCTTTCTTATAGGGGGGAAACCACCCGGGCTATGTGGCTGCATTGTTGTGTTTTTATACTATCAATCAATGAGCCAATTAAAGTGTTGGCCGCGTGGCCAATAGACGTCTTTAGAGGGATCAATTAAAGAGACAAAACATCATTACCCAGAAGGCCTCCTGATTTCAGACTGTGTGGTTGTTGACGTCGTCTTTGTTTGTATATTATTTTAAAAAGGCGCTCTTTTTGTTTTCACATTTTTAGCATTATATAGTGTTTTAACGATGTCACTGTTAGAGAATATAAAAACTAACTCAATGATGAACATTATTATCCTTTTTAACACTGAATTTAAACCGAATTACATATTTCATTGTTCATTTCTGAATTTTAGTCCGTCTTTCATTGTGTTAAGAATCCTGCTAAAACAGGAGCCAATAAAATAAGCAGAACCAGAACATTAAATATGCAAATCAGTGGATGGGCGATCCCACAACATCTACTTTGTCACCGGTTTGGACCATAAAAATAAATCTCACCAGTTTCCCCAAAAGCATCATCAGAGATTGATTTTTTTTTTATCTAATCTCATCTTTAAACAGTTTAAGGAGCATGTCTAATCCAATCTCAGCGCTCCAGTGGGGCTGATTTAGTGGTGAACAACGCCGACTTGTGGGCGAACAGAGAAGCTGCGCTCCAGGCTTGAGTAAGCAAAGAAGCCACAGGAAAACAGGTTCACAAAGACTGACAAATAAACCGATCACTTAAACGGAGATAGGTCCTTAGAGTAAAAATAATGTGCGGTGTTTCAAGGTTCACACGAAATGAATAAAAACACACCTCAAGTAAAAAGAAAAGGAAGTCCGAGGGAAAACGGTACAAGAATAATATTAAAATTAAGATTAGACTATTTACACGTTTACTGCTACAGCAGACTCAAAGAAAAAAGGGGAAAGAGGGTTGATGTGGATCAAAAACTAACAATAAACAGGCCAGATATCCAAAACACTTTCATTTTAACAGCGTAGCCAACATATATATTTTTATTTCTTAACATTTTACCATTGTTTACCAAAATGTCATTGCTGAAACTAACCTCTCACACGGATTTGGAGCTCGTCCTTACACCTTTGAGTTTTCTAAAAAATAAAAACTTTTTTATCCTCTATTTTCTTTTTACCACGTCAAGTTAACACGTACTGTTACCAAACTATTATCTATTTGAAAAGATTTATTTCAATTTACATCTGTAGGCGTACATGTTTCATACTTTTGAATTACTTACCTGAGTTAGGTGAACCGGAAATACTTCCCCCGCCCGCGCAATGAATTTCTTCCTGTTGTATTTTATTTATTTATATATTTATTTTTGTCCATTGACAGCGAAAAAACTCAATAAAGTTTACGAATTTGCCTTTTAATAAGAATATCAGATCAAGGTAGACCTGCGCTTTGAGGAAAGACCGTATATTCTCTATCGGGAATACTGTCTTTATTTGTGCTTTTTAGATTTGAATTTGGGTCAAAGACGAGACCGCGCGGCGTGCGTCTGACGTCATTGAAGAGTTTAGCTGGCAAGAGAGTTCACCGCTGACGCACGCCGTCAAAATCTGATAGTCTTTCCGGCGGATTTTTACAGCCTCTTCTTGGGAGATTATTGAGTTCCTAAGATACTGGGCTGGCAACTAATAGTGGGGTTGATGTGAAATAATATAACAGTTGCACATTAGGCAAGATTTTTACAAACTTTACAAAGTCTGGGATAACAATTCAATTTATTTTACAAACATTTTAACAACTTAATATAAAGTTGGGCTAAAGTTGAGCGGGTTGACTTGTTTTGGTAGAGTCGAGTCGAGTGACCAAGGAAACTCTTTTTTTAACGTTTTATTATTCGTCAAAATACAAATATAAAGGCATATTGGTGATACTTATAAAGTGTTGAACCAGCTTTTGAAAAGACCATGAATAAAGAATTTCAGGGTCTTATATTCGGATCATAAATAAGTCCAGTAAAGAAAACCGTTTTAGGTTATTTTTGTTTTTCATGTAGTTTAAAGATTTTTTTGTATGTTCTGAGTTCGTTTATCCATAAGGAAACTGAAATAGCCAAGACACTGCTAAACACGGGAAGCGACCGAAGACGGAAGTGAACTCCGGTGAGTCCTCTTGTGCTGCATGGGTGTTATCTTTCCTCTCGGCTACCGTTTTGTGTGCTGGGGGGATGGGGCCGTGCCGAGGATGAGACACTCCAAATATTTACCACTTGGCTTACTTAAAACCTTTATTTCTGAACTGGGCCTCCTCCATTGCTCAAGTTCATAGGTATACTCTTCAACCACGTATGAGTTTCGGTGGAATTTGGCCGTATTAAAGTGGAGTATACACACGCTTGAAAAGTCGACAAAATGTATTCCTCTGCTGGAGGTAAGTGCTGCAGCTAACATTAGCAACGGCTAAATGATGCAAAATTAACACTACAATTCTTCATTTTTGGTGTTTCGTTGCCGTGGGATATTATTGAAACATTCACTCAGTTTTTGTTTGACTTATCTAGTTCGTAGAGAAAGGTAAAAGCCTAAGGTTGAGAACATTTCGTCCCAGTCTGTGTGGAGGCAAGCTTAGCTAGCGTGCAACAACAAGCGGCTAGCCGAGTTAGCTTCAAGGAGGACTCCTGCTTTAACTTGCTATACTGAGCTACTAGATGTAAATACGAGGGACTAGATTATGCTCTTGGTGGTTTTGAGGAAGTAGTTTCTATTACAAATAAAACCTAATGTCTTTGAGTGCCTCACCGTTGAACACGAAGTCCAGAGTTATAGCGGCCGACCATGCTATCTAATCTGATCACGTACAGTCTGCTGCCAAATACTAGTTAAGGTTGAATATATAAAGTTATGTAGAATACCTTTCGGCAAATATGTGCATTTCTGCACCATTAAGTCTATTTGACATTGGCAAGATTGGCTTAGTGATGTTGGACACTTGAAGATGACCCGGAGACATGTGCAAGAAGTTTTGCAGAAACTTGGTAAAGTATCTAAAATCATCATTAGACTGGTTTATTAATGCTTCATATTGTCGATTTTCATTATTATCACCAATTGTAACTACTTTCCAGGAGTGGAGCAGGTATTAAAAGGCAGCCATGTACAGTATAAGGCTAATGATTCCCTTACATAGTAAATTGCAGTTTCTTGCTTATGGATGTAGGTATGAAGTATCAGCCTGATCAAGCAGGTGATATAAAAACAGCTATGCATCAGCAGCCATGGGTAAGATCAACAAACCACTGTGATACAGCACTGATATTAAAGATCCAACTTGTGCATTATTGATTTGCTGTTTTTTGGACCTTTTCTGTCGTTGCATCTTCAATTTTTATTTACTAAATTTTGATGAATTGCTTCAGCTTGTTTCTATCTCGTTTGTATTTCCTGTGGCTTACTTTGTTTTCACTGAGGGTCATTCCTTTTAGTCTGCCAGATGTTTGTTTCTGATGACTTCCTCTGTGTTGTTTGTTTGTAAAAGGAGGCAAACTCAATCTCTAACTTCAAGTACAAATGCAACTGCCTTGAACCTGAACGTTTTCTATCCAAGTAAAGCTACAGTTTCTCAAGGATACTTTGCTTAGATAGAAGTAAATCTACTGCTCTTCTAATCTGGTACAGTGCTGAATACGTGTAGAAAATGGCTGAATCTATATACTTAGTTTTTTTCCCCATATGGCTGTGATAGTAACTTTATTTCAACGCAAGATCTGGGCTTTTTGTCACTGTGATCAGAGAGTTTTCAGGCCATATTTACATCAACCTCATACATGAGTTGTGTCCAGCTGATTGCAAGATCATGCTTTTGTATTGTTTAGTTGAGTAAATTTCTAAAAAAAAGCTCTTTACCGCAGGAAAAATGACGACTGAAAATGTTATGGATGAATGTCTCTGTCATGGGAGACATCTCTTCTCTTGAACGACTCTACTATTAGTCTTGCCCTGTTGCTTTTCGGGGTGAATGGGTGGCTTCAGCAGGGTTTAGATTGTCAGCTTGCTGGACTCCTACTGCGCCCAAGCTGATAAGGGTTTTGAAAAAGGTGGCCTTGATTGTAGACCAAGGTGCCATGGAGGTGATAAGCAAGTGAGACATAAGCATTAGAGATGTACTATTAAACATTTGCAACATTCAGTTCTTCACACATCTGTTTATGATCGTTATAGGCTGCTGTGATGAGCAGTAAAAGTGGACTTTTCATTTCTAGGAAAAAACTTTCTTCGTGTGAGTTCCGGTCGCTAACTTGTCATATTTGTCCCCCTGTAGCCTCTGAGATGCTCGAGGGACCCCGTTCCTCTGGGTCAGCAAGCTCTGGTGAGTCTTGAGTCCATATTTGGGCTCTGAAAGCCTAAAACTGGCTCCCGCAGAGGTTCCAGTGTAAATGGCAACACTCGACTTTCTTTTACATCCTCAGCCATTACAGTATGCAGATGGAGCTGTATAAGAGAGACACTAAAGAAGACGGTGTCAGTCTTTATCGTCACTTTCCCCTTAGATGCACCTCATTTAGTGCTCTTAATGACTCTGCCTTTGTGCACATAAAAGGCCATTAAATATAGGCATTGCCTGGGTTTATGGGTGTTTTTCTGTTTGAATAAACAGATCTGGAGCTGCAGCATAAAGATAAGGCTCTGATGGGAACGCTGAGTTTGCTCTAGTAGCTAATATTGAGCATCAGTGTGTATAAATCATCAAAGCTTGGTGCCTGATGGTGGTAGCTGGTGCTCACATGGACCAACAACAAGCTTTGACATATTTTCAGTGCTGCAGTGTTTTAAAGTGTCATAAACAGACAGAAAATACAGGTTTGCAATGATAAGAACTACGCCCTCTGAAGTCTGATCATTTAACAGTGCATTTCAAGAACCACTTTGAAAAACAGCACCGAAAGATTTGGAAAAGTAGGAGCAATAATTGTCTGATGGTGTCATGTTTGTCCAACCAGATGAAGAGGAGTTCATTTTAAGGACTTGAGAGTTGAGGAGCAACCCCAACTGCTGAGTCATTTATCTTTCAGAGACACACTTTTTGAAATTTACGATTTCTGCCAACAACATCTGAAATGGAAATAGAATAAAATGTACAAACAAAAGAAACTTACAGACTATGTTATCCTAAAATATGTTGTTATAGAGAGGGCATTAGCATCAGTGTGGCTCCTTATGAATCTGCACATCAGGCAGAGGCAGTCAAGAGGAATCATACCAGTCATACTCTCATTTTAGCTTAGTGTAACGATTAAAAAGATGACTTTAAACATGTTTTTGGTTGGATACAAAGTCTAAATAATTATTTCAGAAACATATAAACTTTTTTGAATTGACATTGTCCATATAATCATGAAAATGCCAATCATATGGGAGGAAGATAGTAATTAGGTCCTTAAGACCCTGGGAAATAGTGAGGGTCTGTAATTGAATCCTAATGGTTCACTTTGGCTTGTTTCTTCCTCTCACCCTCATGATTTAGATCCCCCATCTTCCCCAGTGCCAGAGTATGTGTTCAAGCCTCCATCGCGGCCAGACTTTGGCACCATGGGCAGGACAATCAAGCTCCAAGCCAACTTCTTTGAGATGGAAATCCCCAAACTGGAGGTCTACCATTATGACATCGACATCAAGCCGGAGAAATGCCCCAGGAGGGTCAACCGGTGTGTGCTTGTTTATTATTTTCCTGGTATCCAGCTGTCTCTCGTGCACATTTGTGTGTCCCCTTTCAATGTACTGATTTTCATTTCCCAATCTGCTCTCAGTGAAATCGTGGAGCACATGGTCCAGCACTTTAAAACACAAATCTTTGGTGATCGAAAACCGGTGTATGATGGGAGGAAGAATCTCTACACTGCCATGCCTTTACCCATAGGCCGAGACAAAGTATGTGATTTAGAGACTTGTCTGCAACATCCAAAACCTCCACCTTTTCAGAAATTACATAACGATAGACGACTGAAGAGTAACGACCTCTGACTTTTCCCATCCTCCATCATCACCCATCAGGTGGAGCTCGAGGTAACCATTCCTGGCGAAGGCAAAGACCGCAGCTTCAAAGTCTCCATCAAGTGGGTGTCCTGCGTCAGCCTGCAGGCTCTGCACGAGGCTCTGTCAGGACGGCTACCCAGCGTCCCCTTTGAGACGGTCCAAGCCTTGGATGTGGTCATGAGACACCTGCCCTCTATGAGGTGAGATTGAAGTTATTGAACCCTGAGTCGCTCTTTTATTTGGTTCTTGTGCATACTCTTGTCAGAGTCCGGGGTAAACCTGTCACAGATCTCTTTTTGTGTTTTCATTATCTGTCCTTCATTTGTGAAAATCATATCTTTGTAAAAACACGTTTCCGTCTGTTTCAGGTACACCCCAGTGGGCCGCTCTTTCTTTACCCCCTCAGAGGGATGTTCGAACCCCCTCGGTGGCGGTAGAGAGGTGTGGTTTGGCTTCCACCAATCTGTCAGGCCTTCCCTTTGGAAAATGATGCTCAACATTGACGGTAACTTTCATTTTGATTTTGCTCGAGTCTTCCGGTTAAACATTTGATTTTCTGAATCTCATTATCACGCTCTGCTTCTGTTTGCAGTTTCGGCCACTGCGTTCTACAAAGCCCAGCCTGTAATCGAGTTCATGTGTGAGGTCTTGGATTTTAAAAGCATTGAAGAACAACAGAAGCCCTTAACGGACTCTCAAAGAGTAAAATTTACAAAAGAAATCAAAGGTTGGTGAACCCCTGGGATACGTAAAACAATTAATCGGATCATTTTGCAGTCGGTTTATTGCCCAGCTAATAGAGGATACAAATGTTCTGTCCTGAAATTGCGGAAGTTTGACACACTATCTTATTTCATGTTATTTGTTTAATGACTGTAGTCCTCTCTCCTAATCTTTCACATGATTCCTGCACAAAGGCCTGAAGGTGGAGATCACGCACTGTGGGCAGATGAAAAGGAAGTACAGAGTTTGCAACGTGACACGAAGACCAGCCAGTCACCAAACGTAAGAATCCTCCTGGAGCTAATCCGAGTTATTTTGTCATCGCAGCGATTAGCGTATCTTAAAAAATTTCCATCCCATATTTACAGGCTCTTTTATTCTTCCCAAACTCACTCTGTAGTTCCTTCACTTTGCTTGATTATACTTAAACTGAGACTCACTGTGTTGTTGTTGTTTTTGTGCCGCTTGTTTATCTCTTTATACAGTGTGTACTTAATTTCCTGCCAACTCAGGTTCCCTACCTTTTCTGATGATACAGATCTGGCTGCAGCTCTCATATTTCAGGGCTCGACAGTGCGACTGTTTCACTCGCATTTGCCACTAAAAATAGATGTGTGCGAATTGTAAAATGTATTCAGGGACACATGTGCGCATAACAAAAATCAGCTGAGGCAAAAAATGTTTTTTCATGAAAACACCCCAGTGAAGTTAGTTTTAGGTTGGATATTCGACGGACATTCACTGCAGAGCTACCGGTGTCTTTTAACTCTCCATAACCGGGAATAGCAACAGCAGTGCGGTTTAATCTACTCTGCAACATCGGGTGTTAAATTAGGGACCATCAATAAATTACTGGTTGACGTTCTCAAAAAAGGCTGTTTTCCTTCAATAGCTTTCATGCCATGTGACCAATTGACCTAAAATTGATTTCAAATAATAGTACTAAGGTTGGACAATAAGACACACTTCTTTAGTTCCCTAATTTGTCCTCTAAAAATGTTTGTGTTAAATTTAAAGGCAAATTCTGAACATTTTCTTCAATAGCTTCCATGTCATGTGAGCAAAAGACCTGAAACTGATTTCAAATTATAGTACTTACGTCGACCAATAAGACACACATTATCTGATCAATTTTCATTGTGCCCCTAAAGCTCTTTGTGTGCTTACTTTTTCAACTTAGAAGCACATGCGCTGCTTGTGAAAAAAGTTGGTGTCAAGCCCTGTTTTTCTGATAGACTAGTGGAGCTGGGAGATCATTGCACACCTTTTGGCAATCCTCTGCTTATATCATGTAGAGGTACATGAAGTGCAGTAAAAGCATAATGCAGGAAACGCTCTAAAACCAGAACTTAATTCAAGCTCTATGAATGTGATATGTAAACTAGATGAGGTTGAAATCAGTTTGCACTGTTGTCGTCTGTGAGTCTCATCAGATTGTTAGGATGAAAACAAACACTACATGGAGATGTCTGTACTTTTTTTCTCCTTTTGACGTTGTTGGTGTGCCTCAACCTTCAGGTTCCCCCTGCAGCAGGAAAATGGCCAAACCATTGAATGCACAGTAGCACAATACTTCAAAGACAAATACAAGCTCATCCTGAGATACCCCCACCTCCCATGTCTACAAGTGGGTCAGGAGCAGAAGCACACCTACCTACCTCTGGAGGTGAGCACGTCAATCCTCCTTTACCTCTTTTCTTTTCTGATCGATCACTAGATTCAGGATTAATGCTTCTGCGTGTCCACTCCAGGTGTGTAACATAGTGGCAGGACAGCGCTGCATCAAAAAGCTGACAGACAATCAGACCTCCACCATGATCCGTGCCACAGCTCGATCGGCACCAGACCGCCAGGATGAGATCAGTAAGCTGGTAAGTCTTGAAACGTCAACCATGAATATCGAAGAGTTGCCTCAAGTTTGAAACTATTTCAGGACAAACACGGATTTATCAGAAAAGCGTGTTCAATGGTCACATCAAGATTGTGACCCAAAAAACTCATCGCTCCATCAAGGCGATGCTGGAATTAGAAGCAAAACCAACATTTATGATTTCATCTTATCTCATGACACACGGCTCACAATAACAGCGCTCTTAAAAACATGCCAGTCTGTAACAAATATTCCTTTTAACAATTGAGTCACGTTAACTCACACAAAAGTTTAGTTATTGGTAAGAACCGTTAAGAATATGGAAATCAGCAGCAGCCAAAGCAAAGAAACTTCAAGAGGAAACTATGTTGTTCGAAAATATAGCAACACTGAGTGGCTGAACTCCCAGTTTCTTAACAAGTTCTGAAAACGAAGCTTTGGTCAGACTGCTCTGGTGTGATAAGAAAGTTTCCTCCCATGCTGCCAAGTCTTCAGTGTGACACCCAACACAGGCCCATGGGTGCATACTTCTCTTTTCGGTTGAAATCAATGATAAGTTAAGAAGAAAACTGATCATTTTGTCCAAAATTATAGAGCCGCTGCATTTTTCTTTAACACTACATTTGGAGAAGAACTCTAAAATCCCCAATGACATCTTTGCTTTGTTCATCCTTCAGATGAGGAGTGCCAACTTCAACACCGACCCATATGTCCGTGAGTTTGGAGTGATGGTGAGGGACGAGATGACAGAAGTAAACGGCCGAGTCCTACAAGCACCTTCAATTCTGTACGGAGGCAGGGTAAGTTGATCACCCGGATGAATGCGTAGTCGCTCGGAGCTCATTTGTTATTACAAAGTTTTATTGCTGAATCCTCACCAAGGCTGCTGTCGTCACTCATTTCAGAACAAAGCAATAGCCACACCGATCCAGGGAGTCTGGGACATGAGGAACAAGCAGTTCCACACCGGGATTGAGATCAAAGTGTGGGCAATCGCCTGCTTTGCTCCGCAGAGACAGTGCACCGAACTCTTGCTCAAGTAAGTCAAGAGTTCGCAGCACACAGCATTGTGAACGTGGGCCTGTCTGGGGCTGGTGGTGAAGTTATCTTTTAAAAATGACCACAACCAACTCATGCAGAAATAGCATCAAGATGTCATATTCAATCAATTCAGAGATGTTCGGATACCAATTTTGCCCTCCCAACACCGATTCCGATACTTGTGCTGTGGGTATTGGCCGATCTAGCATTTTCGGCAGTATCGGAGCAATTTCCGTTACTGGTATTGGAATCAGAACAACTCTAATTTAAACTTTTGACAGAGTTGCATTGCCCTCAACAATCATGACAGAACTCCCTGTTTGTTAAAGGTTTTACCTCCTCAGCCCTCATACAGACAGAAGTATTCAAGCTCCACAGGGGCAACGAAATTGCAAACCAAGTTTACTCACCTGTGCTATGTAGGAAAGTTGTACATTGTCATATCTTTGATGCCACGTAGGTAATAGTTTTTGTTTTGTTTTTTCAGTAATTTGCTCAAATTGAATTATTTTCTGTTCAACCAGCTCCTCATTCTGCTGAGATGTTTGTCTGTCATAACTCCCTCCTGAACTCTGAATTGACCCGATCATCTCCTCTCTCAGAGCATTCACAGATCAGCTCAGAAAGATCTCCAGAGACGCAGGGATGCCTATCCAGGGTCAGCCATGTTTCTGTAAATACGCCCAGGGAGCGGACAGTGTGGAGCCCATGTTCAGGCACCTGAAGTACACCTACCAGGGCCTCCAGCTTGTGGTCGTCATCCTGCCGGGCAAGACGCCTGTCTATGGTGAGGAACCAGCTTACATCATGTGCTGTTACAGGAGTATGATCTATTTCATACAGAGATATGTAACTGTTATGAGCCTGTTGTCTCAGCAAGAGGCTTGTAATGGTATTTTTTCCTGTTAGAGATGATGCCGTTAAAGGGTGCACATGCTTGTTCAGCCCCTTTTACTCCTCACTGTAACAGACACATCATATTAATGGTAACAGCTAATTGAGTAAGGAGTGAGAACTGAATCATCTTTAAAGTTCTGCACTGAAACAGTTCAGTAGGAACACATGAACCCTTTACAGTCCTGATCATTTCAACATCAGGAATCCCACACTGTTACTACATGAAGAGATTTGCAGCCAGTCAGAAAATGCTCATGAGCTTAACTTAAAGCAGTGGTTATCAAGTCCAGACAATACAAGAAGCGAATACAGCCATCTGAGACGGGAGACCAAACTTTGTTTACCACACTGGCATCCTTTAAGTCAGTGGTTCTCAAGTCCAGTCCTCGAGGCCCACTGTCCTGCATGTTTTGGATGTTTCCCTGCTCCAACACACCTGATTCAAATGATCAGCTCGTTATCAAGCTCTGTAATGGCTTACTAACGAGCTGATGATTTGAATCAGGTGTGTTGAAGCAGGGAAACATCCAAAACATGTAGAACAGTGGGCCTCGAGGACTGGACTTGAGAACCACTGACTTAAAGGATGCCAGTGTGGTGGACCAAGTTTGGTCTCCAGTCTCAGATGGCTGCATTTGCTCCTTGTATATTCTGAGTGTGATCTTACGTCGTTGGTTTCAGGCTGATGTCTCTCTGTGTGTGTTTTAGCTGAGGTGAAACGTGTCGGGGACACTGTACTCGGCATGGCCACGCAGTGTGTGCAGGTGAAGAACGTTCAAAAAACAACACCTCAGACCCTCTCGAACCTCTGTCTGAAGATCAACGTCAAGCTGGGCGGGGTCAACAACATCCTCCTCCCACAGGGCAGGTTGGTGAATGTAATAACGTCAGCAATGAAGTATGAACTCCGTCATGTGCTTTTTTAAAAACAAAGCGATAACCTTTTTTGTTTATCTTCTCTTTGCATCTTTCTTTCAGGCCGTTGGTGTTCCAGCAGCCGGTGATTTTCCTGGGTGCAGATGTGACTCATCCTCCAGCAGGAGATGGGAAAAAGCCCTCTATCGCTGCTGTAAGTAACATCACACCACGGACATCTGAATCTCACAGAGTGCGTGTAACCTGAGCTCCAGACTCACCAAACAACAGTGCAGCTATTCACTTTGTTTAAACGCTCTGTGCTGGTTTTATGGCCGGAACATTTATGGCAAGGGTGAGTCTCGGCTGCTCCCAGCATCCCCCAAAGCAGCAATTAGCAGTAAAATCCATTGTGTGCTACTTCCCTTAAACAAAGCCAGACAGACAGAGCTGCTGGGGGGTTGGTGGAGGAAATGGAGTATTGCTTTCTTCTCATTCGGTGCTTATATGTCTGTACATCCCGTTCAGGTTGTTGGTAGTATGGATGCCCACCCCAGCAGATATTGCGCAACAGTCCGGGTGCAGCAGCACCGTCAGGACATCATCCAGGACCTGGCCGCCATGGTGAGGGAGCTGCTCATCCAGTTTTATAAGTCGACCCGCTTCAAGCCCACCAGAATCATCTACTACCGCGACGGCATCTCTGAGGGCCAGTTCAACCAGGTGAGACTCAAACCGGTGAAGAAAACAACATCAGGAACACCTGTTCGATTCATTTAGTGGTCATCTTCGGTGGCGTTCACGTGTTGACCTTTTGACTTGAAAACATGCAGGTCCTCCAGCATGAGCTGCTGGCGATCCGGGAGGCCTGCATCAAACTGGAGAAAGACTACCAGCCCGGTATCACGTTTGTGGTGGTGCAGAAGAGACACCACACGAGACTGTTCTGCATGGACAGGAATGAGAGGGTGAGTGCTGTGGCAGTGAAAGGAGCGGCCATTTCTGGCAGTTTATAGTCCAAAGAAAACAGCACCACCAGATCAAGTCCTTCTCACTATACCTCCATACTTGAATGTCCAACAATAGGACAAAGTGTCTGATAATCACATGCTGTGAGAGAGGAATAGTGAAGAGGTCAAGGCAAGTGTTCTGCATTTATATCTTTCTTGTAAAAAAAAAAAAAGTGGTGCAACTTCACTCTCACCACAAGACAGTCAATCTGGTTTGGCACGTCCTTGTAAGTAAAGAGAGACTTCTTTGGCAGGAGCAGTAGACAAAGATATTGAGCATGCAACAAAGCTAAACTGTGTGTCTAAAAAGACTGCCTGGTAATGTCCCTTTTAATATCTGGATATCCATCGTGTCTCACTGGGACATTTTGGTGTGCTTTTGCAGGTTGGAAAGAGTGGTAACATTCCTGCAGGCACCACAGTGGACACCAAAATAACCCACCCATCAGAGTTCGACTTCTACCTTTGCAGTCACGCTGGCATTCAGGTAAGAGCTGAGTCAGGAAGAAATGAGCCTCAAGTTTCCAAATCTCCACTGAAAACATGTTTATTTATGCTGGCTTTTAATACCCAGTAGTGTGGTAACACTTTGACTTTATTTTACTGCATTGTATCTTATTCTTTTGTTTTTATTGTTTTTATTTATTCATTTTTATTTACTATGTATTGTAAAGCACTTTGGTTCACCAAAAGCGTAGTTGTGAAGGGCTGTATTAATAAAGAACATTTACATATACGTTTCAAGTCAAAAGACACATTATGACCATGAAAACAAACAAACAACATGATCAACCAACGTGGCAGAGGAAAGAAGACTGTTGATACTGTGGGGAGCGTTTTACCTCCCAGACAACACAGTAACTCTCTCCGTCTCTTGCTTCTTGCAGGGTACCAGCCGGCCGTCTCATTACCACGTGCTCTGGGACGACAACCACTTCTCCTCAGACGAACTGCAGGTCCTTACATACCAGTTATGTCACACATACGTGCGCTGCACCCGGTCAGTCTCCATCCCAGCACCAGCCTACTACGCTCATTTGGTGGCTTTCCGAGCTCGCTACCATTTAGTTGACAAAGAGCACGACAGGTGAGGATTCAGAGTTGTTCGCCGTGTCCATTACCATTTTGAACAACTCTCCTTATAAATTCAGCATTATCAAATTCTTCTGAAAGCCCTCAACAGTTTTGTTATTTTTTTATGTTGTCGTTTCAGTGCTGAGGGCAGCCATACATCAGGCCAGAGTAATGGGCGGGACCAACAAGCCTTGGCCAAGGCTGTCCAGATTCACCAGGACACCCTGCGCACCATGTACTTCGCTTGAGAGCGCACGACCCCAGGTTGGCGTGGGTGACATCCCACTGATGAAAACAAACTACCCCTCGCTGTCTCTCTGTCAGCTGTAGATAGCATCACAGTGGCGATCTCCCTCATAAGAGACCTGTCAGTCACCCATATGTCTACAATTGTACTTCATCCCCCTGACTCACCCAAACAAAGCCAGCCATTAGACTGTAAGATGCAAAATAATCCCTCATTCGTGGGGTTCGAGCTGGAGGAGGTGTTATTTACAAGTCGTACCTTTTGTGTGTGTTTTTATTTGTCGTAGGGAAACAAAAGTATGTACACTGACAGAAGAACTAATTTCTGAACTCGAGGACAGTATCATTCTACATTTGGGTGATTTACAATCCAGAAGTTCACTCCCCTCCTCTCTCCCTCCTGTCTCTGTTGTTCGTTGGGATGCGGTGCTCGAAGGGAGAAGGATCAAATTCATCACAAGACGAGGGGCTTGTTTGCTGTTTTAAAATGCCTATTGATTAACTCCTCTGACAAACATTCTTTAACAGCCAATCAAAGCAAAGTGCACTGACCAGAATGGGTACTTCAATCAGGACTTAAGTACTTAATATGATTTCTCACATAGGGCACTATGTGATACAAAGTGCCATTTGAGACCACCTTTCTGTCCTCGTTTCTGTGTAAAACTCTGAATCCTTATTCCAACATCTGCCGCGTTTTCAGTATTTGTCCTCGATTGACTCTGACCATCGTTTTGATGCCAAATCTGGTGACAACTTCCACAAGAATATCTTCGCATCAGATATGTCACGATCAACCCTCGAACCGACGCTTAGTTTACCCTGGAGGCTTTACTGTTCAGATACACTCAAAAAACTGCATTTTTATCCCCACCTACCTGTCCTGTTAGTCTGAACTTCAAAAGCTGCACCAGAATCCCCATCTGTAGAAAAATGTTATTGGGACTGGTTCCCAACAAGGACACCTTTCTTATGTACTCTGAGCCGTGTTGATAAAAAGACACATGATGTAGAAATCAACAAAGAGGGGAACTTCAAGAAGTCTTTCTTGTCCCCTTCTGTTTTTATCGTCTAATTTAATTTCAGTCATTTTTTTTTTTTTGTAATGAATATGCATGTAGCCGAGTCATGTTTTAGACATTTAGGCATTTTTGTGATATATTATTTTTCTTTTCGTTTCCTCCTTTTACACACATTAACCCGTCTTTTCTGTTTTGATGTACATAGCAGCAGGATAGTGTTTTCTGCAGTGTTTTAGTCTGAACGGGGATATTTATGTGGCCCTCCATATCCAGACGTTCGGTACAGCAGAGTGAAAGCTGCAACATTTTTAAGAGTTAAAACTGATTGAAATTCCCTCAGAGAAAAAAAAAACGTAAAAAAACAAGAAAAAAATAGCGTTTGCTCCGAGAGTTGGGAGCAGTTGTCGCACAAAAGCTTGGGTTTTATGCAAACGACTTTTTGTGAGTCTTTCTACTATAAAGTAACGTTGGTAATAAGGTATATTTTGAATAAGCTTTCAGTGGAGGCTGCTGAAAATATAATAGAGATTTTTTTAAACTGACCGGCCCACATGTAGTCTAAATTAACACTGTCTATTTGTATACAGATTTTAAATGCAAATACTCTCTTGCCTTCTAAGACTGTCCGAGTCTTACTAATAATCCTAGACATTTCCTAACACCCCACCTAAGTTTTACGACTAAGTTAAGCTGGCGAATGTTCTTGTAATCTTGATCTCGAGGCGAGTAGTCTACATTTTCTAACTATGCATCGTTTTTAACCAAGAGATTTAGCTGTGGGGGTATCTCACGAGAATTGGGGTCATTTATAGAGATAGATAATCAGGGCTTTGTTTTTGTTTTTGTTTTGTTTTTTTAGCATGTTGCATTTAGTAGCGTTTCTTAGTGCTTTTTAGCGTCTTCATGCCTTTCCAACGGGGATGAAGTATTTATGTGGTCATTTGTAACCGTGTAGATTTTATAGCCTGAAAATTGGGTGTATCCTTTGTAACACACAATCTTTCTTAGCCAAACAAGATTACAAACTTTTACATGATGAATATTCAAAAGACACGTAAGCACAAAACAAACAAAAGGACATCTTGATTCTAGGTGCTAGAAGTTTTCACTGTAAACCACCTTAAATCCTCACTGGACTGGTCGACAAGGCTTTTGACATAATGTACGTTTAAAAAAAGAAGCTTCATCACGTGGAGGATCTTTTCTCTCCCACTGACGACCTTTCTGTGTTACCCTTTTTATTCATTATTACCTGTAAAGCAACTAGAAATCCGACTGACTGTGTTTGTGGGGCATTCTGATAAAAAAAAAAAAAAAAATCACGTACTTGATATTTACTGTTATGATGTCAATATTGTTCTTATCGGTGCTGGTCTCACAACATGTAAAATTTGGATGCACTTTTTGATAGCAGAGCATCGGCGCGACTTCTACAGACGCGATCGCAGCAGGAGGCTCAGCCATATTGCGTGAGACACTGGTGTAATTGTACGGAAATGGCCGTGTGTTCTACCTCTTGTTACCTGTTAAAAGTGTTATGGTAACATCACACTGCGGGCCATTTCTGCATAATTACCCCTGCTATCTATCAGATTGGCATTCTTGGAGTCTCGCATTGACAGTAGAGGTTGAAACGCTTGGTGTGCATGATGCTATTACATGCTTATGTAGTTGTGTGTTTCTCCCGTAGTTTTGACTCAAACTGAAAAGAGAGGGTGTGTCTTTTTTCCTTTTTTTTTTGTTTTTCTTTTTTGAGCATTGAGCTGTACGACCAAACTCTTGACGTGTGTTTGTATCCACACGCAGCTTTCCCTCTTTTCTTTCCATTTATTCTATGCACCAGTGAAAAGACAGACTTTTATTTTGACACCAACCGATGCAAAGCCCACGTCAGGTGCGATCAGTGCATATCTCTAATTTGAACAAATGAATCTACCCCCTGTGGTGCTGACTGTTAAAAGTTACTTGAAAGATGAACTAGAATCAAAGGGCACACCATGAAATTCATGTTTAAATGTGTTCAGATGAAATTCAATCCAACTTCACCACGGGACGTTTAAGTTTAACCATGTGATCATCAAGTTTTCTCCATGTATGAGTGGACCAGATCAACAGAGACTGGCTTTGTGTTTAAAGGAGGCTGATGTCAGGTGGAGTGCAGGTGTTTGTTTGTTTATTTGTTTGTTTGGAAAACCGAATGTCTTTCGAAAATGCCTGTCACATTGTGTAAAAGCGTGCAAAGTGAACAAGTGTCCTACAGGATGGAGTGCTGAAATCCATAATCTTTTGACGAGATGTTTTTGTAGTTACTGCTTCTTTGACATGACCTTTACCAGCACCTTAAAACAGCAGATCAGAATGGCATTGCTTTTCCCCTCCCGGGAATAAAACTCAAACATTTGACAGAGATTTTGCACTAAACAAGGGTGGACTTTTGTAGCTGTTTCAGCATGGAGTATTTATCAGGTGGTGAACAGGCAGCCTCTTTGTTTCGATTGAGACGTTGGCTCTTTGGTGCATGTTGATGAGACACAAGCCAACAAGTCTAAGAGCCTCTGTGTGTGATTTCCACCTGTCCAACCAGCATTCAGCATTTCGTCTTTGAGAAATATTCTGCCTTTTTAAAAATCTTATCAAAAGAGTGAGCTTGTGGATGGGTTGCCTTTTGTACAGTGAAGTGGAAGAGAGGGTGCTTTATGCAAAACCGACGCGTCAATAAGAGGATGCCAAAGTGCTGTTTGAAGTATATATGATGTATATATGCATAGAATAAAGAAAGGCCTCTTTCTATGTGAGACACCACCAGACTATACATATCACTATTACAGAAATGTGCTTGATCACCATGAGCTGAGACAAGAATGTGCAGGAAATGTAAACTGAAAACACCAGCCTGGGTAAATTTTAGGCACTTCTTCACAAAAGTAAGGTCGCCCTGGGTGCTTTAGTGTGGAACTCAGAACAGCTGTACTGATGATAATGATGTTACAGGATGTTTTGTCTCAATGTTTCACCTCAGTTTGGCAGACCTCTACAGCCAGATAAGACACAGATCTGGTTTTTAAACAAATGCACATATCATACACTAATAACTTCATTGACAGAACAGTTTTTCCTGATTTCATTCCATGTGTAACTAAGTTCAAATTCGGATTTTAAAGAGGCTGCGTTTAATCCCTCATGGTGGTAACTGTCAGTCTGATCACTTTTAGTCCTCTCGAAGGACCTTGGATCTAAGTGAAATCTGCTTTTGGGTGAAGCCAAAACTCGTACATGGGTTATTCAAAGCCGGTTTCCTCTGTAAAGTACCATGTCCCCTCTCTGCCTCTCGTCCGTCTCTTGTAGAGAATTGATTGCTGATATAGAGAAACCTCTTGTAGAGTAGAGCCTATTTTCCTAGCTCCAAATAATAACAATGAATGTACTCAGAGCCTGCGTGGTTTGTAATATTGTATAGGCTATCCATCCAGTACATTTATTCTCATGTTTGCTTCTTGTGTACAGCCTTTTCTTTTCTTTTTTTTTATTATCTTTGGTGTTTTTCTCCTATCTAGGCTTTAATAACTGCAGAAAGTATTATGTGTTCTTCTTTAATATTTTATGGACTTAGATAACGCCCACATCATTCACCGCTATTACTATTAATACTTCCATTGATTTGCAGGAGGCGTAAACACAGTCTACAGTCTGTCTCGGGATGTTGGCTACTGTGGCTGTAGTTGACGTTAACATTTTCACACTGGTGCAAAGAGTCGTCATCTTTTACATTCTGGCATCATGCTTGTGTGGGGTGCTGTATAATAAGAGCTGTGTGTGTGTGTGTGTGTGTTGTATGTGTGTATATACTATATATAGATGATTGTTGCTTTGGTGTGTGTGTTCGCTTGTTAGTTTTTTTGGCTTCTGCTCAAGCCCTCAGTCGTATCCTCTCATCCTCTGACTTTACAGAGTCGACCTGTAAAATCCTAACAATCCTCCTAAAGCGCAGTGTAACTTGAAAACTAACAAGCTAAAATTTTTGTTTAGGTGTTATGTTCTTTACTTTTGGCGAGTATATGACAACGCAGCTGCTCTTTCAGATATTTAAGATACCGTTTGTAAGTTCAAGGCACTCGGCCAGCTTCAGCAGACCTTTATTTTTCCTGTTCCTACTTTAAAAAAAAATAACTTACTGAAACATAACTTTGTCAGTTTTTATCATCATGTCCACTAACTTACCTGTAGCCATGCAACACTGGAGCAGTGTCCATGAGGTCTCAGCAGTTAGAAGTGAGTCTGAGTCAGTCAGTATAAATTCAAATCTGGTGTTGGCAGACCTAGGGTTCGAAGTCTTGCTCCTTATGTCCACTGACTTGAGCTTTGCCCCTCTTGTGATGGCCTTGTCTCGTCTGTGTCTTGGTTTTAAACCCCCTTTTAAAGGCCAGGAGTCCTGTTGCAGCCATATTTCCATTGTTCAAGTCTTGATAGTAACGTCTTTCACCACAGTAGCAGTGCAACTCTTCAGAACGCAGTCTTGGTCTGATCTTGAGTGTCTCAATATGTCGCCACAGAGCTTTGTTTTATGTGAAAATTCATGCTTTCAAAGGGACACATTTCAGTGACTTTGATGACCCTAAATATCTAAACATTTTATCAGTCAGGTTTCAAGAAGATTTTATTCGAAATCTCCGCTCTTGATTTTGGCAAATCTATCGCACAATCGATCAATAACAGTTCCCATAATTTTGTTTATGACTAAAGAAACGCACAAACTAATGACATCTGTTGGCCTCCATTTGTCAGATATCAAATTATGACAGTAATAATTCAAACTTGTGCAAATCCAGAGGGGGAATTAGGCGTCAAAGCTTGACCATTAACATTAAGGTAAAGCTTAGCCGAGGAATCCAACATTGTTGATGACTCTATAGTTTCTGGCTGCCATTGCTAAACCATAAAGTGGCGTCGCTGCCCTCAGTGGACATAAGAAGTAGAGTTTGGTTCTGTAATTGATCTGACGCTGACTGTGGAGAACTGTTACCAACCTTCACCAAACCAAACCAAGGCCATCCACCTGAGCTCCATGTTCAACCACGGAGGGCACATGTGGGTATTTTTGTATTTTGAAAGCATTTTTAGTCTTCAGCATGACTTGGCTTCTTATTTACCAACTTGGATAAGAAACTACCTCAGAGCAGTGTCAGGTGCTAGCTAATATTAGTCCTAAGTTATAATAAAGGTAACAAAATCGAGAGAATTGTCGCGACCAAACCAAGACAAGCCAACATGGTGTGAAAACACACTACTACTTTCCTTTAACCTTGAGAAATGGGAAAAACCAAGTAATCGTGTACAATTGGTTGGTTGCTTTAGTTGGTTACATTGTAGGGGACCAAATTTTTGTAATTAGGCATCTCATCGTGTCTGTGAATCCTTTATTTTTGAAAAGCAGTCAGCACAACCCAGGACTGTAATCATCACCCGATCAAAACGTGCCATCACCCAGTAACTGCTTTTCCATATGACGGTGTTTTAATATTCCAGTTAATTCTGGTGTAACGACAAGAGTTGGTTGTGATTTGTTTGAAAGATGTTTGTACAGCAATAACGTCGGTGTGTCAGTAGGGAATTGGTGATTTGTTGAATAGCAGTCAGTCCTCTCTGCGCCAATCCAGACATTGCTCAGTGAACATTTAAGGCATTTCGTTTTTTTATTTTCACAGCCAGCTTCTACTGGGTTTGTTTGACCAGAGAGTTCAAATATATAGGTGTCATACAGGATAGAGCCACTCCACAGGATTTAACACCAACATATCTCTGCCATGCCAGTCCAACACTGCAATAAAACCATTTGTTCTCAGTCAATTTCCACTTCTCCTATAATACGCCAGACTCAACGCCATTTTTGTTAAAGCTATACGACGACAGCTTACAAAGGGAACAAACACATAAAACAGTCTTTACAATCGAACAGAACATTAAAAACTTCAATGAAGAAAGGTACATGTGATGTGTGGCGAAGAACGCCAGTCTGTCGCAACTTCAACTGAAAACATCCAGCGGGTTTGTTCGCGTTTTTATGTGTGCCTTTTGTCGGATCTCTCTCTCTTCTCCATCTGGTTTGTGATTCTTTTTTCCAAGACGGATTTGACAAAAATCGTTTGCGCCACATAAAGAAAATATGATTTCCATTTTTTTAATTATCATGCAACCTTGTGTGTAGATGCTGCATAGAACGATCAGTATTTGTGTTTTGCACTTTCAAAGCAGTCTCAAATAAAAAATGCCCACCTAAGGGCAGAAAGTTAAAATAAATAACTGACGAGGTATTTTATGCTATCAATAGGAATTATAAGGAATAATATGACTTTGAAGAGCTTTTCTAAAAAGGTTGATATATCTATATATATTCATGAAGTACCTCATAAGCCTGATATATGCTGCATTGACTTTTTTTCTGTAGTGTACTTCATAATGTCCAATAAAATTTTAATTTCCCCCTTTTATGGGGAGGTTTGAATGTCACTACAGGCTGTGCACACGCCACAACCCGTAAATCTGATCAAGTTCTGTCGTAACATGAGTTTGTTACACCTTGTGGCCAAATGAAAATGTGTCATTTATGCAATTTTTACGCTGATTTCATCACAGACTCTCTAAGTTGTAGCTTCATCATGTTTCTGTGCTCTTTCTTTTTTCTTTTTTTTTTGCATTATCTGTCTGTGTAGCCAAAAAATAAACAAATAAATATCGGGTTAAGTTGACAAAGACGCCTCCTGGGAGGCTGTTATGTGTAAAACACGACTGTTGACTCAGGTATTGTCGTGAAAGGGCTGTATCTGCTTTACTGCACCCCTGCCCCAATCTCCCCACCCCACCTCTCCTGCACCTTTGTCTTAAAATAGCCTTAGATCTACATGTGAGGTCCCTATTTGGCCTTAAAAGTTGAACAAATTATGCACTACAATTTCACAGACTTGACAGAAAAAGCTCCATGTCCGATTCAGACACACTTTGTGAAGCGTTGCCATGTTATCTACCTCCTATGAATGTAGGGGCTGTCCTGGAATTGTAGTCCACTGCAAAACTAAGAAAGCAGACAATCATCTGTAGGTTCTTGAAAATATTTTTAAAAATATATAAATATATATATATTCCTCTATTCATCCATAGAGCTGATTCCAGGACTCTCCGTTATATTTCCCCTCACTGGCCATTTTCATTTCCCACACTGTTTTTTTTTTTAATCGTAAAGCCATGATGGAGAAGCAAAGTGACCAAAGTCTCTTAACGAAGGCAGCCCTGCACAGCTGTGTGAATTCAAACCTCCCTTCATTGGTGTGATTTTGAGCTCAGCTCTGAGTTGTTGTTTATATTTTTCTCTCTCTGTCTCTCTTTCTCTCTCTCTCCTCTCCCTTATTTAAACCACGACATGCCAAAACTGAATTTGCTGTCATTCCTGTTCTGGTGAGGGTCTTTATGTTGCTCATTTATAATTTGTTCACATCCACTGCTAAGCTCCTTGTTCTTGTTGTTGTAAAGTTGTAAGCTTTGATTTCTATTTTTCATTTCCTTACTTTTTTTTTTGTTAACAATTATACTTACAGAACACAAGATATGCTGTAAACCCTGTTAGGACATAATGTGAATACGTATCACTTAATATAGTTCACTCTTTGGCTTGACTGTAAGTTGCGTTAATTAATAAAAATGTTGAAAAACTTTGCTCTTTTTGCCTCTTTTATTATTGTTCTCTTGTGTTTTTATCTGAATCGCTAAAGGGATATTCCAGCGTAAATTTAAGTTATGCTCAAACACACCATAACACAGAATTAGAAACCCCCTTGAAAGATGAATTTTGCCGACTGCTTGTTTCTTTAGTTTTGCCAACTTTAGTAACGACTGCGCTAACTGATTGTTTGTGGGGGGAGCCTTGACGCGTCGAACACTAAGTGCAGCAGATCATTTCCTTGAAGTAATAATCATCATAATAATCATTTTGCACTGCGGACATGGGAGTTCTTCAACCTTAGCATCTCGGTCTGATTGCATTTCCATGAAGTAATGATCAGAAACGTTTTTCCTTGAGCTGCGAAACTGTGCTGCACTTAGTGATCGACTCGTCAGGGCTCCCCCACAAACAAGTGGCCGCTGGAGGAGAGTGGGTGGGTGCATGGTGCAGGTTAAAAAAAAAAAGTCTCTTATGAACAACTAAGATAATCTGAATTCAAAAGTTTTGCAAGTAAACCAGATGTCCAAGAAATTTTACATATCACTGACCTTTGGCAATATCAAACTACCTGCAAAAATGATGTTTTAGGTGCATGATTGTCAAAGAGTTTTTTTCCTTTGGGTACAGCTCAACAGGCATCATTAGTTCTCATAATGCCTGTATGATCCTGTTACCTCACCTATACATCTTCTAAAAATAAGCCACCATATTGGAAATGCTGACTCATAATTTAAAAGGCAGCTGATGATGTTGAGTTATGGCGTATGGCAAGCCATTTAAATATTTAAAAGCTAGACTGGATATGTGTTGCAGATATCTTTAATTCAGTTTCGCCTAGTCGAAGAAAACATTCCAGATATCTGCAACTACATTCTGCCTAGGACAAATGACGTCACTTTTGCCATTCATGTGTATGAGGTTTCTCATTAAAGATATCTAAAATTGTAGTTATCCACTACAGTTGTAGATATCCACTATGTAAACTACAGATATCTGCAACTGAATTGGAGATATCTACAATATGATTTTGCAAAGTTATAATTCCAGGTGAAAATATTTTTAATTCACTTCAATTCAAGATATCTACATGTTCCTTTTCAGATATCTAAAATTAAGTTTTGACTTGGCGAAATAATGTTGTAGACCTTGTTAATGTAACTGGAGTTAGGGATAGTCATAATTCAACTGTATATATCTATAATCAAGTTATAGATGTCTTGAAATGAATTTTGACTAGAGATATCTGAATAGTAGATATCTGTAGATTTTATTTCGCATAGTTGAAATGTAATGACAGATATCTTGAATTAGAGTTTTGACGAGGCAAGATGATGTTACAAATATCTAAGATAATATCTAAATTAGGCCTCCACGCTTGCTTTTATGTCAAGTCACTTGCAAATATTGTCAGTCACGGGTTGTTTGGGCTTGTTTTGCTCCCCCTTTGTCTGGGCTTTACTTTATTTACTTATTTGATTAGGTGAGAGAAAATGAGTGACATATTTGTGGATATCTAAGGTAAAGCAAAGTCATACACATTAATTAGCACTCATCTTAGTGACATCTGAGATCTGTGATTCTGCCCAGTCAGCTTAATGTCATTTCAGTGACCTCACTGTAGATATCTGTTATTCGGTTTTGCCTTGTCAAAACTGATTAACAGATATATTTATCTGCCGTTCAGATGTCTGAAATGTTGTTACAACTAGTACTAAGACATTGATATCTTCATTGTTAATCCCAGATAGTCAAACTTAGATTTTAAGTTTTAAAACGGCTTGCCATTATGGCGGGCTTTTACTCTTAGCTAACAACCACGTCGACTCAGTCGTGCACCGTTTTGTGAATTAACAGAAGGTTTTTTACAGACCACCTTTCTTTGTGTTTTAAGTAAAGCTCTGGGTTTTTGTTCATATTTTTTCTGTTTAGCAGGTGAACTAGATATAAAAGAAAAAACTTTAAAAAGGTAATAAAAAGATGAGGCCAAAAGTCTATGAATTAACAAAACTAACTACATTTGACCAAAAGTGTTTATATTTTGCCCTCAAAATGGTAATTTTAACATTTGACTCAACTGACGCCTTTGGGCAACATTATTTTCCAACACTAGATGCTGCTTAGTTTTAATCAGTCCATAAATGTTGCACTTTTGATAGGTTAACGTGATCCAAAACTAACGCTTGATTTAAAAGGAGACTGCTTTGTGATGTTTAGGTTTATTTGTCATAGCTTTGCTGATAAAAATGTAAAAACATCAGTAGACAGAAAGATGATGTGAAAACAGTTCAACAGACAGCAGGGTTCTTCTCTAATACATGGCACAGACTGGCCTCAAATACATACTGCAAACATCCACATTGTGTCATTTTTCAGGATCCATATGCATTTTCCTAAATTCTGAGACATTTCAGAACAAAATAAACTATTGGACTTGTTTTAGAAAGCTGCGACAACAGCACAAGTCTGGCCTTTTGGCTTTGCTGAATACAATTTTTAATGTGGGTGTAAAATCATGCAGCCTATGGTTGAAATACCATCTGGTTTTCCATCTTTATTTAAAGATCGGGGCTTTGGCATACTGCAACTCTTTAAGATCAGAACCATAGAGAGGGGATGGGTTTGTGCCACATTCACTAATATTAAAACATTGACTGGCTCATGGAAACGATGACAATGCTTCAGTACCTCCAGACAGACACAGACAGGCTGATTAACAGGAAAGTTAACGAAACAAATCAAATGATCATGCCCTGCAAAATACTAAACACTATTTAAAAAATCACAATGATTGAAAACTAGGACAAGAACACAAAACTAGACAGAATTAACAGTGTTTGATCTTGAAAAATACATTATAAAGTTGATCTTTTTACATACTGAAGAAATTGTGCGCATGTGAGCCTTTGAACCTGTATTTCTGCTCGGTTGATCCTGTGTATCACACTGAAAGAAGAAGAAGAGTTCAGGGCTGGCTAACAGAAAACTCTACAGGATTTAAGTGTAATGAACATAAGAATTAAACAGCTACACAGATTTTTGGACATTTTCAGCAAAGATGTGTGACACAGACAAGTTTCTTGGACAATGACTGCTCAAAGTTCCTCTAATCCATCTCCTTTTCTTCTGATTGGGAGCCTGGGAAACGATCTTAACTCCTGGATGTCCATGAAGGAAATCTGACATGAACACTTGAAATCAAACAAATAGAAACGACTATGAAACAAAACTACAATAAATTAATGCAAAAATATGGCCCAAGTGACGTGACCAGATTTTTTTGTTTCATTCGTTGGAATTCCACATTGAATAGAAAGATCTTTCATAAAAAGTTATAAAATAAATAAGCACTCTTTCCCTTTGAGTTTTGAGTAATAAAAAAGTTGCATGGCGTGCAGGCCCGAAAGAAGGAAGAGCGATTATTGGAGAATTTTTTTTCTTTTTTCAAACTTAGGATCTCCTCCTTTTCTTTGGCCTCTGCGGTGGAAATCACACTCATGCCGGTGGGTCACATGACCCGCTCAGAGTGGTCTGTGGGCACAGCAGCCAGACCTCAGTACACCCAGTTGACTGGAACCCACTGCGGCTCGTTGCACAGTTTGTCTACGGCGGCCTGTAATGTCTCAAAGGCTTTGTCCAGGTTGTCATTGACAATGGTCAGGTCGAAGTAGTGGTTGTAGGCCCTCTGAATGCGGGCACTCTCGTCCACCGTCTTCTTCAGGTCCACATCCTGAAGAAAAGGAAAGGTGAGGGTGAGTGACTGAGAGGACATCAATGAGGGGTAACCATACCAACATTCAAGGGACAGGGTTCCTACACAGTTGTAATTTCCATACTTTTCAACACCCTACTTTTTAGAATTTATTTTATTATTTTTATTATTTTTTATTTTATTTTATTATTTATTATTTTCCACACTTTATTTTTTATTTTCCATACTTTTTAAGACCTAGAAATTGACCAAATTTATTTCCATACTTTTCCATACTTGCGTAAGAACCCTGAAGGAAGTTTCCAGATGGATGGTCAGGGGTAACATGTGCCCCTCAGAACTTAGGCTTACATGATTGAGATACTCTCAAATGACCATGTAAGACCTGTGAGTTTGACCTTCATTTCCCACTGAGCTTTTTTTGGTCCAAAAGAGGTCTAACAGATGTCTTAATGTAGCCGAGACAAGTGGTCAAAATCAGGCTACCACAGGTCTAAAAACGAAAGATTTTTAGACATCTTAATTTAGACCAAGTTTAGACTAAATCTAAATCTAGGCTATATCTATACTACACTGTATTTTGCTCAATGGCTATCATAACTATTTTGGTTAAGTACTTGGAGATCGGTTATGTAACTCACAGTTGCTTTTTGAAAATAAATAGTTATTGAATAATGGGTTAAAGTGCAACATCTAAATTCCGTCTAAAAGTATAGAGAATCTAGTTGGTTGAAATTAGGTCCAAAAAAAAAAACTAGATGTCTAATAGCCGTCTATTGCTCAGTGGGTTGTGTGTGTGTGGACATGCATTAGGGTTGTGTACCTACCGTGAGTTGCTTGGTTGTGATGCCTGCGTCCACCACAGCTTTGTGCATGCCCTTGAGAGTATCAAAATCTGGTGCTGCGATGAACACCACATAAGGCATGAACTCGGCTGTTTTCAGCACCTTCAGAGCCTGAGGAAAGGGACAGACAGTGACATGAAGATTACTTCTCTCTCTCTTTTTCTTATGTTCTGCCTGGAAACGCAGGTAAAGGATTCCTGTTCTGACGTTACCTGTGGGTTCACGTCCAGTATGCAGGTGCGTCCTGTGTCCACCACCTCATGGATGGACTCGATTTTCGTGCCGTACAGATTACCATCATACTCGCCGTGCTCAAGGAACCGCCCAGCTTTCACATCCACCTCCATTTCTGTCCTTGTGGTGAAGTGGTAGGAGTTACCGTCCAGCTCTTCATCACGGGGCCGCCGAGAAGTGTCTGGAAAGAAAAAAGGAAGTCAGTTCACGTCTGAACATGTTTCATGAATAAAGGTGTGACTGGATACTGGGATACAAACAAAACAAACATACAGGGTATGGTGGTGCCGAAGCGTGTGGGATGGAGGACCATGAGGCGGTTTTTGAGGCTGCGTCGGCCCACACCTTGAGCACCAATCAGAACGAGGGTCTTCCTCTGGAATGCTGGCACTTTTGCTACTTCTTCATAGATCATTAGCTCATGCCTGTCAAATTCTGAACACAGGAAAAATCTATTTATACAGAGACAGATCCTGAAGAGTTAGAATAAAAATCATGAAATGGTGTCTGACCTGCGTTTTTGGCCGTCAAATACATCATCTTCTTCTTCTTTTTTCCAGCAATAGTTCCACAAAGGATTCCTACAAAGCAAGACAGCACATTATACGACTTGTATGACGTGCTGTTAGAGCATTTGTCCAGGAGGGGGCAGGGTCACACCAATTTCTAAACACTGGCTTTGACATAAATCAGCTCTCAGTGGTGAAGCATAAGAGTAAAAGTAACAGGATTCTGGCAGTGAAGCAGTTCTAACCTTGAGGTAGGAACGCCAAACATACCTGATCCATCAAAGTCTCGAGGGACGAAAGCTTTTCTTTTTTCTTCCAAGAACTGACTGGGGATCAGCCCTGTAGCACCGCCAACCACATGGCACGCCTGGCATAGATTAGATACCAGGTCAGCGGAGTCAAAAACCTTTTCATGTGCATGTGTTTTGCTCTTTCGTGATCATGGAAGCTCACCTGCCACCAGTTTGGATCCTCTCTGTTGACAATCTGAAGGATATCGCCTCTCTTGAAGGCCATTCCCGCCTCTCGGCAAGGGATCAGGTTGTCATTGGCTGGGTTGTAGTCAAAGTACGGCCGCACGTACACCTGTGAGGACCATGTGAACATTATTCAGCCTTAACTTTGTGATTAAAAAAAAGTTAGTCTTTCTTTAAGAGTGATAAACATTTTGGATAAGGTGAGCAGAGAAACTCATAATTGAAAACACAAGAGACTCCAGCTCAGCAGGAGTTCTCACACACTGACATGGTGACAGTGTCTCATTCACACCCTTTACGTCCAACATCCCACTCTGCTCTCGCCGCAGCTGTTCACGCTGCGCCAACAACAGTGACGACTTCTGCCAGTAAGGCCGAGTGCCCAGGCTGGTGTATTAGATTAAACGAGCAGCCAAAAGGAAGCAATAAAAACCAGCCAGTAAAATACAGAGTGAGTGCAGCGCGTCCAGCCACGGGGCAGAATGTGAGTGTGCATTATGTCTCAATCGTTTTTACTGCAGTTCATTCAATTTAAGGACGAGTGCTTCCAAGTTTATGTCTCCTGATGCAGCTTCTTTATTTTTTTCAGGAATTTAACTCAAAAAATGGTTGAATAATGTGCAAATTTAACCAAAAATAATGTTCTTTTCATGTGAGGGAGCATGGGATCACCAGGAGCATGTGAGTCGGGTTTGTGCAAGATAGCTAATGCGACCCAGTTAACAAGTGGAGTGTTATTAATAGGGCTTCCAGGGTCCAGATTCCTGTGCAGGGGATTGTGGGAGGGACTTAGGACAGATCACCAGCTCTGCACCGCTGCCCTGCATCTGCCCGCCATTACCCAAGTCTTCCTGCTTGTGTTTACTTTTCACTCCATGTTTGTGTTTGTGTGTGTGTTTACCTGAGGAGGTGCAGGAGCGTCCCGGTAGCTCGGGAGTATTTTCAGCGTGATCCCTCCGCTGCAGTCTTTCAGCATCTCCTGCAGCTCGGTGGGGTTGTTGCCGACGTCCTTCCCGTTCACTTCTTTGATGATGTCGCCCACGTGGAGCAGACCCTGCCTGTCAATCATGCCGCCGTGGAGGATTCGAGCGATGACAAGGTCGTCTTTTTCCACTCGAAATGTCACGCCCTGCAGGAAAGGACAGAGCGAGTGATGTTTCTCCTCTGCAATCTTACTGCCTTATGATATGCACACACCTTCACCCGCACTCCTTTTAATTCTGACATTTACTTGTGCACTTCATGATTTACTATGTCATTTGTGTACTCACTCAACCCCTCTGGTAACACCCACTCACATATTTACACACACTTAAACACACACACTGTAACAGTCAGACAGTCTTCATTTGCTCACCAGTGGCTCTCCGGCCTTCTTTCGGATGCCGATCATGCGCACGGCATCAGCCTGCATCAGAGCGCTGTTCACTGCTGCATCATTGGGTATCTCGGTCGGGGGCGGGACTTCGTAGCATTTGGAGGCCACCATGTCATGTGCCTCCAAAAGAGACTAAAAGGCAGAGAGGAGAACAGTCAGAGGGTTCCTGAAGTGACTCTGTAGGTACTTTGAAGGAAGTTAAAACTCATTATTTTCCTTTTTTTCATGTATAATAATATAAAACAAACTCCTAATCAAACACAAAATGTTCAGTACAATCAATTTACCATTTTTTTTGCTGTTATCTAATCACTTGTACTGGTAGGATACCAATAAAATACAAGCTTCATTATCATCATTCTTATGTGCAAGACAACAATAAAACTAATTTTATTCTGCTTTAGCAAGAGTACCAAATGCTTCATTACTGCATGTTTTCATTGTTGAAAAACTTCAATGGAAAAACATTATTAGTCAAATGAGATATAATTTCTGTTACCATCCATCATCAGGTCTGACACCTATCCCCCTACAGCACTTTAAAGCTCCTGTGAGGAGATTTTTGGTTTAAATAAAAGAGACTTAAGTTGATATCTGTGCCTTTTTATGACATAGAAAAGCAAAAGAAACCAGAGATAGAGATAAGCAAATGTGGCACCCAAGTTGGGACAAATTGAAAATTCCTCACAGGAGCTTTAAGCAATACAAATTACTGCAGTGGAGTTACCAGACTATCTCATTTGCTTTTCTCAAACTCCTCACTGTGCCTTTAATATACTGTTTAACACACTGTACCTCACAAAGCCAAGGTTTAGAGGATTTGAACCCGATCCTGTGCTCATAGATGCTATTTTCTGATTGTGTCTATAAAAATTCTATTGGTCTGCTCTGTATATGTCTAACATTTATCTGTTTTAAATAAGCAGTCTGCATGCAAAATTAAAGAAATTCACATGTTAAAATAACACTCCCTGTGTTAACCCTATATATTTAAGTGTTATTTTTTTTAAACAGTGAAACAGAAAATAATTCAAGCACAGGGAAATAAGCACTGGAACACAGCATTTCACTTAAATACACATTAGAGCTATATGTAATGTAGAATAATAGCATAACATGCAGGATAGTAACAAATACGGGCAGGACAGCACCACAGTTGTGTATGATGGCTGATCTACACAAACATTTGCTGAGTGTGTAACATTTAAGGTAAGTTTGCTGACTCTGTGACTCTTCTCCACTTATCTATTTATCACTGTAGGCTGTGCTCTAGCTTTTGGCATAACGCTGAAAT
Organism: Xyrichtys novacula; assembly: GCA_962446985.1. Classification (NCBI taxonomy): domain Eukaryota; kingdom Metazoa; phylum Chordata; class Actinopteri; order Labriformes; family Labridae; genus Xyrichtys; species Xyrichtys novacula. The sequence goes on along the minus strand of OY660884.1, from coordinate 20,036,488 downwards.
TGTGGCTACGATTCATGCAACCCAGTGAGAAAAAAAGACAACAAAGAAAGTACAAATTGATGTTGTAAAACAGTTTTTAAAAGACAGGAAAATATGTTGTATTTTTGCAGAATGGGAAATAAGATAATGGGTTTAATTTACAGAAAAAAAGGTTCTATAAGAAATAGGTTAACCAAGCTGTTAACTTTGAGTTCCAGTGTGTGCCCAAATTATGGTTAAAAATAAAACCAGAACTCATCACCTAATGGCCCAAATCTGACATATGGATTACCACCAAAAAGTAATCAATTAATTCATCCCTCGCTCTCTGTTCATCCATCAACCTACATCACAGCCAGCTGATCTGCTACCAGCACTACTTTAAAAATTTTCCATCAAACTATCAGACAAACTGGGATTTTTTTTAACTACAAGACAGAGTTTAACTCTTCATCTACACTCACTGTTTCTGTCATTGCCTCTCTCTTTGCCTGTCTTCTCTTCATCCCCATCGCTCTCTCTCTCTTTCTCTTTCTCTCTCTCTCAGTAGGTCAGAAGGGTCTTATCCTTCAGCTTACAGCATGAAAGGCTCTGATTGGTGCAGAAGTTCTCACTCCTATTGGTCCAACCAGTTTAAAGCCCCTGGTAGCTCGAAGGATAAAGGTTAATATTGTACTGATGCACGAGGAGCACATCCACAATATCAGCACTGGGCTACTGTATCTACAGTCAAAACACTGCTGCTGCTGCTACAGGCTGAAATGAATGTTTGCTCTGGTTCAAACTTTTATAAATAAAAGCCTCTTATTATCACATGTTTTAGAATAAAAGGTGGTTGAACGGTGGGAGTCGGTGCCTGCATGATACTCCCTCATGTTGGTTAATATTCAACCAGAGAGAAAGGGCAAATATTTGCTCAAATCAGCTCTTCTTTACCTTCACCTGTGTGTGTGTTTGTTTGAACACTGATTTCTCCACCTCACCTGGAAGTGTGGCTCCTTGAGGATCCTAGAAAGCTCGGCGGCGCTGTCGTCTTTAACCTTCAGGTTGCTGATGTCGCCCAGGATCTCCGTCACCAGCTCCATGTTATTGTCCTGCACTGCCTCCAGCTTTGGCTCCTCCAGCTGCTCCTGAGCCTGAAGGAGACAGAGGAGTCTTAATAGGGAGGACATAAACAGATGGTAGAAGTACGCCTGGGTGTTATATTTACTTTTATTAGAATGAATATTGTTTTGCAGAAGCTGCTCCTGACATTCTAATAGGTCCTCTATAAAAGGTAAGAGCTGGTTTACTGCAGGAATCTTTCCTCTTACAAGCAAGCTGTCTGCCTGATGCTTCAGTGAAAAGTTAAAGGAGTATTTGTTTGTGTTTAGTCAACTGTTGTGTCTATGTCTTCTGTCTGGTGGGAGGAAGTTGAATGGCAAAAGAAGACAACAGCTTGTCTAGCAGGAGCTACAGCTGTCCTCTGTCTGAACTCCCTACTTGTCTGACAGCAGTGAAGATGTGTGTCAGAAAAAACTCTTTGTAAGCAGAAGCATTTTTCGGATACATGCACCGTCAGTGAAAATGCCCTTAAGAGGGAAATGCATCGCGCAGTTACTGTCAAAATGTTTGTTTGCACCGTTCTCGTCTGTGCAGATGTACCAAGTGTTATACGTTAGTCAAAGTCTCACTGTACTTCAGTCCCAAAAGTTATGGATGTCTGTTTGTGTGCTACCCCAGCAAATGAACGTACCACAGGGCTTTCCATGATGCCGCGCAGGAAGAGCAGGTCAATGTCTTTGGCGCCCGTGGAGGTGGGAGGCTCAGCTGCGTTATCCAATACCTGCTGCATGGCTGGATGAACAGGGTGGGAGACAAGGTGCAAACATACACAAAAAGAGAGATAAGGGGAGTTAGCCGGGTGTGAAAGTCATACAGAGCAGACACACACACATATAACAGAGATGAAGTCGAGCAAAAGTGTCTCCCTTTTTGCTTGAGTAAAACGCAAATGTTTCACAAAAAGCAGAAGGTTTATCAATATTATATCATGATGGTGGAGAGCATCTTTCTGCCATGTTTTACACTCCTTCTACCTCAATAAGAGCCAAATCACAAAGCCAAATAATCTCAAACACAGCACTGAGCTGAAACTCTATCTGAAGATACAAATACAAGTCTGAGATGAGCTCTCAGACTCTCAAACAGAACTGCCTGCAATTTGTCCAAATAAAACTCCAGGAGTCAAGGGTTCTCAGATGATAAAAAGATTCTCACAAACTAATCTGAAGCCTTGAATTCTTGCAAACACAAACAGAGAAAGAGGGAGATGTTTGCACTCTTGGTATCAGCAGGTTAACATCCCTAATGCTAGGGTCTCAAAACCAGTGTAAGCCAATCTAAGACACTTAAATCCCTGAGAACGTGTGTTTCTGTGCGTGCGTGTGTCTCTGTGTCATTATATACTTAAACGGGTTGTAAATATGTCCAGTCAGCACAATGGATAAACACCCTGACCTCTGTTTTACTCCTCCAGCCGTTATTATCTTTAACCTTGGCTCATGTTCTTTGTCATAAACGCTTCTTTAATACTTCAGTCTGCTTTGCACATGTAAGCGGCGTATGCTAAATCGCTACTTTGAAGGAGAATGATGTGTTATGTTGTCTGCGGTATGTGAATTCAGGTTAGACTTTGCCTTACACTGATGCATGTGCAAGTTTCATACAAGATCTGTGAGTATGCAATCTGACACTTGAGGCACATTAAAGCTCCAGAGAGGAACTTTTGGTTTGTGTCAATTTGTGGACGAAACAGTCTTTGCCTAGCTTGTCATCTACATATCATCCAAAGACTGTATAAGGAATGGATGCCGTTGCTTCCTCGCCTGCTGAAGCCACTCCGAGAACAGCACCCTCTGGTGACGGGCTGCAGTATAGGTCATAAATCCTGCTTCCTCCAGCAATCTCTATGGAGCTGTGGACAAACTTTAGAAAGTTTGTAATGTTGACATGTAGTTACTGTAAGACTGGTTTGTGCTCAAGTCCTCCTTTTTCTGTGCAGCTCCATTTTTAAAAGTTATTAGGGGGTTCATGTTTTCAATGATTGACACTTGATACAGCCTATGGGTGTACGAAGATTGCGTCATCACTGCAATTCTCCCGCTGAATGCATACAATGCTACTGCACAAGTGTTGGTTCCAGGAAGTCGAGAAAATCCCAGAAATACTGAAAGCAATTCGGCTTTAAACTCGTATAATGGCGGAAGGTGGAGCCAAGTTGTCCATAGTACATACAGTCTGTGCTGTCATCCTGCTGACTTGTGTCAAATTTGCCATTTATTGTTATAATTTAATTGCACTAAAAAGGGTTGCACTCAATTTTGTTGTACATGTACAATAAAAATAAAGATATTCTATTTTAGTCTATACAATCTAATGTGGATAATGTAAATATGGGACTGTCTCTTCAGCTACTTGGCTGACACCTACCCCTCCAAACCGGTTTTAGGCCTCAAAAATTACAGTATGAGATGCTTAGTCTTGGCTCTGATGGCCTTGTTTGCCTTTTCATACCATAAAAAACTCATCAATATGAGTTCTAGTCTATATTTCATTTATGTCCAAAAACTCCTCACAGGAGGTTTAAAAGCACACGTTTCACAAATAAATCACCTGTAGAGTGATAGAAGATCATGTTAAGTGCTGGTCTGCCATAAATTCTATTTCATTCTGCATCATCTGTGATTAAAAAAAAACACTTTTCATTAGTGAAAATATGAATTCAAAATCAGCTTTTTCGTTAAGGTTGTTGGAGCTCTCATCCAAAATTGACGTGTTTCCATGTCTTGAGCAGCGGCTCATTTAAAATTCCACCATTTTTCAACTTTGCTGCACAAAAAAAAATCATATCAGATAAAGTGGAGCTTGACAGCGCTGTTTCTTTTATCATCCATCATCCATCCATCACGCATACACTTGTCAAAACAGGTGTGTGATTAAAAAGCAAGAGAAGAAGCAAGAGAAGAAGAGAGACGGGCCGAAGAAAATACAATCTGTCTGATTTCACTGAGGCTTGATAAGCGCAGAGCTCAGACAGACTGCATAAACAGCACAGCCTGTGCAAAAACAAACCTTAAATATTTATGATCCTCTTAAAGTAAGAACAAATAAGGGAGGGTGGTTAAAAACTGCCCTGCAGGCTATTAAATCTGACCTCAAAGTGATACACTTGTCGCATGACCACGCAGAAATACAATCCAGGACTCAGATCAGGTTCAGATTTTGTTTGAACAGGCAAGGAGTTCCTCTGGGGAGCCTGACCTATGATTCATGACCAAAAAGTCTACGAGGAAGGCTGTGATTGCAGCAAGCAAATACGCACATGCTTATGCAATGTGTACATAACACATAAGCTACATGTGCCACACCTACAGTTAGTCATCCTCCTGAAATTTGGAAGATAATAGTTTCCATTTGTCTGAACTTTCAGAAGTTGTCTAAAAAGTTCATTCCTGTCCTGCTTTGGAGTGAGAAAGAGAAAGCAGAACAAAGTCTCCTCTTTGATTTCACTTTCAAGAAATCCCACGACAAAACACACAAAAACAAACTCCTACATCTGGATCCTTCCTCACATCTGAGTTTCTGTGCTCTCTAAGTTGACCTTTCCTCACTTGGTCAGCTCATTGTGTCACTCTGTCCTCGACCACAGGAATGTTTGTTCATCCGTCAGCCCTCCACAGCTGCATGTGAGCAGAACTCATGCTAACAAACAACCTTGAGTGAAGTTTTCTATCCAGTGAGAGATTGGAGATGAGCTCAAAACCTCCACACTAGAGTCTATAATCCCATAAAATATGACATGGAGATCCAAGCAACCACCTACCAGCGTCACGTTAAGCCCAGCCTGAAGAAGTTGTAAAGCTACAGATAACAGCAGCAGGCCGGTTACAGTGAGGCGCTTCATTCATCAACATAATGAATCATCCTGCGCTTACCTGCTCTTAATTCCTCCCTCTGGGTTGTCTGCAGTCTTTCACCATCAGTGCACCACTGCCTCTGTATGTTCACCCAGCAGCTCTGGCTGTGCAGTGACTGCCAATGAAGGGACTGTCTGTTTAATAATTCTTAACTCTGTTTCTCAGCGAATGCCACACAAGTCCCCCGAGGAAGGACCTGGCATCCTGGATTATATGAAGTAATATTGTTTCCACGCTCACAGGAAGAAGATCAGAGGAGCGCCTTCACTCGCACAGAAGTAACATCACTACTGACAAAAGTATGTTTCGGCGCGCTGTCTCTGTCGAGCAGGTGAGGAAGTGAAACACCTCCAGGGGAAAATGTGCAACTCTTACAGCAAGCAGTGATTTCATCCAGGGGCACCCAGAGGATTCAGTTACTGTGGGGTACGTGGTGAGATTGTAAACAAAGCAAGCTGTATTGATTCCGCTTTCACATCTAAACACTTTCTGAAGCGACGGAAAGAGCATTAAAGCTAACCAACTGGCAAAGGAGCGAGAGAGGTGACAATATTCAGCCTGGGATGAAGAGACTCTCAGACAGTTCGCCAACAGATACACAAGTAAAAAGGTTGATTAAAATAGCAGGAAGGGCTGAGGAAGGTAAATGGGTGAAATGAAAAAGAAATCAGTCTAACAGTGTGGTCTTCAGCAGACGGCTGTTCAGCATGAGTCTGGTTCTGCTCGAGGTTTCTGCCTGTTAAAGGAAGTTTTTCCTTTCTACTGTAACTTGATAAAAGCTGCAAAGGCTCCAGAGAGAAAAAGGCTGTATCTTAAAACAGGAGGAAACTGAATCTGATCTTGATGTTAGGTCTTAAATGACCAGCATGGTCTGACATCTTTTGCCGCTTTTGTAAATGGTTTTGTTGTGAGTTGCGACACATTAGAAAAGATTGATTCTTTGGGTCTGAAACATTAAAAAATAGCTAAAAGTCATCAATATAACTTGCGGGAGCTAAAACATTATACAACTCGTGAAATTTTTAATGCAACTGTCTTAAATGATACATACACAGATAAGTTTATCAGACAGAACGCCACAAAAAGGGTTTGTAATCCTTGAAACCATCATGCCTACATCTACACGTGGACATCAATCTTTTCATGTGATTTAAAGGCAAAACAAAGTCTACAGTATCTCTACACACCGCACCTCTTCCTCCTCCTTTCCTCACCTCCAGATGTATTTGGCTCCTGGGTGGACTGCACAGCTGAGGGCCCTTCCACGCCGGGCTGTCCCGGGGACGTCATCTCCTCCTCCTCCTCCCGTACCCCATTGGGACAGGCATCCTCCATAGCTGTGACCATCGCCAAGCCCTCCTTCTTCTTCTTCTTCTTCTTCTTCCCTGCTGCCACAAGTATGCTACGGCTAACCACTAGCGAACCACCAGCAGCTCTGCAACTATGTCTTCTGTCCTCCGATCGTCTCGTCTGGCACTGCTGACCCTCTAAACTCCCAAAAACACAGAGGAAGAGAGAGTGAGGAGGAGAGAAAAGAGAGAGCAGGGATTGAGAACAGAGAATGAGAGAGGCAAAGAGACACAAAGAGGGCGACAAAAGAGTGGGATTAAGATCAGGGGATATTAAGAAATGAGGAGGGAAAGAGGAACGGAGAGGAAGAGGAAGAATGGAGGGGAGAAATGAAAGAAGAAAGGACGTGGCTGATGTGGAGATAAGCTCAGAGGGACAGGCATGAAAGGAGGCAGAGAGAGGTAGAAAGCTGGGTCTCATAAACAGATGTGGACATGAGTTCAATGCTTGTCAGTTCCCTCCCTCCACTCCGGCTTTAATACCTTCCTATCCAAACCCTCACCCCTCCTCTCTGCTGATAACACACATACACACACTCCCATAATCCCACAATCCTCTCCTGCTGTTGAGAGCCTGCTTGAGTACCCCTCCTCTTGTTTCCCCTGACCCCACCCAAACTCGAGTTGCCCCACTTGTCTAGACTGCGACACACAAACACATACACACCACTTGAATGTGTCATTATGTAAGTAATCTTACATAAGGAAGTGTTACTGAAGGGGGCCTGACCCTACATTCCCACTCTTTTCCTCCTCCTTTCTCTCATTCACACCGCTCATGGTTTGGACACCCCGCTGCAGGAATGCGCAGAAACTCCCAGCATGTGCAGATTGTGCTTGTGCGTATTCACTCAGCAGTCGTCCACCTCCTTAAAGCAGCATGAATCCGCCTAATGGGAGTTTTCTCTCTCTCTCTCTCTCTCTCTCTCTTTCTCATTTTTCTCTCTGGACTCCCTCCTTCCTTAAACTAATATGCCCTCACCACCTTTCTTTTTGCTAAGTCAGTAGACTCTAAGGTGCTGACTGGATTATGCACATTTTGGGGCTACAAATTAAGCTGCTCAATGCATGAGCCCTAACAGATTTGGCCAAGCTACTGGCCGCAGAGCTCTCTTATAAATATTCTACTTCTTCTTGTACTTCATTTCATATGAAAATTTTGGACATGAGTAATCACTTTACAGAATCAATGTATGCGCATCTTAAATCAGTGCAGTCTTGGAAAGAAAGTCTTTGCCATGCTAGCAGCTTTATGAGGCCGGCACAGGAATGCTTTAAAGCTCCTGTGAGGAAATCTGGGTTTGTGTCAATTTTGGTGCCACCTGTGGACAAAACAGTCCTTGCTTATCTTGCGGCCTATTGCTGCGTTTCAGTTGTACTCGGAAGTCGAAATTTCCGAGCTCCGAGTCGGAAATTCATCTGATAGGCCCCCCGAAGTTGGATTTCCGACTTGGAAGGTCAGACGATCCCTGCCAACCCCGACATGACAATAATGTCATAATCCAAATGGCAGCACAGTTCATCAACAGTAAAGAGTAACAGTGAAAGCTCTTGTAATGTATTTATTAGCAAACATTACATTATTTTAGCATTTATTGGTTTTGTGGAATTAAATAAGTGGTTGTTGTACTGTCCAACGCCTAATTGTGTACACGTTCCTATGGTGTTGGTAAGAGTAAAATACTGTGTTATGTGTTGTTTACAACTGGCAAAGCTAACAACAACCACCAACAGCTGAAAACGGCTAACAACAACTGATAACTGCTAACAACAACTGACAACGGCTAACGACAGCGGACAATTGTAAACAACAGCTAACAACGGCTAACAGTAGAGGTCTATCTTGGTTTTCTGACTTGTTAACTGGAACGCCGTCAAGTTGAGTGTAGCTTCATTCCCAGCGCCGACATCTGAGGTAACTGTAACGCAGCATATGTTCAGGTGGTGTCCCATCATTCCGACTTTTGGCAGTCAAATTTATCTTTTATTGTGGATGTTTTGTAAAAAATATATTTTGTGACACCTACCCCCTCGCACAGGTTTCAGACTTTAAAAATTACAATATCAAACTCATGATCTTGTTTCTTGATCTTGATTGAACAACATTAGTCTTATAGAGCAATTCATCCAGTAGTGACCATAAATGTTTCTGTTGAAAAGTCATGAAGTTTGTCCTGCACATGTTGAGAAATTTCAATAAATGCATGAAACCCTGATCTGATTTTGGTGCGACATACTAAGACAGATCAGCAGATTCTTCAGGGTTTATCCTCATGGGACAATGAATGACTGTTAAAAATGGAAATCAATGTAGTATCTGCAACCTCTGCCAAAAACCTTTAAAAGCTGTGCAGACATGGTCGTGTTGTCCCTCTATTGCTGATACATCCCACAGCTAGTGTCATCCATAACAAGCTCCACCCCTTCAGCATCCATTAAGCTCCTCCCACAGCATCACAGCTGTGCAAGGGACAGATCTGTAGGATTTAATCCACCCCGCCTCTCCCTGCACCCTATCCTCACCAGGACAAATCAACCCCTCCCCCAGCCTAGGACATGGGATTTTAATCCGGCCACAAAAGCACGGGATTAGAGAATCTCTCTATCTCCCTCTCCCGCCATATCCAGGGTTGGAACAAGTCTGCAACACAAATGCCTCTCTGGACTGTCTGGTTTTGCAATGTTATAAAAACAAATGATGAAGAAAAGTTAAAGCAGATACTTAAACAAGCAGTTCTGGATCTACAGTGGGCTGATAAGTAACAACCACCATATTTCTAATAGGGAAATAGTAAACACTTAATGTACACTGACAGATGAGTTTTTCTGCTGGTCAAAGCACAGCAACTGAAGAAATTCTTAGCCTGTGTTATACAAAGAGTCTGACGAATATCAGCACGGCCCTTTAAGTCCAGTGAATATCAACCGTGTAATCCACTAGGACATAGAAACATAAGCAGAAAAAAGCATCTGCTTCCTCACTTCCTTAAAAGTGAGGATTCTTTTCAGAGGCATCAGAGTGCACATCCTCACTTCAAAAACTGGCAGCCCTCCCGGTGAACTGAAAAATCATGTCAGCAAGCAGAAAACATTTTCCTGAGGGCCTTGTGGAAGTTGTGTTTACCTGTGCCAGTCCGTGTAGCCCAACCCCCGTCTTACTGGCTGCTCATCAGTCAACTGTGAAGACCTGAGGACAAAGAGAGGAAGTTTTAGAGACTTATCATTCCCCAAAAAAATCAGTCCTGTTGGCTTTCCTGCACACTAGTTTTCATCATTCTTCTCACACACTCTTACTTAAGCATTCAGATACCTACTCTCTCTTTATCCTCTCTCTCTCTTTCTCACACACACACACACACACACGCACGCTCAGCGGCTGCTTCTTTTTCCCAGTGGATTATCGGTTTCATCTATCTATGCCATTCCCTCCTCGCGCAAGATAGCGGTCTTGTCTTGCAGACGGAGGTTGGTGTTCTCTCAGACTAATGCACAGAGTCACCCAGGACGATTCATTGTCCTCTGCTATCCCAGCACGCCTGCATCATCAGCTGGCACTGTGCCGCAGTCGTAGTAAACCGACGCAATTCTCTGAAAGTAATGACAGACAAGCAATATGTATTCAGTCCCTGAGAGACTCTCCTTTCATTTCCCTGGAAAAGTCAAGCACATGAATACACCCCCACTGTGTGTGTGCTCTGTGCAGAGCTATCCACTGTGCATATCTGAGCATTAGTCTCACGCATTGATATTGGCTCATCAATAAAGTATATCCATATCATTGAAGGTGTTGGCTGAGATGCAAATATAGATGCAGTATGTGTAGAAAAGCATGCATAAAATAACTAAAAGGCTCTTGACTTTGCAAAGCTAGACAGGTCAGCTGTGTGACATTCATGTAAAAAAAGTGATAGTGCAAACTCAAGTTAATGGAGTCTTGCCATGTATGCATGAGACGATGCAGCCTCTTGTCATCAAAAATAAAAAAAAATTTAAAAAGAAGAGGCATTTAATTGTTGGTTTTTGATCTTTCGACTGTACCATGTGGTACTTCTAACTTTAAAGCAAACATAGAGAATCCCAGAGGTGCTCCAGGCAATTAAACTAATTGTAGTCTTTTGATATCAGAGAAATCTACTGATAAAGGCTGATCAAAAAAAGCTTCAAATTCAGTAGGTACACCTTCATATGAAACTTAATGATTCATTATTGAACTTGCTCAGTATTGGTAGTCATGTATCTGACTCTCCTTGGCTTCTAGTTTTAATTCACAGTGACCCTCAGCGTAAACAAAAGGACCTTCTCCACTATATCATCAACATAATCCGTCTAATAGAGCTGTAAAGTCCAGCAGCATTAACCCTGAATAACCATTGTGAAATGAACCATTAGAAAATGCAAGCCTGCAGAAAAAACAACAATGAAATGGTATAATTACAAATAACCGATGACTGCAGTCATCCACAAAACAAAGATTATCACTCTAGCATGCCTTATTATGTGCAGCCTCCCTCTCTCTCTCTCTCTCCCCCTCTTTTCTTTATCATGCCCAAAGGAGAAGAGGAGAGCGCAGTTGCTAGAAAGACTGTCCTTAAGAAAACCCCTGTCAATTTAAAGATACGATTCGATACAAAACGGTACAATACAAAATGATACAATACGATACGATACGAAACAATACGATACGATACGAAACAATACGATACACTGTGATACAAAACGATACGATACAAAAAGATACAATACGATACGATACGAAACAATACGATACGATACACTGCCATACAAAATGATACGATATGATACAATACAATACAATGTGATACGATACAACACACTCCTGAAAAGTGCAGGAATCCTTTCACCAATGCCACCAGAAGAGGTCAAAAGATCATAAAAGAGGTTATAATATCAATATTTGGTAACGGCCATGAAATGATTCTTCTGCAGGAATCGAGCACATATGTTGCTGTTTTCGGTATTTTGGCCCACTCCTACAGGGCATTTTACAAAGTGTACAAACATCCTGGCAATCCAAGTATCTACTCTGAGGCACACTCAGGAGGAGTTCACACCGTTGACTTAACCTCTGCACTTCACACTCTAGTCTGGGTCGTGTCAACCTCAACAGGAAAAAAGCCAAAATACGAACAAAGTGATAAAAACAGGCAGAAAAAGGCTGCTTGCTGTGGGGTTATCTGTTTTTTTTCAAACAGGAGTCTCTTCACCCATTACGCCAATTCGTTCTTAATTGTGTGAAAGGAAAACACAGAATGAGAGTGAGAGTGTACCAGAGGTCAATTCATTACACAACACAGATTAAGATCAGGCTCAGCACGCTTATTGGAAGTGAAAGAAATCCCCTGGAAGAATGTTAATGGAGGAAAAAAGCCACCAAGGTGAATCCCTGTCAAATCATCCAGACGAAGGAGCAGGAAGCTGGCTCGGGCCAATCAAAACGGTCCAGATAGGGAGCGCGCAGGAAAAGGTAGACAGGGTCACGCAAGATGGTTTTGGAGAGCTGTATAAAAGTAGGTAGAAGGAGTTGGAGATATCCAGATGAGTCAGAGAGGTGAGTCAGAGCAAGAGAACGGGGAATAGATAACAAGACTAGAAGAGAAAGAAAGGGAATCTGTAGAGATTATGCAGAGATTGGGCAAAGCCTCTCAAGTTTTTGGAAGGTAAGAAGAAAAGAAAAAGTCCCAATAAACTTCAGGTAATTTCACTTTCTGCTGTGGGAGCGGCACAAAATCAGAAATACTGCATCTGAATGACCTGTGGATGCTCTCACATCAGTCAGCTCTCAGGATTCATGTGAAGAGTTGGATTTTTCCACTTGTTTTAAATGTTTTGACCTTCGCTCACGTCTGTCTTTGCCCCTCTTGGGACAGCGAGGGGAAAAAACTCACAGGAAGCGGTCATTTGCAGTCCCGGCCGCCATTGGCTGCCACAGAGTCAACAAACGCCCTCCGAGTGCCCTCCACAGATGATGCACGGCTCATGCAGGGGGGGATTAAAGAGGGTTTACAGGGTTTGTTTTGTACAAAATATCGTTGCTGTCTCACATGTAAATGCAGAAGTGTGTGTGTTAAAAGCACAGACAAACATCAGCTGGCTGTGTGTCCTTTAATTCCTCCAGTTGTCACGCTAACAGGAAGCCCTACTCTGTCTCTGACTCAGTGTCTCAATGACTACATACTTTGACTCTACACTGTGGGATGGAGTTTGAATGGAGGCTCCTTCACTGTTGGTGGTTAATCACTAATAAACTGCAGAGTCAGGGAGAAAACATGGTGGAAACAAGGTCAAATGTGCTGCAGGGGCCTAAAAGATAATACATCCAATAAAAAACATTCAAACATAGAAGATCCCAAAACAAATACATGACAGCTACAGCTTGTTCCATCCATTTATTAGAAATGTACGTTAACTTAAGCCCTTACATTAAAGGCATCATCTGCAAATTTTCAACTAGTCACTCAGGTAAGTGGAAAGACTCAAGATTTAAAGACCCACTCTGATGAAAATCATGTTTTTCTTGTTGTCTGCATGTTCATATGGCATTTTTCTGATGCTACAGGACATATCGTGAGAAAAATAAGTGCGGAAGTGTTTCTGCTGCATTCAATTTGCTGTGAATCTCTGGCAGCCCAAAACGACAGGTTCAGAAACAGTGAGATTTCCTACGCAGCAAATCCAAGCTCCGCCCCCAAAGCCCTGCTATGCAGGCCAGGCTCAGAGAAATAAAAGAGAACAATCGCGGAACAAGAGTGTGCATTAGCGGATTGCAACGCTTGTAAGAAAGCTAATTATGATATTAACTTTCATCATGTCCCCAAAGACATTAGTGTCAGAGAGCTGAACAGCTTCTATGTTATCTGTTTCTTCTACTACACTGGCAATGTTAGGCTGCAAGCTAACATGAAGACAAGTGTGCAGAGCAGCGCTGTTTCCACCCATGACTCAGAGGCAAATTGCTAATGATCTACTGGAGTTCTGCAGGAGAAAAGCCCTTAAAAATGACACAGGTAACATGATTTTTAGTAAAAACTTCATAATCACAATTTAAAGAACTCTGATAACACTTTAAATGGTTAAAAAAAAAACGATCGAAGTGCGACTTTAAGGCATCTCAAACTTCTATGGTAAGTTTTTCTCTCTACAGTACACTTAAACAAAATCCACTTCCAATAAGAATTTCTTTCAGGCCTTAAGCACCTCCCTTGAAGTGTTTTCCTGCTGCATCATTGCATCATTAATGTATTTCTGCAGCTTCTTGTGCAGATACTTTCTTCCAAATCAACATATTCCTGATGCAGTATTGTTTGACTTTTGTATTCTTTTCAGTTTGCATCATATCCAAACTTGGAGCCTTTCTCTCTGCACAGAAATCATTGGATTGTTTGCCATTGTCAGAATCTGTTCCTTGGGCATCCATCCGGGAGAAAGCATTCAGTCAGTGTCTATATTCCCTTCACCTCTTTTCTCTTCCCCTTACAAAATCTTAGGCTCTGCTCAGCTGTGCACAACAGAGCTGGAGGCGCAGCAGGGCTCTCGGAGAAGCCGTCATTCTCAGTTCCTCTCCATGACTTGAGAATCACAAAGGAGGCCAGAAGACGAGTCCAGATGTCACTTGATTGGCTGACTCCGGGGAAGCAATGGGCAATTAGTAAACCTTCCTGTGAAGCGAGCTGCAGCGCTCCCGCTGCATGACACCAGCATGGCAGCGGGAGCTGGACTAACTCGAAATATTTAGGTGGAGGACGAGTGTATTTGTGAGTGTATTTGTACATTTATGTGCAGGCCAGGGACTGGCTACTCATATGACCAACCTCCTGACAGCCAACTCAATCCTGTCCTGCCCTCACCCATCACCCTCTGCCTCCAGACAAACTCTATGTAGGTCACTCCCTGTGTTCACACAGCCGCTCAAATAAGAGGATTACTCTGCTGGCCCCAAGATGGCCATCTTTGCAGATCAATATCTGCAGAATATTTACAGTTATCATATTTCCAGCCCTGTTTTCAGTCTGTCATTGCAGCTCTTGATGCTGCTGTCTGAGGAAAGTTGATGAAATCAGCCCTGCCTCTCCAAATCCACCGCAAATAATAAGACTTAACTTTCTGCTGATTCATGCTTACCTCTACACTTAACCCGTCACTGCGGTCCAAATCACCACAATTAACACACAAAGGCATCAACTGTTTCATCACCGCACTTTCCCAGCATCACCAGAAATGACCTCATTCTCCTCCTGCTGATGTTCCAGCTGGTAGAAAATCTGTGCTTTGCCACACAGCATGGACTGATACAATTACACATACCTCATCAGAGCCTTTTCAGCTCTGAACCTACAGCAATCCAAATAATGAGCACCTCCTGACATTAGCTAACCCACCACATGGACATCCATGTCTGCTTTTTATCAGCTTCTTTTCCTCCCAGCACCCTTCTGCTCATCATTAGTATGAAGGAGAAAGGAGAGAGGAGGGAAGGGGGAGGGTGAAGTGATGCAACAGCATTTAACTGCAAAGTTTGAGGGAGAGGAGAATGATGTCGGATGAAGACAACTCGATGCGAAAAGAGAGAGAAGGGGGAAAAAAGAAGTCCGTAATGATTTTTCACAGTCATTCTTCCTTCTTCTGTCTTCTGATTGATCGTGTTTTAAATATTGCCGAGACAGGCAAACACATGCAGAGCAGCATGGTATCCCAGAAGCCGGAGCTGCACCAGATCAATAAGACTTTCAAATGAGCTGGTACGCTAACATGATGACGACCTCGAATAAACTCACTGCAGAAGAGTTTTCAACGGTAAAACGATGTTCCCCTCACTTCAGAGTGTTAAAGTCAGCAGAATATAATCAAACCAATAATTAAACAATAAACTGATTAATGCTGCAGTCTATTTAATGTCTAACACGTCTGGAAAATTTTCAGCATAATTTCAAAGGCATAAAGCCATGACTGTAAATGTCTTTTCCAGGAAACTGCAGAGTTTACGGACCTTAAGACTTTTCATTAAAGCTCCTGTAAGGAACTTTTGGTTTGTGTCAATTATGGCACACCCTGTGGACAAAGCAGTCTTTGCTTAATTCATCCTCTTTTTGTAACATTTACTGTTAATATTTTAGATGTAAAATGCAAAAACGTGCCTGTTTCTTTAGTTGTCACCTACCCCCCTATGCACCAGGCTTTAGATATTACAATCTAAAAGTCATCTGTCTTGTTTGTGCGTACCATTGAACAAGGAACACAATATTAATATCAGATCATTTCAGAAACATAAAAATCTCCTCTCACAGGAGCTTTAAAAAATGACAAAAAAAAAAAAAAAAAAACTTTCAAATCTTGTTTTTCAGAAGCCAGAGCTGATCGATTATAAAGGAATTGGCTCATCTCATGATAGACCTAACAGTAAGTCACTGCAGTATGCAACCTCATTTCTTCACATCTGTGGACTTATCTTTTTGACTGTTGCATCACAAATTCAAATTGTGTCTTATGTGTGTAGGTGTTTTGTGTGAGACTGGACAGTCATGAACAAATATATTCATCTGAAATGGTAAGCAGCTTTAAAATCACTGTGATGTTGCATGAAATCTGGTGATTCTGCATCACAGTCTAGAGCAAAAACAGGAAGATGCTTGTTTTTTCTTATCTTACATATAGATTAAATTTCAAAATAAAGCTCTCCCTGTCTGGTAACAGTCATATTTTTTTGAAAAGCAGCTCACTCCTGATTATGTGTTAACACAGTAGAGAGGAGCAGCCTTGTGCAGGGAGGGTTGATTGTAGGTGTGGAGATGACAGTCCTCTGATGCATGTGTTGTTCATAGCCAGGAGCTTTGAGTCACTCAAGTTTGTGTGCATGTGAGAGCGTGTATGCATGTGTGTGTACCTCAACCCCCTCCTCCCTTGTTTTCTGTAACATCTCTCCCATATTAATAATGGAAGTGTAGAAGCCTCTGAGTGCCGGATTAGGTCTCTGAATGACTCACTGACAACTCTCGTGTGTTTCAACATTTGTTAGACTTGAAATTCATGTTTCCCCCTGCCTTAGTGACAGGAAGGAGTATGTAAATGCGGGCTTAGAAGCCCAATGTAGTGCCCAACTTTCCCTTCTTTAGCAGAACAATAGAGGTCATCCTGGCTCCTGACTTACTGGATATCTCAGCTCAGGGACTTCAGATTTATTCTAATGCACTGAAATGCTCCAGTCTGGTTCCCTTCCTGCTTTTGTTCCTCCCATTACATTCAACAAATCTGATTTTGGTGACTCAAATGAAGAAAGACAGAACCTCAGCCCTGGTTGTGATGCGAGAGGATCTATACCATCCCTCTCAGGGGTCTAATGCCGGTGTCAGCTTCCCAGGAAGGATCCCCAAGGATATTGCGTATATCCATGGGCTTCCCCAATCACGTGCAGCGACGCTAAACAGCTTATAAACCTTGCCAAGTGACCCCGTGCTCCTCTGAGCCAGGAGGACCAAAGAGAAAAAAGATTCATTGAGAGCTGCGCAGTCTGTTGTGAGCTGTAAGTGGTTTTACGTTTCGATTGAATGCTCACACAAAGTGCTTTTGACATCGCGTCAGTGCATTATTATTACAATGTGCACTTACATCTCATTGGAGGGCAAATCATAAAAATCAATAGGAGCGTCTGACTGCCAGGACACCGGTCCTTTCTTCGCTGTCATTAAATATCAGCTCAAAGCCAATTAAAGCTTAGTTTGTATTTGTTTTAAAAGTTTTTAAAAGGTATGAGAAATGGCGATGTTCCAGTAAAAGAGCATTTCCAGTGTCTTTCCAGCGCAACACCCCCTCACTGCTGGGCTTCTCGTCTATCATTTCGGGTCTGCGAGGAGGTAAAACCCCCTTCATCCATGCATCCCTGTTACCTGCAGCTCCTAAATCAAGTCCCCCCTCACAGCCGTGGATCGACGACACGGCCACATCGGTGCGCCAAATCCGTGCGCCTCGACCGTGCGCCAGATCCGTGCCAAACGCTCGCTTGACCAGACAACTCCACATTCACACCGATCTCACCACACGTGCGGCCATTTTTTGTTACCCATCCGAGCCATTGTGGCGTGCGCACACTTAGGTTTACAACCCATCCGCTGTTTTCCTCCATTTGATTTGCAGAGAAAGAAAACAGACGCGTCCAGCTCCACAACCGCCGCCAAACGTGAGCTGATAAATGTCTGGATAAACCCTGTTCTCACAGCAGAGCGGGCTTTACAAGGGGGTAAACCTCCCCCTTCTGTCAAACTCTACTGCGTCTCAAACACGGGAAAGTGTCTTTGTCTGCCGTTTGAATGCTGAAGGATGAATGAATTCACAACTCCCTGACCACAAACACGGACTCAAGCCACGACTTACCTGTGAATCGTGGGTGCAAGTTCGCGGTAGTCCACCGACCGTCCCGGTTGGACATTCGGGCCCCCCTCAGCTGTCTGTCCTGGTCCCGCAGCAGACTACCAGAGAACACGACGCCAATCAAAGCCACAAGCCCCGCCTCCCTGACTGACGTCATACAACTTCAACCAATAGCCGCAGGGGTACAGCCCTTACTGAGTGAGTACATGGAGTGGCATGGAGTATTTTCTTTCTATCGCAATTTTCATCTTGTCCATTCACAGAAATAAATGTGACAGTGCGCCACAACGTCAATTAAACACACAACAACAGAAAAATAAACTCACATATACATTGGTATTTTCTGACAATACATCCTTTATGAAACTATGAGATTATTTTATCAAGTAGACAAGATGATGAAGAGTAGTTTCAAAGTTTCATAGTCTACCAAGAGTCGTCAAATCTCACAAAGGTATCCTAAAAGTCAATTTAACTTAGTTATCTATCAATACTGACTGATAGAGTTGATGCTGCAAGCCTATTGGAATTAAATAGCTAGATTTCTCATCTTCAGAGTTGGCACAGAAAGACCAGACATATCATCTGTCTTAATGACTAACCTTTTTTTAATAATCATATTTGAGAGAACTGGAGTTTAAATCAGTGGGTTACTTTTAGTCAAATGCTGCCACCACCTCATGAACAGGCTTCCTTATTATTCCTTATTTTAGACATTTTTCCGTCTTTGGATTTATCTTGCTTCCTTTGACTGTAACAGCTTGATTTGAGTTTAGTCGGCTGGTTCAGAGTCAGGTTACGGTAAACCAACCACTCGTAAAATTGCAAGTAATCTCCCTGAAAATGCCATTTTCCCCCTTCATTTACTGCCCATTTACCCCTCATCGGCCGCATGAGGGCGCCATTAGCCAGCTAATTGGTGGCTTCCGGATGACTGATGTGTCTCTGACCGTGGTGACTGTGTGGACCATTCATGCTTATCGGACCCACTTTGAAAACACTTTTCACGCACTTGCTTCATTATTCAGAGTCATTGAACTACATTAGCTCCACCACAGTCATTGATTTCAGCTGCAGACGAGGTGTGGCACAGCAAGTCCTGGCATGATCCATCATGAGGGAAATCAAGGCAACAGTGTCTGGGATGTCAAGGAAACAGTTGAACTGTTTATCACAAAGAATTCAGGATCAGTGCTTTGTCTATAGACTAACATCAGAGTTATTCACCCTTCAATAATTAATCACACGGATTATGATGTCATTGTGGTGAATCGCTCCAACTTCTATTTTAATCTCTTTTCTGATTCACAAACAGCCTGTTAACAAGGCTCAACATGCTGAAGAATCTACACTATGACTCAAGATACTTTATTCTTACCAAAACATGGCGTTGGATCTTGTAAACAAAAGAAAAGAAATAGCGCTTTCAAACAATTAATCTTTAATAGCACAATAATGCAATACAATCAACACTCCCTCCCCCACTTTCATGGTTTACAAGTGATACCTCTGAAGAAACTATTTACAATTTTATGGCACGTAGGCAGAAGCAGTTGTGATTGTAGCGGATGGGTGAAGGAGGAGGGGCTGACTTTGTGTGGCAGCTTGTCGAGGTAAACTGGGCAGTGATGAGGCGGTCATTTGAGTCGGACAGGTGTCGAGTGAAAGGCGTGTAGAGGTGAGGTGGAGCCAACACTGATGACAGCATCACCACAATGACGGGTCATATCTGCAAAGAGAGGAGCAAAAGTCAACATCAGCCATGGAGAGGGTCGTGACAATGTAGTGGTTTCTCATTCACAGTTTTCTAGAGACACACCTTGACTGTGGAAGAGCGTCTGTGCTTTCCTTTAACAGCAGCTCGGAGACCAGTGTATCCAAAATCTCAGGATTGGACCGCTTTCCATACCTGAAACACACAAAAATGATGATTTGTTAGTTTAAGGGACCAGTTTAGGCCTTCTGGTGAGCAGAAAACTGAACCTATCTCTCTGCATGTCCTCATGTCACACCAATTATGAACTGGATGCAGGATGAACATAGTCAGACTGAAACCCCGCAGAGGCAGACAGGAGCTGCGTTATAGGTGGTTGTATTTCTCGCTCTGTCCCTCAGATGATAAGCTGTGATGGTGCGCTGTCACAGTGGGTGTGCGGTCACACGCAGAGGCATCCCCCTCTGACATGCAGAAGAGAGTTTAAAGACTGTGGGTAAAATGACACAGCATGTTGCACAAGGAAGTCAATTCTCCTCCGTTTCCTTTTCTTTGATAATGTGAAGTTAATGGACAGCAGGTGTTCCCAGAACCACAAGAGTGGGACGAACAGCATGAGCAGGCAGAAGTTAGGGTGGAGTCATGCTTTGGTTGTTGATGTGGAAATGCATTATTATCAGATGCTTTGCAGAGACTCTAATGGAGCAGTTTCCTCTAAAGACTATTAGTTAGTATTTAATAAAGAAATGAGTGGAAATGTGTTTTTTTAATTAAATATACTGGTTTGAATGCACTACATCAGTTTAAGTGCACTACGTACACAAACAACTGTACAAATGTCTGTATTAGTTTCCTCTGAACCATATTTTCTCCTTCAATTTCAAACGTTTACCTCCAAGATCAAGAAAGCATACTTTTTGTATCAGCAGTCAACATTACGCAGTGATCAATTTTTCAGCAGAAACACTTTTACACTAATACACTAAATGATATGCACACAATAAAATCCAGTTAAATGAATTTAAACCAATTCTGTCTCTGATGGAGAACATCATCCCAAAGTTCATATCAGTATCAGTCTAAAATCTAACGTGCAGCAGCTCCCTATATTAGGTTTGAGTTTTTTTAACCCCACGAAGAAGTGTGATTAGTCCGCTTACCTCTGTCTCGTGATCAGGTTGATGTAATGTCTCAAGGCTGAATAATACTTGGCCAGTTCCTCCGCCGGGGCGTCCTCCCCGGGGTTCTCCGGCTTCACCGGGTATCCCTCCGTCAGGGCGCCCAGACAGAGCAGCGCCCACAGCAGGACGCCCAGAGTCCCGAGCCAGCTCACCAAGTTAGGATGCATCTGAGGGAGGAAAGAGGAAAGAGTTGGTCTCTTAGAATAGTTGTTCCTACCAGTTTTAGATAAATGAGTTATTTACTTTTCTTGAACAAAGACTGGTCGCTGTTCATCCTTGGAGTCAGAGCATAAACATGACTCAGTACTTTTAAAGGTGCAAAACAAATAGAAATCAACCAAGAAGAGGTCTGGAGAAACTTTGGTTAAGTTATAAGTCCATGTAAAGGCTTTAAAAATCTAATTTTATGTTACTTACATTCCCAGAGAACGAGTTGGGAGATGTTGCGCTCAGTCCTGTGGCGTCTCTTCTGCTCTTCTGAGCCCTCGGTGCGCTCTGGGTTTTATATCTGTGTGCGCCAAAGCGCTGCAGAAAAAAACGCGTCAGAGCTGCGCTCTGGTTAGCGCAAGACCCTGCCTTTCTTCATGTGAACGTCACCGGTGATGCTGTCCTTTAGTTTGGTTAAGCAAACTCTTTATTCCAGCGATTTAAATACATAAACCAAACAATGTAAACTAAAAATAGAGTGAGTTAATAGGTGTTGTTGCCAATGAGACCAGAGGGGATTAGCAATACAGTGGTTTATAAAGCTGCGTCAGTTACTCTGTAGGACACTAAGCAATAAAGGCAACCAACATGGATCCTGGAGAAACAGCATTAGGGGAAAAGTTACTGTTTGTATCTAACACAACTATTTTTATTGAGATTATAAGTGTTGAGGTGTGCTCAAACAAAACTGCTGCATTCAAACAACCTGTCAAACAGATTGATACACACATGCTCTGTTTGATATTTCTGAGTCTTCTCCATGAGAAAGGTGATAAATTATTCCTTAATCAAGAAGTGATTCTTTTGCATCAATAAGATCAATAATAACATCTGAGGTCACAAAAGAAAGGCGGTGATGTGACACTGTGAGTGAACTTCAAATAAATCTCTTCCAGGCAGCCTCCTCACTGAAAGATGCTCGCGTGTCGATAATCAGCTCTAAAAAGATCTCAAACTGACTGACACAGACGAGGACCTTTTTTTTTTTTTGACAAGCTGTTTGACTGAATCAGTCCACTAATTTCATTTCTGAGTTCACTCCATCTCGTAAAGAGACACTGGGATGTTCAATGGGAACAAAAAGGTTTAAATGTGCATATGGAGACGTGCCGCTCAAAGCAGAACCCAATCTCCAAGAAACCCACTTAATAAGAAAACCCAAATAGCACTTCAAATGAATCTGTATCCTCAAGTGCTTCATTTACCTCCCATTCATGAGTCTTTTGTATACCAGCTCGCAGCCGTATAATCTATCAAAATCAGTATTCTTCAGCTGAGCTGCTTTTTAAGTTGCAGAGGGGATGTGTTAAGGGCTTTTTGTATGACACAGGATGCTGAGAGGAAGACGAGGAAAGAAGCACAAGTGTGAGAGAGAGAGGAGCACAAAGTCATGACCGAATGGTGGTGATGGCAGGCAGGAATTAGTACTTCGAGTCCTCTTCAGGGTACACACACACACACATGCACAGACACACACCCAGTGACTCACTTCAGGAGGTAGAACACCTTTTAAAGCACATAACTTAAGCCTGTTTGAATGTACCGTATTTGAAGAACCTGGTGTCTAAATGAAGCAGATGCTTAAAGCACATTGGCAAATTTGAGAGGTCAGCCAGTGTTTGCTTAAACACAGGGCTGGGTAAAGGTAAGACACAGCTGACATTTGACGAAATGTTGTCCCTCTGAGTACACATCTCATCGATCCTTGAAGCAGGCAAGCGAAAATAGAAGAGGGCATGTCAGACGACACTCATGTCACCTACGAATAAACATCACTTGGAGTCTTCAGTCATTTCAGAGGTTTCGAGAAGCCATGCATACTGAGCTACAGCCTGCACTTATAGTGAAATGTTAATAATTAGTGTTAAATGACTTTTTCCAGTGTGCAGATGTTGAGCAGACAAACTATTATGATCATCGTGTTCACCTTTTTTACTTTCAATTGGCAGGAAAAAGCAAAATCAAGACCAGGTGAATTAAAAAACCTACCTGCCGGTGACATTAATAAGTAAACACACTGTCAATCCAAGTCAAAATCAAGAGTAGAGAAAAAACCACAACTGTCAACCAGGTGTGTGAGCAGGGGTGGCATGTACACCAGTGAAATCTGGCTACCCACTCACCCACCAGAAGCAGGATTTATTTGAACTAAATGTGTGCGATAGGCTGCATGTAGATTTCTTTGCATTTAACCCTTAAAACTTCAAACTATATTTCTATATGCAGTAACTCTATTCTTCTTTTAAGCACAGCAAATATATACACTCAGTTTTGAGTTTGTGAGTGCTAAAATTTTGCAAAATCAATGTAACAGTAGATTCAGCACCATAAAAGTCAACCAAAGACAAATCAGAAATTGATATCAACAGTACTTTACACAAAAAACACAGAAACCTACAATGACCAAGCCTTTTCTTACCTGCTTATCACTCTCTCAAGTCTTGGCTTTCAGAAGAAGAAATATTGGCATTAGAACAAACACACAACGGAAACTATTAAAATATTTTCACTTATTTTTATTACTCTAATTCTTCTGTTTATAGATTTTACAGTGCATTTATGCTGCTCCTGGAGGCAGTTCCTGTCTGGGATGAGACAGAGGGCAACATCACACTGCTCACATCTCCAGGGAGAGGACCTCTGGACTTGCTCGGTCATCCTGCAAAAGACCAGTCAGGGAAATAATCGTGATTTCACTGATATGTCACTGTGGATTTACCATTAAAAGTCTTATTTTTGTAGCTGGGTACGTTTTTGGTACAAACAGGTACGCTTTTGAACACAATGTACCCCTTAGAGATAGTTCCTGAGCAATTGTGAACAATATTCATGGTGCCACATTGGGGCAACATTGATCCAAGGAGTTTGAAGTGTCAAAAAAGCCAACTTCTTTTTGTGGACATTTAAGCAAGGTTTTAAATTCAGCTGCCAAAAAGTACAATTTTAGTGTATTTGGAGGATCTGCAGCCTCATTATCATAGTGGGGGCAGAGACGGAAAAACACCAGCGCATAAGTGAAGAATCATGACTGGATGGGCAGAGAGAGTGGAAGAGAGGAAGAAAATCAATATTTAGAGCAAGTGAAGTCTGTAACTTTCTGAGAGCATGGCTGAAAAATGTGTAAAATGAACATCTAACTTGTCTGGTGTCACCTGGTGTGAAGTTTGGAGACTGTTTTTAAAGGCCTCCCTTAGTATGACTTGAATGTTACCTTACTGCTGCAGTCCTTCATGGTCACAGTGAACTGAATATTTCCGGTGAAATAGTTAAATAGCATCATTGACTCAAACAGCCACATCAAAGTGACACTAATCTCCTTTGTACTCCTGCAGCCCTGAATCCTAACTTTAGGTGTAACAAAATGTTGACAATTTATTGGACGGCTTCCAAAGCAAATATGCCCGTCACAGAGGGATTACAGAGCACATACTGATAAATCCATGTCTTCAGGGAAGCATTTTAGCTTTTTAAACAGCATGTATCCGTGCCACCGGGGGACCAATAGCTTTCAAACAGCCAGAAAGAGGTTAGAAGAAAGTTGAACTTGAGGAAAACAAAAACACAGAAACAGAATCCAGCACATTTTTTATAAAATATTTCCGTTTTAAAAGTACGAGTACTGACTGACATCTAACTCAACATTAGTGAATCACTATGTTTCATTACTGTAAATCACTGTTGCTAATATTTCACAACATTTGCTGTGGGTTCAGCAATTCCAGTTGGGTTTAATGGAGAAAAGCTGCAAAAAGACCGAAATCCAACTGGGATCCGATCAAACGAACATATTTTGACTGTGTACTAAAAACTTTAACTGCCTTGTTGTTCTCAACAGAGCTACAACCAAAAAATGTACAACAAAAGGCGCTTTCTGAAACTTACGGAGATATCCCACCTGTCAAGGAGCTTCCCTGCAAACTACAAACCTTTATCCCCTTTCCTCTATCTTTGTTGTTCTTGTGCTGTGGTGGTTTTGAGATGTTTTTATTTCTTTTTTTTTTTTTTTCAAATAGTGTTTGATAGGCAACTTGACTTCACATTTGGTCTCTTTATGTGTCTGTTTTAGTCCAATTACTATCAGGCTAAGGTTACAAGTTGTCTGAAGGTTTCAAAAAAATATATCAATTGGAAATGGAATAACATTCATCTATGTTTCGAACTATCATTTAACATCACACCACTCAAGGCTCCTTTCAGAGAATATCCTTGAAACAGCACTCACAGAAAGTATAATTATTGCCTGTTCTTGCAGTGCAGCCCTAAAAGAGTAGAAACCATAGAGACTACCAAAACAGGCTCCTGTACTTGAAAATGCTAAATGAGAGACATTAAAGCTTCGAATGTGTCCTCACTGCTATAAAACCAGGTTAATTATGTACAAAAAAGTGCTTACAATATAACAGTATCGAGGATAGATGTCTTATACGTAAATAAGATATTGTGCTTAAAATAAAGGATGCAGTAATACTATATGATCCTCTAAAACTGAAGACGGTGAAACTGTGGCGATCAGGAAGTCAGAGATAGGAATTTGGCATCACCTCTGTACTGGGGACAATGGAGACACAGCCTCTTTCTTTGTGTAAAATTAGTGGCTTTAACAAATACTCACTTCACCCTACATTCAGGTACCTACTGTAGCCATTTGTGAACTAAATCAACCTTCTTTGCTCTGAAACTATATTTTTGTGACCAACTTTAAAAGCTGCTGTTTGGGTCAAATACAAGATTTGTGAAGTGTAAAACTCTGCACAGTAATATTTGGAATGAGACTGAATTCAAAAGTGATCCCATTGGTTTTTTTTGTATGCTTTCCTAACACTGCACACTCAGTAGACTGGTCTGTGTTTGAGGCTCTGTCAGTGTCAGCCAGTCTCCTTTTAATCTAATATTTCTAACATCTTTACAAAACAAAACCGCTGGGACAAACTGGTCCGATTGTGGCGGAAATCTTCTGTATTTCTCTGTGCCGTAATAAAGGAAGAGGGCACGGTGCCTCCAGCCTCAGGGAAGGAAAAAGGCAACATGACGGGGCTAATAGGGAATTAATACGCCATCAATTTCGATCAACATCAGCTCTAATAATATCAATGCTTCTGGAAAGATGGCTACCAATCATTTCCACAAGAATTATTTCCTTAATGAGTCTGAGTAACATACCCACAATTACAGAAACAATGATGCATAGCAGCTGTAAATGTATCTTATTGTCAACACTGTGTAGGAGAATTTCTCGGAGCTCAGTTTGTCGTTATCAGAAATCACATCTGTAGATCACGAGTCCTGTACAGAGCGAGCTGTTAAAATGCAAATTTGTTTTCCCCACCTCTCATCAGCTCTCTTTGGACAATAAGTTTCTCTCCCAAGATTTGTTGAGATAAAAAAGCCTGTAATTTTCTGCCTCTGTGAATCACACTTCTCAAATTCACATTATGTAAAACTACAGAAGGGAAATACTGACAGCACACAGGCAGCTGCTTGCTAACGGACAGGGAGGATGTGGAAAAGAGGCATGTATTGTGGTGCTTTCTTGACTATTACACCTCTTTTACATTGAGTCTGACATGTAAATTGATGCCTCTGTCTTAACTATTGTGCTATGGTGACAATATGTTACTCCTGGTAAGCAAGCACTGCTATTAGAGGAACATCAGCAGCCTCCTTCTCTTTACGTAGGCTGCAGCATCGAGCTGCAGGTGATAAAAGTGAAGAGGTTCTGGAAAAGGATGCACACAGGATATTAACATTTACTGTCAGTGATTTCTTACTTTCTTTCTTGAAATGACAAAAATAAAAAATGACCAGAGCAAATGTGGCTTTTTTTAGAGCTGGTTTAATATGCTTTAATGATGACTTACTTGTTTTTACACAAATGGTCTTAGCATCATTTTTTGCCACCCACTTCCCTCTGCCGTGAGCCACCAGCACTCCAAAAATCATGTCCCCAAATTATTCTCCTTCATTTCCCTTTGACATAAAATGACAGCTTTCAGCGGCAATTATTCAGCCATATGAAATCGTACAGAACACAAGCTCTTCGCCACTTTTATTCCAGACTAAGTACAATACTGACAAGTGCTCAATGAAGAAATGATGTCCTTTGTCCCTCCCTCATTTGTTCTTTTATTGCTCTAATTAAACCCCCGCTGCTTTAAGAGTCACCCTATTTAGTCCCAATGTTTTCATTTATATGTCTTCACCTCTTTTTTAAAGTCCCTTGCGTTCACACACACCGTGAACCTGTGTGCGTATGTGCATGCGTGTGTATAAATGTGCCATTGCCACATCTGCTCCTAGGTAAAAGCATCACAAACGTCTTGTCAAGAGAGAAACACCTTTGGGGTCTTTTGATTGACAGGCAGACAGAAGGTCAGGCTGCTGAGCTGAGGCGGGTGCGCTTGGCTCAGGTGTGCGGGTCAGAGGCCAGAACCTTGGTATTATGAAACCAGATGAAAGTTGTAACCACGTCAGAGAGCGCTTAACTTTAGTCCAGTAACTGCTGTGACCTGTATCATCTTGTTTTCATGTTTACTTTTCAGCGGTAGATCTATGTTGTTAATCACATATTGCTCATACATTTCTTACAGTGTATTATTCTGCATTTCTTTTCAAAGAGTCTTAACTACAAGAATTCATTTTAATATATTACCCCCAAGTAAACAACACCAGGGTAGCATGTATGAATAAATGGCAAACTTTAATTAAAGATATGCAACAGGGGACAAACTGGCCCTCATGTTTACAGAGTAATTAACATATTTAAATACAAGACACGCAGCCTAAATGAAGAATGTCACTGTGTCCGACTGACAGCACTGTCGTGGTTTGGCGTTTTAATGTCTGCTCTGTTGAGAGCACCTCTTCAGCCACTTAAAAATATCAAGAGTCTTTTCAGCAAAGTGTGGTTTTCATTGGTACAGCCGGGTTACATGCACCAGCATGTGGATACATGCTTCATGGAGGAGCAGCCTCATAATAGGCCGTAAATGCAGGATTTTAAGCAGCACTGCTAATGCATCAGAAAGAGGCAGAAAGCGTTAATACTGAAGCATTTTTGCCAATCAGCCATTCATTGCATTTGAATAGTTATTCTGCAGATTATAATCACTTCTAGAGTACCTGTAGAGTATTTATTCAGGTGGCTTGTTGAATGTCAAATTTGTGCTATTAAATGCAAGCTGTTAGACACAAGGACAGGCTTACGGTGCACATAGTCCTCTAACTGAAGCAGCAAATGGATATGTTTTCATGGAAAAGTGCAACATTTTTTTGCCCTACGTAAAAGCCAGAACACATTGTTTTGAAAAGGTTTTGTTTTGTCCAATATTTATGTTTGCTCTGACACTGATATAATGAAATTTATGTATTTCCATGAACATGAATATTCATCCAGCAGCCTGTTAGCTTAGTTAAGTATTAAGACTGGTAACAGCTAGGCTTCCTCTCAAGTATAAACATATCCAAACAGCATCCTTTAAGCTTCAAAATGCATATGTTATATTTTGTTTGTTAAATTAAGGAATTTTTTAGTTCACACCGAGAGGATTGGAAACTTTAGCCCAGGTTGTAAAACTGTGTACAAAATCAATAAAAAGATGTGATGATGGAATCAAATCTGCTCTTTGTGGTGACCGTCTTTCAATGCCAGAGCCTAAATGAAGAAACTTGAACTCCTTAGGTTTAACATCATCTTACTTTGTTGTAAGGTGAACGATTGTTAGGTGACACGAAAAATTACATAGCTGGAACATTAATTATTAACATGACATCCTCTCTTCCACAGAGAGTTTACGGCCATTTTCACTCCATCTGAGTGTGAGTGTTTTTCCATCTAGGTATACGATCCTTTTTTTCCATCACAGCTTTGTAAAATAGTCAAATCTGTTTCCCCCCTCCATTTCCGAGTTTGTCAACCCACTGGGGATCCAGGCAGAGCGACTCTGAAGCTGCTCCTCCGTCAAATTCCAACTGTTTGTTCCACAAAAGAATCACAACTCGCACACACAGTCTAGTGCGTCACAGCCATACGTAGGGTTTTGCATCACATTACAGAGTTTGTGATGGTTTTTTGTTCATCTTTGCCAGAGAACAAGCTGCATTTTATTCGAATACAATTTGACCTAAATAGGAAACTAACTGATGATTATTATATTAAAAGGATACTTGAAAGGGAGTGAATAACATGAAGCTGAGAATTTAGGTTGATGTTTGGGAAGAAAATGGGTCATTTTAAAAGCTAGGCTGTGGGAAAGCTGTAGAAACAGTGCACATTGAGTGACTTATCAGGTATTTAGTAATAAGATAATGAGAACTGTGTTACGTGTCAGTCAAGATTAAACATGCTGAGCTTGTGTTCTTGGAAACACAACAAGTTCAGTTTACCTTAGTGCGTTTGGGACATTGAGTGAAAAGGTTACCAGCTGTTCAGTGTGTACCACATGCTAGGAAGCAGTTGCTAATACATATTTCTAGCAGACAAGTTTATCTAATTAGTCAAAATGAACAAAAATCAGACCAAAGCAATCATATGCTAAGATACTCTGCTAAAATCAGCTCAGTGGATGCTTTTGAAATACTGAAATTTGAGCTAAAATGTGCCTTAAAGACACGTGATTGAATAAAACACCACCAAAAAGAGTGCTAAAGAGATGCTCCAAAACAACCCAACCTTGAAGATAATAGATATGCAACAAAGCAGCAAATTACAGCTAAAAGATGCTGAAATTGTCAGTGAATGGAGCAAAACAACCAAACTCATTAGTTAAACCAGGTTATTTTTCTTCTCGTATCTGGACCTTCCTTCTCTCTCTCTCTATTTGTTTGGAAATCGGGAGAGTGTGTTCTCCCAGTTAAGTGTACATGTGCTTACCTGAACTGTCAGAGGATGATTGGGTGTTTTCTTTTGTAGTAATTGCCTGTTTAGTCTCCTTCGTTTGTTCGCTTATTTGTAGAGTTAGATCTGTCCATCAGGCTGGGCGTGGTGTCCATGGGGATAAGGGCAGTGTTGTTGTTATTCCCTTTAAGCAATGTCCATAGTTAATTACCTTGTAGCATCTGAAATGGGGTTGCTATGGAGAGGCTATTAACCTAAATTGTAATTGTGTCAAAGTAACATGTCAGACCTTTGCCCCTGAGTTTAATTGGGTTGTTCTTTGCCAGAATAAATGTGCAGTAGTAATGTAGCAATGGAGATTGGTTAAGCATTAGTGAATGATGTTTTGTTCTTGCTTTCACAAAGCTGTCCTGAAAAGTGTAGGGATCACCCGATTGGTTAGAGGAGCGTAAGCAGCAGTGAATGTGTGTGTTTTTGTGATACTATGGTCATAGTAGACACACACCTAATCTGAAGTGCGAGCTTTCAGATGGGATCCCTTCCACTCTCTTCCCCCTGGAGGGACCCAGGTGCACCCATGCCATCCCTCTGACGCAGCCTTACGTCTTTTGACTCATGACCACCTGTTCAGCTCACTTACACACATACAAGCACACCAAGTTCCCCGGGGTGATGCTTACATTACAGCACAGGTGACTTGAGATTCACTGGACAGCACTGGTGCAGACACTGATCCAGTTTGACTCCTCATCCTCACAGTGGAAACATAAGGGTGGGTGTGAATCCTCATTTAGATTCCCGTAAATTTTGTTTCATAGTTAAAGACATTGAAAGTGGGCTGCCAATGGAGAAAATAACAACCTGCTTCAATCTGCATTCAGAGCATGGATTAAATCAGCTCTCATCACAGCTGATCTGCCGTGCAGAATGGGATTAATCAATCGTAGACAGTACATCAATCTGCAAATTAAAAGTGACGCTCATCGCCGAACGCGCAGCTCCATGGCTCTGTTGTTATTTTGGTGACACTTCGAGTGGGTGGTTTTCTCTCACCATCAAAAAAATCAATTATTTGAACCTTAAATACGTAAACTGACCAGTTTCTAAAAGCACATCAAGAGAGAAGATTGAGTCAGAGCTATAGTGATCATTTAGGGATGGGTTGGGTATCAAATATGACTCAGATGAATTTCACTGTGAATAATTTTTATTACAATTTTGCAGGTTATTTGATGTATGTTATTAATTCTTCCTCAAAATTATGAATCCAGTTCATTTTCTAGTTTGTATTTACATTAATTTACTATTTGAATGTATTTCGGGCTCTTTTACTAGTCCTGTTTTCTGATTTTATCTTAAAATTTGTTCAAAAACTCAACTGATTTGAAGATATGGATTGTCGTAGTTTTCCGTTCACTGCCCACACTCAAACCCCCTGTGTATCAATGTGTTGTCAGTTGACTGTTTAGTCCTGAGGTGGGATTTAATCACTACTTTCCTTGACAGCTGAATATCCCACAATGTCACGACTCAGACAAAGACTGACTCCTCGCTGAAAGAGAAAAAACTTTTACAGAGAAAGAACATTTGAGAAATTTTGTACATCAGATATGTAGGATTTATTTGATTGGATAAATGTGAATTATCTAGTAATTATAATGAATGGTTTGATGAATAGAGAAGAATGATGCCTATCAGTGTTGGTGTGCTTCTCTTTTACAGTGAGGAGAGTGTGACGTTTGAGGAGAGGTTTTTTTGATCCCTGATCCTGAGTGTCTCTGTTGGCTGCCAT
Organism: Xyrichtys novacula; assembly: GCA_962446985.1. NCBI lineage: Eukaryota > Metazoa > Chordata > Actinopteri > Labriformes > Labridae > Xyrichtys > Xyrichtys novacula. The sequence continues at coordinate 20,005,096 of OY660884.1, read as the reverse complement.
CTTCTCTGCCTGGATCTGAAAGAGATGCAGCAGATTATGAAAATCATATCTGATTTGTGGGTGTGATGTACTTGTACATGACTGAAACTGTTTGTAATAATCACTTTAAAAACTGTGCCTGAACCTGTCTCACTGACTGTTTTTAGTTTTGACAACGCATCTGTTTACAGCCAGTCCTGGACAGAACTACCGGTGTTGTTGCATAACCTAAATGCCAAATCCTGAAATAATCAGTCAACAGAATATTAAATCATAAATAATTTACAGCACAAAATGGACTTTAAAATTAATGTGGCACTCTCAGTCATCAATTAAACTACCTTGGGTGTAAGACAAGGTGAAAAATGACTTTCTGACAGGCTACATAAAATCCACAAACTTCACTTAACATGCAGAATATTTTTCAGCAACTTTATATGTCACCATACACTTTACTCTTAACAACAGACTGTTTCTTAATTTGACAAATACAGCTTTATGAAGTAAATTTGCAAGAAAATAAGGTAGGTAAAGGTAATTAATACTCAGAAATATTGCTATAATAGATACATTAGTTTTCTTAATCTATTAAATATGTGACAAAATTTAAGGTGTGTTTTTACTCAACACATCACAAACCAAAAAAACTCATTCAGCACAGCTGCTGTGCTGCTCTTTGCTGCCCTCATATGCCTTTTCAAGGAATTTTTCCACCTCAACTTGAAAGTCTGCAAACACACTTTGTACAATTTTGCAGCAGACTTAACAAAATCTGGGTCACCTGAGCACAGGCTCCATGCATCAAAGATTGTTTTTAAAAAAAGAGTTGCGTTTGCTTTCAGTGGGAGCTGATGTTGCTGCACATTGCTGGGATATTTTCTGATAAACTACATTCATATTGTGAAAACTCTTCAGCCTCTGCACTTGTACAACAGTGAAGGTGTAAAAACTTGGCGGTAAGAGGAACAGGAAACCAGTCATTTTGAATTATCACAAAACGGGTAAATAGACTAATTTAGTCTTGTCACGTGTAGATCATAACAGAATCACAAATGTGTGACTAAGAGGAGCCTCATACAGTTTAGGTACAGCCTAGTGGGTGGAAGCTTACCCTGCATGTATCTGATGATGGGACGATGAGATAAATCCATTCCAGTTTAAGAAATTTGAGAAACTTAAGAACATGTGAATTCACCCTTTGGTGTTTGTGAAAAGTTATAGATCTACAAGAGTATTAAATTGGTTCCACTGCTGCCAGACAAAGATTAATTCAACATTCCAAGACTTGATATGTGGTTCTTACCTGAGCTACAGGCCTCCAAAGCAAGGTAACCATCCAGTAAAGAGCTGAAGCCAGTCAGTCCTCCCATTGCAGCATTAGGGACATCCCTGCCCGTAGGCCGCCCACGTGCCTCCCTCTCCTGTTTTGTCTCAATCTACAAGGAAAATGATATTAATTTAGCTCGAATAATGTCAGAAAATTTTCAATGAATACATGGTATTAATTAATTGTATGTTCATTTATTCTCACCAGGGTTTGATGAGCAGAGCTGGGTTGGCCGCACCCACAGGTGTAGGGGCTATGATACCCAGAACAGGAGTGACCTGAAAAATAGGTGTAAAAGAAGCAAATCTGTTATTAATCTTTTTACACTGTGCCTCCAGCTAGGGTTAATTATGGTCTAGTGACTATACTGTCATTAAGTACAATGTTAACCAACTCACACTTATTGCACAAGTGGCCCGTAGCTTCACTGTGATCCTCAGGTAAGTGTTTACACCTGCAGCGAACTTGGTTTGGCCCGATCCGGGGGACATACTGATAGGCCACACAGAGGCATCCTCTGACCGGGCATGGTAGAGCAAGAGGACGCTCGGAGGGCACCACTTTGAAATCTGTCTTATGTTGCTTGTACCTGGACAAACATAGATACCTCCATAAAGTGTTTATTTCTACATGTGCTAGAATGTAAAGAAGATATGTAAAACACAAATAACAGATAAACAACTGGGTGAAGTGCTTGTTACCTGTGTGCACAAAAACACAGAGTTTCGGGGCCTATGAGTTTGCAGTCAATACCTCCTGGCACCCCAAAGCTCACATACAGCCTGTTTTCCATTCGCTGAGGAATCACCTTCTTTTTATACTCTTCATATTGCTTAGGGGTGAATAGTTTTCCTCCATCATCATCCCCAACAATCCTTTAAAGACGATTCACAAATAAACATGTATACCCCGTATAACTACTGTGAGTAAAGAAGAATATTTCAACATTTGAACACATCTGAAGAGCTATAGTTTGCACTGCTATGAATGTCCCAGTCTGACTATTACAAAGTGTATTCAAAACATTATAGGCTAATAGAAGACAAACCTTCTGTACTCCCAGTAGTCATCCACGGCCTCTGAAGCTGATCTATCTAATTTTATTGTCTCCATTGTTTAGAGGAGTTCGAAACAAGCAGTGAGCGTTTTGCTGTCAGATGTGAGCATACTGCTGTTTACGGCTTTGCAGTTGCCATGGAAATGGGTGTAGACGGCCCTCTAACGGCCACAGAGTGAATCACAAACACAAAACACATATAAAGTGAATTAAATGGAAAAAACTTAGTGTAACATTACCAAAACAAAGGTTGAACCAGTCAGCTTCAATGCTAGAGTCTAGCCTACAACACCTAGCTGCGCTAACTTCCTTCACAATTTGTTTCAGCGGATTTCAACCGACACTTTTGCTATTTGTGAACTGAAGCCAGTTCACAAATTAAACAGACTACCGTTCAAGTGTAGTGTTTAGTGTAGTTTAGTGTACTACTTATGTCTAAACTTTTTGTAAAACATAACCGCTCCCTTTTTCTTTTTCCATGACTTGTAGGAAAGCACACGCGGAATAACTACATTTCCCACAATGCCGTGTTACTGACGCACGCAGCAGACGTTCAGGGGCAACCATGACAGTCAGCAGAATTGCATGCTTGGAATTCTAGCCATCGACTTTTGCTATGAGAGGACCTCTTCGTTGTCAAGACCACTGAAGAAGCACCAGAAACGACTTCCAGAGTGAACAGGCGCTTCAGAACGAAGCGGGGCGGACATTTTTTTGGTTCAAAGTGAGTCAGCGGGCTGCTCGAGGCAGATATCTCCAGCGACAGGAACTATAGCCCAGGGTTGCCAAACAACAAGCATCATTCACTGTCAGCCAGAGGCAGCAGCTGGAGCTCAGACAGGCGGTCCGACCCTGCGTCTGTGGAGGCTGTAAATCCCTGTCTCAGCCTTAAAGTACCTTTCCAGACATCATACTGGGGTAAAGTAAATGAATGGAATGTTTTTCTCTCCTCTCGTTAGAGATATTTTGCTTTTGCGCTCAAATCGTGAAGTTATAGCTCTGCTAAGTTACATTTTGAGCTAACTAGACGTTATTTTGGCATTAAAACAGCTCTAGCTGAGCTGTTGACTTGTACAGACTATTTTAAAATATATTAAGTGTTTAAAAGTCTTGGGAAAGGACTCTGTCTCTTTACTTGTAATGCAGTATATGCCCAGATTTTCTATTGCCTGTTTCATATTTTCTGTTTAGCTCCTGTAAAGAAGAAATTTTGCGCATGCGTTTTTATAGTCAAGTTATAAAGTTGAAGATGAGCATTCAAAGTTTGCTCATAATTTGTATCCTGTTTACTAAGTTTCCTCGTATTTGTGGCTTTTTATGTCAACGTGTAACCCCAATCCACCCTGCACAGTTCAACTAGTTCACATGTTTGCCTGCTTGTCAGTTTGTGGTTTGCCTTGTTTTAATAGTTGCGGTCTGAAAGTCCTTGTCACCTATCATGCACAGTCGAAAATCCTGCTTGTCCACTTTGACATATCACTTTATGTCCTACAGATCAGATGATTCAGTTCATTGCCAAGCCTGCAAGCTGTTGAGTCCCAGGTAGCAGCTGCTTTTGGTCAATATTTAACTTAAAGATTAGCTATTTTGACCACTACTGTGAGCCTTATCACTGTTAATCATCCCATTAAAGACACTATAGTTGAGCTGTTCCCCGTGCAAGTGGAACATTCATTGTCTGCAGCTGTGCCATAAAATGGTGTGCCTTACCTCAAAACAATGATCAGGTCAGGTGAATAATAGCCTGACATGACAGCAAAGACAGGGAGTGTCTGCACACTAAATCCTTTAGGTTGTCAACAAGTGTCAGAGCAGAGATAAACCAAGATTGATATGATCTGTTGACATAAGCAAAGCACAGATAATCCTCTTGCAGGTTTATTTGTTTTTGTGATCTTACTGTGAGTTAATCTTAAACATGGGAAAATGTGAGGTTCAACAGCACAAGGTTCCCGAGAGTTTCTCTGTTTGATTTATTTCGCACACTTGAACTATGATGCTTAAAATTTTAAGCTTCTTAACCAGACTATAATCCAAAAGTTTTAATCTCTATATTTATTGGTAGCATTTCCAAATTACAGCACGGTCACATATTTGTGAACCACAATCGACTGATTACTGCTGTTAGTTCCAGCGTTACTTTACACCTTTCCTGTTGAGTTCTTGCATGCTGATGCACAGTACTGCAGCAGGTCGCTCAAAGGACATGTGTGTATGTGTGTACCCAGACAGAGATAGCGATAGAGACAGGAAAGCATCACTAAACGGATTCTGTTACCATTCTTTTCATAATTTATTTTCTCTGTCAGTGCCCCCTCTCTGACCTCAGCAGGAAGTGACACCCCACACACCCAAGGGAGATCGCAGAGAATCAACTTGGTGACAAAATTCTGGAAACTGAGCAACAATTACCCAATTTCCCCCTGCATGTGCAGAGTGCACCTACTATTTGTCAGTCAAATAATCCCTTTGGAGCCTGAATAAGAGAACAATATGAATATCTTTTGTGCCTGTGCTTCTTCCCACTCTCTGGAGCTGCAGAGTGGGTCCCATGAAATCTAAACTGGTAATCATCAGGTTTCTTGGCATAAAAACATTTGAGGTTTTTGTGCAGCTGTAGCAAAACCCTTTTCTGAATAGTTGCTAAATAGTCCAGGCAGCCACTTTGATGTAGCCACCACAGCATCTTGTCAGTTATAATGAGATGGATTTTGTTCTTCGTCCAGCATTTCTGTCGGTGTGTTTTGTGTGTAGTGGAAAATCTTTGAGCATTTATCTACTCAGAAATCCCCTCTGTCAGAGTGAATAAAAACCACAACACTCATAATGGGTCTGAGTCTAAAATGAATTAACAAAGAATGACTGCAGAATCTCCTCTCAGGTAGTTTTTGGTTGACAGTAGAAAGAGCGTTTGTCTTGCAATTGTAGTGGAATTTCAACACTGCATAAAAGATCTGCCAAATTGATCTCTGAATGCTGACAATGTGAGAAATCTCCTCGTGATTTTGTTTTTGTAAATTTAATCATCTCCATCTTTCTTTTTGTCCTTTTCCAACAGTCAATAATGTCTCCAGATTGCCTTCCTGAACATCAAGTCTGTGACGGTGATTTGGACTTAGATTTTAAGACACCAAGGCACCTTCCCGAGAGCCTCTGACTGCCGGTATCTGTGATTGTCAGCTTCCTTTTGCTTCTACTTCCTGGACTCTGCTGTTGCTCAACATTTTCTCAGTGCCTTGTAGGAGCAGCAGGATGCCGTAGTGGCTAGAGAAACTTTCTGGGCTGTGAGGGTTTTGTGCGAGCACATGTCCTGCTGGAGATAACTCAAGTGAATCCACTGCGAACAAGGAATGCTTTGTAGTGGACTTAACCTCTGACCTCTCTCTGGATACAGACAGCAGAAAAGGGAATTTCCTTGGAGTAAACAACTCTATTTTTTGGTTAATCCACATTCAGGAAAAGACCATCAGCACCCCTCTCTCTTTGCCAGTCCTTGTACCATGCTGGCTGCACTCCTACGGAGGAACATGTCACAGAAATTGAGTGTGTTGCTGCTGGTATTCGGCCTGGCATGGGGACTTATGCTGCTACGCTACACGGTGCAGCAGCCTCGCCATCAGAGCAGCGCTGAGCTTCGGGAGCAGATCCTGGAGCTCAGCCGGCGATATGTCAAGGTCCTAACAGAGGAGAACCAGAACTTACCGGGTGGGCCGCAGGGAACATCAATGGCTGGATATGGTAAGGATTCAAATAGAAGTAGTGATTCCTTTATGTGCTTATTTCTGTTTGTTACATGCTCATTAACCTTATAAGTAATTTGAGATTTTTCCCATCCTTGTGTCACTCTTGTCTCCAGCTGATCTGAAGCGGACTATAGCTGTTTTACTGGACGATATTCTGACACGTCTGGTCAAACTAGAGGGAAAAATTGAACTTGTGGTCAACGCCTCCTCCACTAACACCTCCCACGCACCAGGGGGTGTCCTTGCTTCCGTTCCCGCTGCCCTGCAGAAAGCCTCAAAGCACGAAAGCCCCGGTAGCCACCCTGGGTACTCCCGCCTTCACCCGCACATCCCCCATAGGCCTCGTCAGCACCAAGGAGTATAGTCTTGGTCGAATCATTTCTTTTGTTCAGCACATCACATTTTCCAGCATCTATCCCTGATGTAATCACATCAGACAATTAAAAGGCAATATTAAGATGTATGGACATCAATAAACTTGGTGTGGGCGCTTCTATGAAATGTTCTGCAGACTCAGAGGGAAGAAAAAGGACCTCATAATGCTCTGTCCGATAAGAAGCTGATGTCTATTTATTTTTTATCAAGAATAGCAGATTTTTATATATATATTTGCTTTGTTTATTTTATTTGGCTTGACTTTCAGCATTTTTTTACAACACCATATTTAAATCTTAAGGCAAAAGAAAATGGGTTCAAACACTCTCTACTGGTTCTCATGCTTTATTGTACAATAGCTTAAAACTCTAATCAACATTGTAGACTATATTCCAGTTCTTCTTCAACATATCAAATGCTGACAGAAACATTATACTCAAAGTAGATAGGAGTAGACAAATATCTGTTTTAGCTGGAGCAGTTTCTCAATACTATAAGATTTATTCACATGTACAGTAGTGTGAAGTTCTCTCTGACAGAGCGGTAACCCAAAGAATGTTATTTGCACTTCATTTGAAGGAAGTCAAAACCATGTATCTATCTTTTACTGCAAGACTGTTTGAGGTTTATCCAGAATTTGATGGGTCAATGCTATTTTACCACTAAAAAAAAGGAGCGATGAGGGCTTTGCTTGAGTTAAAATCCAACGTGTCCGCTGCCAGCTGTCTAGAGAAGTTTAATTTAGATTAGGAACAGATTGAATGTACTGGGTAGTCGGTCTTTAGCCCTGTAATGCTGTCAAGTAGTCTGACCTACTGCTTTCACATGTTCAGGGTTCATGTTGCACTGTGACTGTAGAGATTTTCTAAAAATACTGGACTCATTCATCCTTGCCTTTAAGGATATTTGAAGAGTATGGACTTGGAGCTCTTGGATATCTTCTCTATCAGCCCTCGGTCTTCAGTGTGGTTCCTGTGTTACTGAAGTGAATGTATGAAAAATTAATGTGGGCGGTGAACTAAAAAATAAGGAAAATGTGACTTCATAATGTAGTTAACGCATTACAGTGTGAATGTGATGCCTTTAGACTTAACTATCACACTGTGGGTTGACTGTGCCAATTCTGAGTGATTTCATCAGTGTGCTGTGCTTCATAAGGTCAAAGATAAGCTGGTCAGCTGTTGTTGGACACATCTAATAAATAAATCACAAGACCCGTTATTCTCCCTCCGTTTCAGGTTCTGCTCTTAATTTTCATGGATTGAAGTGAATTGGGGGAAAAAATAGAAGTTACTAAAGAGGTTTTTTGTTTGTTAAATATGTGCACAAGAAGGCAAAGACTCAAATTTCATGTGTTTTTATCAAATACTCATGATAAATATTTGTGTATATGTGCACTTAGAATATTTCTTGCCTTAGCTTAGTCCTAATCATTTTGCCACAGATCTGGCTGGTTTATAGGCCCTTTCATTTTACCAGTTCTTCATGGTCCTTCAAAAGCTTACTTCAGAGTAAGGGAAGCTTTTCACCCATACCTCCCAAGGAAAACCTATGTTTTGCTCCAAGGCAGTGCTGGCTTTTTCTATCTTTTGATTGCAATACATTATTGTGGCATTTCAAAAACAAAGCTCAGACTGTCACTGTGATGTGGAATGTCTCAGTCCAGGAACCTGAGATAACCTTAGTAAAGATTAAGTTGCACTTTTTTTTAGGTCTGTTGAGTTTTGGGCACATTCTGGTAGCTTAAAATCTAATCCAATGCTGATTAACCTTACAATGCCTCCTTAACAAGTTTTTTTGGGTGTATGTAGTTCAAAATCATAGTCCACATCCCAGTGGGAGGAAGACAGAAACCTCTTGCTTCACAGTGGAAGGGCCCAGACAGTAATTTCTCACTTGTTTAAGTTCATTTACCTTAAAGTTCATAGCTTAAGATAGGGTACAAACTCCATTAAGAGCAAAAGTTGTTGACCCTGTGATGGTATTGAACACTACACAGGTGGTTTGCTGGAAGGCAGAGCAATCCATTTCATGTCTGCTTGCAGTGCCGGCCTGTTCAGGACTACAGTATGAGTATGAGAAGAAGAGAACAATTAGTTCAAGTCTGTCTGAGACTGAACTTTTGATATATATATATATAAATCAACAGTTGAGTCTCAGATAGTCAAGGAAGGTTCCCTCCAAGAAATTGAAAATACTAATTATTTCAATTAAAATTAAATTATACTTAATTATGATTATTATGATTTTTTTCCAGTGGCCCATGTCCTCCTCTGTATAAATTAAACTGAAAGTGTGGATGGATTGTTTGTCAATGACACGTTAAAAAGGAGAATTACACTCGGTGATAAAAACTGTGACCTATCAGCATTAAGGGAATAATATTTTCTCCTGTTTCTTATTATCCTTATCACATAAAATGATATATTTAGGGCACAGAATAACTGTGCATTTCATATTATTGCTCAGATTAGTCTGTACATCTCTCCAGAATATCGTACTTAGTGGGCATTCATAGAATTAGTGCCTTGTGTTGTCTTTTTCCATTAAAAAAATAAATTATTTGTTGTTAATTTCAGCAGATTTGGACAGGAGAGAGTTTGAAAGATTTACACCAGTCATTATTTCGTATTAACTGTCGTAAATTTTGTTAGGGATGGTGAATTTACTCTCTGAAAACCGTGCAATGCTGTTATGGACAACCCGGATTCGGTTCCGGTGTTGGAGACGGGACATGACGTCAGACTGCAGCTAATGAACACACCGCCCACCTCTCGCGCCATCTTCTAACTGGTAACCGGCCAGATCAAAACAGTGTGTGAAGCCTCAGTCAGTGCAGTCACATTTTACTCTAAAACACGCTTATACAGCTAAACACAACAATGAGTGACGCTGAGAATGGAAACTACGGAGGGCGGGTAAGTAATGGCATCGAATATTAGAATTTCTCCTTTTCTTTGACCCTCCCGTTTGGCTGCCGACAGACAACATAGAGATTTAACATGAGCTAATCTGACAGCTACACCTGAGCTAAAACAGTAACAAAGACGTGGGCTATGCACGCCGTCTTGCTGACATTGATAGTTTAATATAACTAAATTAATCTTCAGGAAATGTCTTGAGCTAACTATGTCCCTTAAAGAATATCGAGTGACTGCTTAAACCCATGCGAAAGCTATCTTAGAAATCCCAGGGGACAGACATGTCTTTTTTCAGTCTGTCCGTGAATATAGTCCTCCTCACACAATGAATAATTCACTAATGGCCCAGGTAGAACGCAGATGACCTTGTCGCTGCAGCCTTTAGTGCTCCTTGGCTAACGTTACTTATTTCCTGCTTGTGCATTTTATAATGTTAGAAATTCCTCACCATGTCCTCAGCCACTTTCCCTTTCCTACTTTCACCCTCTTTTTTACAATTTAAAACATTGATACAACACATGAAAGCCTTATACTTGTAACTATGTTGTAAATTTTCTTATATATTTATTTTGTGGTTAATTTAAACTCAATGTAGTTTATATGTAATTGTACAGAGGCCCTAAGCAGACATGCATCCATACATTTTATTCACTCTGCTTTCACTTTATTCCAGTTGTTTTCTTGTAATCCAGAGTAATGTCAGCTGACATGAACATGAACAGAAACACAAACACAGAAATGGGTTTAGCTTTTCTCAAAACTACAGCAGCATGTTTTGTAGTGATTGACCCCGTGACTGTGAATTGGAATAACGACAACACTTCATTTTGGCCTATTGTGAACTTTGAAGCCAAAAGATTGCCTCCAGGGGTGCTGACATTTGTTCTGTTGAAACTGAAGCATGAGCACAAGCCACCTGACTCAGAGGGTTGCTCAACCCACACATTAACTCGATCAATAAAACGTCGAGGATGGGTACATTTGAAGCGGACACACAGGGTTATGCAAAACTCAGTAGTTCTTGTTTAAGTGTTTGTTACAGAATGCTGCAGGAGCATTGGTCAACAGAGCTGTCAATCATGATGTCACCTCTGCTCTTTGTAACTTAAAATAAAATAAAACGCACTTGTACATAAACCAGCTTAACAAGACTGAACTATAATAATGAGAACTGCGTTAAATAAAGGAAATATTTAAATTGCATTTAAAGTCTTTATAATCTACACTCTTGCCAGTCACCAGGGGGAGCTTTAAATCTTTTGGCTTCAAACTAGTTTCAAACTTAAGACGCCCCTTTTTTGAACAGTCAATGGTCTGGTCTATTATTAGTGACAGTAAAAAAACAACATCTAGACCTCGTGAAACCAGCAGGACTCATTATCACGGGGAGTGAATAACATGCATGGACTCACATCCACTTTGGGCTTCTGTATAATTTTGCTGCATTCAGTGTTCCTTTTTTCATTTGATCAAAGATATTTTCCTTTTTCCTAAACCTATGATCTTAATTTTTATTGAATGTTCTTTTTTCATTAAGGTTATTGATCGTGAAGGATTTGAAGAGTTTTATCCAAGAATGATGAAGACAAAATTTCAAGATAAAAGAAGGCTAATGAAAACATGTACAGAGCAGAACATAGAAGTGGAAAGGGAGGAAATGTGACGGAAGACGGGTGTCAGATAGAAGCGCTTGCAGTGTAATGGCTATAATGAAACTGGTGTCAGTTTGGGTGAAGAGATGAAAAACCTGGAATCAGAAAATGAGAAAACTGAAAAAAGAAGAACGAAGAAGGATAGAAATCCTGAGAGAAGGGAGTAGCGTGTAAAGAATCTGGAAGAATGAATGTGTCCATAGGTTAAGTAAATACACTGTTTGTGTCACAAATGTCTTTTTCTTAAAAGTGCATGTTTTGTCTTTTACTCCGTAATGACCCAGGTGGACATGAAAATAGACTTTTCATTTACATATTAAATATGGCTAATGAATGTACACTAAAAATTGATTTATTCAAATGTTAAAGCTACTAACTCTTTCTTTCCAGTATATAAGCTGTGCTTTTTTAGACAGGTGTACTGTATGTGTACAACAGCCTTCTCCACTACTCTGTTTTACTTTTTTCTGTGCAAAGAAGTAAAAGTGTCTGTCCAAGAGAAAGTTGTTAATATGCTGCCTTGACAATAGGGGTCATGCTCCCCATCTAAATCTGATCGTGGGAGCCCAGATCGAGTGAAGTCGGAGAGCAGGTCTGGCTCCCCGAGCCCTTCCAGAGCCTCCAAACGCTCTGAATCCAGATCCCGTTCTCGGTCAAGATCTAGGTATGTTTTAATCTGTCATCACATATTATTTCACCTTTTTCATCCCTTGTCTAGCATTAACGTTGATGCTTCTCCACCCATGCTCTCTCTTTCTAGGTCTCGATCTAGGAGGCACTCAGATCGGCGCTATAGCCGGTCACGTTCTGGTTCCTATTCCTACCGAAGGAGGTCTCGCTCTCGTTCCTACAGCCCAGAATACCGCCGCAAGAAGAGCCAGAGCAATTCTCCTATGTCAGCTCGGCGCCGTCATACTGGCAGTAAGGTGAGTGTGATGGTAGGGTGAAGTACCAAAAACCAGAGAAGGTTTTATAGGATTAATTTTGGGAGTTTGTTGAGTTACATATTTCTGTTCCAAATCAGTCAAGTTGTTTGTATGTTGCAGGGATGGGCGTATGTATCTATCAAAAATGTTATTTACAGTCACTGGGTTCGTCTGTTTGGTTACCCCAACCGCACACGCGGAGTTAAAGAGAGAGAAAACCCATTTCTTTTACGACGCGGCTGCTGGATTTACTTAAATTGTGACCACATAAACCCTATAAAACATGGGGTATAATAAACTGCATCTTCCCTCTATACACATGGACCATTTATCTTTTCATACAACCCACATGATCAGGGTGAAGACAGCTGCGCAGTCTGTTTATAATAAGTCCTGCCACAGAAAACAGGAGCTAGCACACTTCTGTCTGCACAGTGAGTTTGACTCTGTCAGTCACAAACCTCAGGGTGCCTCGGGTCTAAGGAGCGTGCGACGTATACCATCTTGTGCACGCTGCTGATGCCTGCAGGGTGAGGGCTCTTCTCACGACACAGTGTGAAAAACATTTAAAACGAGTGAAGTACACATATGAACTCCTCCGTAACACTCCAGCTGTTATCAGTTAAGTCGAGGGTTTTTGCATGTGATAGTTTGGTGAAATCTCTATCTGACTAGACAGCAGCTGATGCCTTTCTTTGTTCAAATACTCGCTGGAGCGTGCAGAAGTAGAATTCCACCTTATTAGACAGTAATGCGCTAATTTGTGTTTGGGCTCGCTCACTGAAGTTATTGCTTTTGTTTCAGCGCTCGTGTTGCCATTGTGTTTTCAGGGAAATGAGAAATCGGGCAACTAGAAGACCAGATGGCTGATGTGTAGCTTCAATTGGTTTTTTTGCAACTTGGAGTAAATGTGTAAAGCAAGTCTGGGAGTCCCAGTCAGGGTGTTTAGTGTTGGCTAGCACCAGTCTGCTGGAGTTATCATCCACAGATGTTGTGACTTTTCCATTTAGTCCACACTGCTCAGTGGCAGTGTTTGCTGTGTGAATCAAACATCAAGCTGACTTTGTGCAGCTAGCGGGGGATTGTTGCTCTGTACATGGACCAATAGAGGTCTCGCTCTCCATTGGCTGAACATACTTTGACTTATGAAGGAGATGGGGCACTACTGCTTTATTTGTTATTTAATGGCAGTTAGCAAACAGTTTTCATGTTCACTACTGCCACCATGTGGTGGTGTTACCACACTACATCCCAGTGCTTGGGGGTGTAAATCTCCCGAAACAAGATGATTGGGTTCAATTGACCACAGTTTGATTCAAGAATTATCAATTAAAATAAGAACAGTTTGGTTTGATTCAGTTAGGTTCAATAGGGCTTTTAATAAACTGAGTCATTATCACACACTCAGGCCAAGTTGTCTCACTTATAGAGATAATTGGGTGAAAAACATGAAAATGAATCACTTACACAGATATCTTGGCTCCTCTGCATACCTGTCTTTATGGTTTATGTTAAGTCTCTCTTGCACTTAAAACGAGGAATTTGTTTTCCCAAGACTTGATTTGTGAGGTTTTAGACATCAAAATCGCTCCCTGAGCTGATAAATACTCCCTGTTCAGGCATTTACGCTTGTGCTCTCCTGAAAGGTGAAAGGTCATCTGCAGAGTCTTGCATATTTGAGGTATAACACGGACGTCAGTAAACCTAATCGCAGCCTTGAAAGTGGTCCACCAACCTGGACATTTTTACTGATCCATGGTGCCAGGGACTGGAACACTTGGATGTTAAATATTGATATTAATAGACGATGCTGATGACTTAATCTTTGCACCTCTAACAATAACAGAAACATCATGATTTTGGGAAATTAATTGATGAGTGTTTGAATATTTTAAGAAGATGACCCATCCCCAGTACGTGGTGTACAGTCTGTTTTTAAACAGTTTGAATTATAACTTTGTGAGGCTACAAATATTATCCCATAAGTTTTCAGGATGTTGATTTTATTTGGGGGAAACTCCAGGATCTCGAGTGTACAAAGTGACTTACGTGTTTGACAAAATGTGCATGAAACGTTGTTACATTGATCTAGTCATATCATTGAAACCCATTTAAAAGCATTCAACAATTTATGTTACACTTTGTCCAAAGAGTGAGGGAATTTCTCTTTCTTGTAAACATGAGAAAGTTATTTATTTTTTTAACAAGTTTGTGATTGATGCTGTGGGAAACCACTGTGAAATGACTTTTAATAACCCCTTTTTATTAACCCTCCCCTCCTTTCACTATGTCAACAGAGCCATGACTACACAAAAGAAGCATACAGTCATGGCGGTGATGCTGATGTAAGGGTACGTGGTCCTCCTGAAATACTTTGGGGAAGAGTTCTGAAATGTTTGTTTGTGGGTCAAAGGTGCTGCTCGTTTATAACCAAAATGTAATTTTTCACTGATTTTGCATATCTGGTCACCTATCACCCAAATTTCCTAGCACTGGTGCAAAGTTGGTGTAAGCGGTCATAAAGAACTATTTTCTGTATCTAAAGAACTCTCTATTAATGATATAAAACTAACATGCTATGTTTTGAGATGTGTGTATATGAACAGTTTTCATTAATATCAAACTTATACGGTGTGTTTTGCAGTTTATGTAAGATTAATATGTCTGAAATCAGAGTTGCACCAACAGTGGAGGTAGGGCTGCTATGATAAAAATGAAAATATAACTTTATGTTTATTTTTTAAATGAGAAAACCAGATTTGATGCTTTGAGATGCTTCCTTGTAGTCCCCCCTTACAGCTGCATAAACAAAAAGCATGTGGCTAATCTTCATCAGAGATTGTATTCCTCCCACACTGCTGACATTTTCCCTTACGTTCTGTACCAGTGTGACTCTGACATTTTTAAGAATACCTCAAAGTTTTGACAAAACAGCTATGAGGAAATACTGCAACTCTTTCAAAAAAATGAATTTAAGAGTTAGAACTATTCATGATTAGAGATAAATCTGGGAAGGTAGTCAGGAATAAACCCGTTTACTTAATATCTGTCCTGTCTTTTGTCCACTGCTGCAAACAGAAACTCAAGGACATTCATGAAACAGCGGGAGGGGAATGAAGTGATTCTGTTTATTGTATTACTCTCCCGTCTTTTTGAAAGCTCTGTAAGGGGTTATTAAAGCTGTCATAGTTTACCCACTGAGCACATGCTGTTTGACAGCTGAGTGTTTAGAGGCAAACATTTGTTTCCCCATCCATAACATGTTTATAGATTTTGACCTTCATGTGCCAATCTAGTGACTGGCTTAACCGCTGGGCAGTTATAAGTCTGAGTCTCAGAGGAGACCCCCATGCCTGAGTGCTGCCACCCCTCATCAACAGTTAAAGTTAGTCAAAAGCAGCTATAAGGAGTTTTTTTATTTATTTAAATGAGGGTTTATATTAAATAAACAGATATTTCCATGGCTCAGTATTGTTTTCTGTATTTGAGTCCTGAATAAACACACTCCTGGCTATTTGCATAGTGCATGTAATATTAAAAAAGGAGAAGAAGCACATTTTGCATCCAGTAAATAGAATTTTAAACGTGACTCATTAAACAGATAGATGCTGCAAGCCTCACCATCAACCCTGACCCTTATTGTTGACCGTTCCAGGCGAACCCTGACCCCAGCACATGTTTGGGGGTGTTTGGTTTGAGCCTGTACACCACAGAGCGGGACCTGAGGGAGGTGTTTTCACGGTACGGTCCTCTGGCAGGGGTCAATGTGGTGTACGACCAGCGCACAGGACGCTCCCGGGGCTTCGCCTTTGTTTACTTTGAGAGACTGGAGGACTCTAAGGAGGTAAGGGCAGTGATGTCGGTGTTTAAAACTGATTTCTTTTTTGTCCCCATGCATCTATCATCATGTTTGTAAGATAAAAATATGAATGAAGATGAAACAAGCAGGTATGCTGTTAACTGCACTCATCCTTTGCTTTAGAGCGTATATTCTTTGATTGAATAGCAGTAGGAATAGGCGTTTCAGTGGGCCCAGAGCACCTGGAAGATCAGGCATTTCTGTAATACTAAATATTTAGTCAAGTAATTAACGTAAATCGAACATTTAATGAAAATCAAACTTCAGACGAAGGATCCAGATGAAAGAGGGAAAATAAATGCAAGGATAAGATCATGTAACAGCACTAGAAACATCATTTTTCTTTCATTTACTGGCTCTAAAAGCTGCTGTCACTCACTTTGTTTTCATACCGTCCACCAGAGAGTCCAAAAGTCCAAACTTTTCCCCTCATTATTTCAAAGGAAAGCGTGATTGCACAAATCCACCACTAGGTGTCTGCCTCGCCACAAACGTATCCCAAAGCAAGAAGTGTGCGATGTAGGTGGGCCTTTGTGAATCAAATGCTGTTTATCAAAAAGCCTTTAATAGTGTGATAACATGTTTTTGTAGGCAATGGAGCGAGCCAACGGCATGGAGCTGGATGGGAGGCGAATCCGAGTGGATTATTCCATCACCAAACGTCCACACACACCAACGCCCGGGATCTACATGGGGAGACCAACTCAGTAATATCAACACTAGAGCTCAAGTTTTGACTTTTTCAACTAAACGTGTCTTAATACACGATATGTTTGAAACCACCTAAAAATCCGCCTTTTCTCATTCCTACAGTAACGGCGGTGGTGGTGGTGGGGGTGGCGGCAGCAGCAGGAGGGGGAGAGACTCCTACTATGATCGAGGCTGTGACCGCTATGACAGATATGATGAGTATGATTACAGGTATAGGTGAGTATACGTTTGTGCTCATGAAGTCTCTGGGAGTTTTGAGGATGCCTTACATTTTCTTGTCTCGGCAGTCGAAGACGATCTCCCTCACCTTACTACAGTCGATACAGGTCCCGCTCACGGTCTCGCTCCTACAGCCCACGTAAGTTTGAAGAGAGATGCTAACCTGCCTAACTGAATCTGCTGAATCATCATTAAACACAAAGCAGACTGATGTTACTGTGCTTTATCAAACACGTGTATTAACCTGTTTATTTTTTTATTGTAACTAATGTCCTGTTTTCTCCCTGCAGGGCGATACTAAAATGCTCCTTTTGGTGTTCAGCTTCTCTCCAATAACCGAAGTGTGTGATCCATTAAAGTGTTGAAGGCATTTTCACTGAGCATGTCCATCAACCCACCTCTTAAGTTTGAGAAAGCTCTTGTTTACATGCAGTAGATGTCTTAATTTTTCATGTTCTGATGCATCTGCGTTGAGTACGAGCGAAGAACCCCGACAGCTGTTGATCACTGTTCAACCTGCATCCTCCTCCTTCATTTATGACTTTTTTCTCTCATGCGACATATAATTAACGTCACTGCTGTAATCACTGTTGGCATGCACATCAACTTTAGTAAATAGTTTGATAATAGTGAGTTGAGTGATCATCTGAAGAAAAGAAACAGGACTTCTGAGATTAAAGTTACGCATAAAAAAATGTTTGTTTTTTTTCACTTCGCTTTGGTGTGTTTACTACAGCCATACAATCCCCAATTAGGGCAAGAAAACACACCTGTGCTTGTACTCCACTGTTTACACATGTTCTTTTTAGATCAGTGGAGTGGGTGTCTGAATACTCGAGCAGACACCCACTAAGGTAGTTAAGTGAGCCCATACTGGCTGGTTTATTCTCAATTAAGTTCTGCTAAATGCTAAATCTGTTTCAGTTCAGTGCCCCGGGTTGCTCTGCTATTTTACAACCTTCTTTCTGTAACACGTGTCCTTAGAGAAACAGCTCTTGAGGCATTTTTTGTACACAAGTGTTTATCTAATAGGAAGTGGGTAGCAAAAGCAGGATTTTGCGGCCTAATTTTTTAATCATTTTTCACGTGGCTTGATCAAAAAGGTCCATCTGTAGTCATCTTTCCCTGTGATAACAGTCACAGTGAGACCGTAAAATCCAACACTGCAAAATGACGTGATGCTGCCCCTTGTTGTGTTCAAAGACAGAAAAGCTGGGGATTTTTAAAATAACATTAATCTCTGTTTTGAGGACATTTTTATGAGTGTTTAATACAAGTACTTGGTGATGAATAATCTGAGTTGTGTTTGTTTTTATAGCCTCTCATTATTTTTATTTTTTTTTATAATCTGGTGCTACTAAGGAGTCTCGATACTATCTTGTCTATTTTGGGAAAAAACACCATGTCTTAGCGAAAACCTGTCACACAATCCCTGTTGAACAATCCAGAATATACTCTTAAATAACACATAATCCCAGTTTAATCCAGCACTGACTGCATTTACTAGTATGTAGCAACTTGGGCTGTAAAAAAACAAGTGTTTCCACCATCAGGTGTCAATTCCCTGCTCACGTTCAGTCACTTTTTCTGCGTCGAAGGAGTCAAATTTGTGTTTCTCTGGAGAGTTTTATGATCATGTTTGACTTTTGTATGGTTTCTTTCTTTCTATGGCAATACAAATACATGAAAACTCTAAAGTTTGCTGTGTCTTCTCTGACTCCTCCTGCATGAAATAGAGGTTGAGTCGGTTGATTGTACAGGTTGGAGTTGATACTTTAAGTTTGTGTGGGAGAGGTGAGAAAACAAGAAAGTTTCACAGAAGAGCAGCAGAGCCAAGATGTTACGCATTTAAAGTTCACAGTAATTGTAGGTATTGAATATGAAGAATAGATTTACCCTCATGTTGAGCTTTTGCTCTTAAAGTGACACCAATGATGACTGCGACAAAGAGGACTTTTGACACTTTTTATTGAGCGACTTTAAATCACACAGCATGAGAAGACAGATCAGATAGAGCACTCTGTGTCTTTCTTTTCCTCCACATAAGACAAGCCTGTATAGATCAAACACAATCACTTTTCATCCACAGTAAGATTCAGGTTTAGATACATGACTCTGTGGGGGCAAACAAGACGTGGAAGCACAGTGTGCTAATCAGCAAGGTAAACTGGAAGAAATGGAGCTCCCTTTATCTGTAGACCTTAGCCCCAATAATGTGGCACTTCATTCAAATGGGGTTAATAATCACTGCTGACAAGTCATGGGGCCCCTCAGAGTTATGCATTCATTCACCCAGACTCAGATAATTCTCCAGGTTCCAAGGTAACCGCTCACTGGAGAGATACAAGGGTCAAAGTTTAAGGTCTGCCTCTGCTAAGACTCAACAAAAAACACCAGGTTCCTACTGAATACATCAAGATTCAAACAATAGACTTTGATCAGGATGTTTGTCCTGAAAAGTTTGCATTAAGAGTGAGTGAGAGTAAGTTTTCGTGCCACTTTTTTGTTGAGTTTATGTTCAAGAAACAGCTACACTTGGTTTTAAAGTGATTTTTCTTCAATATGAAACTGTAGAGATGACACAGGGGTCATAGCGGGAGTTATCCTCCAAAGGGGGACAAAACGAGGGGATTGTTTTACATGATTGGGAGTGCATTACATCTAAGGAGCTGTTTGGATTTATTTAGTTTATGTTCTGGTTCAGTAGCGGGACAATATTAAGAGTGATGTTAACTTTCACATAGAGAGAACATCTGCTTTACAAAAAAGGTAAAGAGCATGAATAGTGTGAAATCTGCATGCGTTAAACTTTGCTATACAGACTTAAGTCTCTTCTGCTTTTCATCAACTTTGCATTAAAGCTGTTTAAATGCTCGTATAAGTTTTATGATGCATCTGATGTGCACACCAGGTACAACTTGCAGCTTTAACGTGCTTTTGGGATGAACTGAGTCAAGCTCTGCTAACGTACAGGACAATGTCTGAAGGTTAACAAGCAGCATGTGTATGTTTTCTATATGGGATGGACATAGGAGAGGGGGGACAGGCAGGAGGGGGAGTGAGGGTTTCAAGCTCCCTCCTCAGAGCAGTAAACATGAGGCTCCACTTGGAACAACAAACATTTACAACTGTTTGCTATTTCATCATCAGCACACACAGATTTTTCTTAATCACCAGGCAGAACTCTTCAGGGGACAAAAGACGTTTCAAATCCCCTTTTTTTTTGCATTTTTATCCACTTCTCTAAAGTTTTTAATCAAAAAGTTGGTTTGAAATGTGATTTGAAGACTACATTTTAGAATTTCAACATTAATATAAGCACATCTTAAGAAAATGTATCCAGATTTGGTGTAAAAACAGTTTTTAAATGGTCAAGAATTCAGTAGGAATAGTGTTTTATTCTCTTTTTAGCTAAGGGCTACCATCTGTAAACACAATCAAATATATATAGTAAATACAGAAAGAGTTTGCAACCTCTGATTTAAGCTTTGTTCATAGATTAATCTCACATTTTAATACATGAGACAATGAACAGGCTGCAGCAATGTCCATTTCGTCAGCAAGGATGTGAAGCAGTCACATCCTCCTCTCTATCTTCTCTGCCTCCACTGAAATTAGTGTCCAAAAACATTCAAATAATAAATAATAACCTTTAACACTTTTATGTCAGCCCAGTTTTAACATACAGGGAAAAAACAGCTGCATTAAAACAACAACTTTCAAACTTTTCCAACGCAAATATGACAAAAATTAGTGCTATTCAGATTTGACAAATCATGCACATTTAAAGTTAACATAATTTCATGTCAATCACAAGTGTGAAGCACAGCAGTACAGGTGTCCCTCTTCTTTAAAAAAGAAAACAAAACAAAACAGGATTTGAGAGAAATTGATTCCCTTTTACATTTTTTTAAGACAAATTCTTCCTACAGAAATTACAGTGAAACAAATCAATCAAGACTCTGTTACCAGCAACAACAACAGCAGCAGCAGCCAGAGGGGACACATGCTAAAGCCTGGACATATAGTGTAGCTAAAATGTGTGACCAAGTCTGCAAATATTTATGTGACTAAGCGTGTAAACTCCCTCTTCCATCAGCCTTATGGTGCTGCAAGAACCGTGGTGGAAACCTGACTAAAAGCTCAGCAGCATGTTAGCAAAGAAATAAGATTCAAATCACACAAAAATATTTAAATCAGTGTATGTTAAATAGAGAAATTATTCACTTTTGATGAAGTAATCTGCAAATACAAAATAAAAATCAAGCTTTCTTTGTCCACACACACTGCAGTGTGTTAAATACAGTGTGTGGAGAAAATATTACATATAATGTTCAGAAGAAAAGAAATATTTCTTTCCAAATAAAAACATAATTGCAGCCACTTGTGGATCTGAACTATAGTGTTACGGCAATACGTCAGGCTGCTACAAACAGATATTTTAGTTTATTTAACACAAGAGGTCAAAAAATTCCCCCTAAAAAAAAATCTTAACATTTAAATAATCTGACATATCCTGGAGGGTTTACTTTTTCATATTAATTTCCAGGATTTCACTTAGTTTTCCAGAAATTGATACAAGTGGCGAGAAAACGAGAAAAAGCGTTGCTTATTTCTCGGGCACATACTTTTAGATATAACAGAATTATATACCCAAATGTGTGTGCCTTTTCTCTATTTTCCTGCCCATCATTCTCAGGCTGTAGTCTGTTTTAAGATAGGTTTCTTGACTTGTCTTTTGAGGGGGCACAAACCGCCATTTTCTAATGAGATGGAGGGTGTCATCCCACAGGAGAGTCTGAGAGGAAAACGCATCCAGTTTTTTGTCTTTTTGGAGCCTGCCTGAAACCTCTGGCTAAAAATAGAAAACATATGTCTGGACTTCCCCCCCAAAAAGCCTTGTATTAGCATCGATAAGGACATAGTTTCCATCAGTTAATGGTACTGTAAGGCTGTAGATTCTCCTCAACATGGCGCACACTACACTGCGCCCTGGCTGCGTCCGAAGCGGTCAGTCAGTGGATTTAATGGTAACAGCTCAAGTGGAAAGACAACATAGTAAAAGATTAGAGTCGGCTGAGAATAAATAAAAAATAAAAACAATCTCACCAGAAACCAGAATCCCTTGATTCAGAGTAGCCTAAGGGCTTTGTCAAAGAGCCTCGCGCTTGGCGACGTAGACTATCTACATCTTGGAGTGAGGCCAGCAGCGCAAAGTTGGGCTATAAACTGCGTTTTACTTAAACAATCTACATCCCCTCTCCTCTTTCTGTCTCTAGAAATATCCCAGACTGTGTTTCACCAGATCGATTTTGTCAGTTCTTGTTCCTGCACTGACATTAACCGCAGCAATCTTCCCACATATAGGATGCAGTCTAGTCTGAAACTTTATGTCAGTTTTTTTTGCCCCCTATGGAATTTGACCATAGCGAGGAGTCCAGAAACTGGGGGCGGGGAGACTTTCTGTACATTCCTCAGCGATACATTCACTACTCCTCCTGTAGAGAGAGTGCAGCCACACACGCAGACAGGCTGCAACCACGCATCAGTTCATTTAAACGGACAAGGGGGAACGAGCACTCACATGACTGCTTTTTACATACATGCGTCCACTAAACCGTAAATAAGACTCTGCAACACTCAGAATGACTCTTTTTATGCATTTGTTATTTCATTCGCGGTTGAAATCAATAAAGCCGAATAAAGTGGGTTAATAAAAAAATTGTATGAGCCTAAGTAGGCCAGCGGAAGCCGCTTAGGTTTAATAAATTCCGTGTATTGACCCATACTGAAAGAAACATGGATCTAACATGTGGGTTAGAACTCTTTAGGAAACTTTTCCGAGGCTGAAATTTGAAACAAATTATAAGACAATTTAAAAGTTGTAGTAAGTACACTAAAAGTGAAATTTGAACACTTTCTTTAATTCTTTGACCACCAAACACATGTAAAGGAGTGGCACATGAATGTAAACACAGTCTAAACTTCCTGAAAAGTCCTGCAGACCTCTGGAAAGTTTCGCGGTTTTACCCGCCGGCTCGTGCTTCGTTAGATCTTTATGACTTATGACAAAGCCCAGCAGATGAAACATGGGGAGAAATGCATAATTGGCGCGCTGATTCATATAGAATAGTGGAGCCGAGCAGCCAATGAATGGGCGCGTTGAGGCCGAGCCAGCAGCAGTAGTACGGAGCGGGTCTGCAGCCCTCTGATTGGTCGGTCTCATCAGCCAATCAGAGAGCTCTGTGTGTTTGTTCAGCAGCAGAGGAGTAAACCCACTGAGACAGCCGTGGCCCCAGTTTGAGTCAGTGGCTGAAGGGCCCACTAACCCAACAGAGCTTTTTGTAACCTGCTTTATATGAGCATGCACACCTAGGCCTTTTCACTGTGCAGGGACACAGAGCTAATATATAAGCTAAAAGTAGAGCACTTTGAACTGATACAAGCAGGGCTGTGTGGAGATTACACCCACCTAAACTTTTGAGCACTTTTTCTCCTTCGAACATGTGCTAAAGACAAAAATATTAAGCTGAATAAAGCTACAAGTTAAATTTAGGAAATTATAGAAGTAGGCTGCAATCAAAGCATTCAATGGAAAAAACGCTTTTCAGTGGTAAAGACAGTTTATTGACTTTTTTTAAAGTTTACATTGTCACTTCCTGGCTACAAAACTTCTTTGATTCACGACCCATAGCTCACAATAGACAGCTTCTATCCTGAAGAATATGGCACAGTTTAAATGCAGGAACTCATTGAGGTCTTTAGCAGTCTGGCACGCAATATCTTGAAAGTTATAGGATCAATTTGTTTTGTTGAATGAACTGCTTACATTGTACACAACAACCCAAAAAGATTACACAGTTTATAGAGATCAGAACTGAGGTAAAACTTCAGTATGAAAATACTAGGTTTAAAAAAAGATACCCAGGTGTGAGCTTATTAGCTCCCAAAACCCATAGCTTGCGCACCATTACGCAACAGGGTGCAATAAATCTCACATTTTTGTCTTTTTTTGTTGTTGTTGTTGTGGGTCACATAATAAGGTGCTGCTGATCCTGCATTTTTGTCATTTTGAAAAAACACTCACTAGTGCACACAAAAAAAATCCACCAGCATGACACTGACAGCCTTTAAATGGGTTTAAAATGACTAAGGTGTTGATCAAGCTTGGACAGAAAGGTAATATTGATCAAGTGGACCCTGATCATGTAGCTTCATTCAGTGATATAGCATTTGATTTGTTTGTCTTCAATAAAGTAAAGAGCAATAAAGTAGTCGCTTGTTTATAGATAGATAGATAGATAGATAGATAGATAGATAGATAGATAGATAGATAGATAGATAGATAGATAGAATCCTAAAAATGTAAATATTTTGCACATTTCTGTAAGACGTTCTGTATTTACATTTGTTTACCCCCTTTCAAATCCACTGTCTGTCTCGTTCACTTCACAACTACACCATTGTGCGTAAATTCTCGTTTTTGGGGTTGTAAATTTGGAAAAATGAGAACACACCACGCTGTAACGAGAATACAGCCCCTTACCATCAACAGGTACGGTTTTAGCCACCCTGCCCCCCTGCAACATGGCCGCTCTCTGCAGAAAGCTCTACGCGCAATCAATCCGCCTCTGCCTGAGATTTACTAAACATCATATTGTCAGTTTTGTAATATTATCTGGATGTAATCAGCACGTGCTTGAACCTAGCTGTGCAATGCATGGGACGCTAGGGGCACTTGAGTGTGGGAGACCCCTCCCTCTAAGAGTAAATGGAAGTCCATGCCGAGGTATAGCAGGGAGGATTCGCCATGTGCATGCAGACCGCATGGCCGAAGATTTCTCGCTCTCGACGCTCTCAGCCTGTTCGATGGACCAAACAAGTGGCCTGGCGGCACCCATCTCGCCTGAACACACCCCTGAAAGCCATTTTGTGTGACCACGAGCAAGTCGGGCCTGCTGTTGGACTTTGAGTTGTGGATCAGGGAGGGCATGGCTCCACTCTAGCTGGAGAAGATGGATGCCGTCATGTGGATAGTAGTACGTGTCATTCCCACATTGCGCGAGGGCCCACTGACCGGCGTAGTGCCCTCCCTGGTCAAGATTTTTAAAATTAAACATATCCAGCATGTAATTTAACAATATAGTGCAACATCACTTATGAAGTGCCCCACCCCCTTTTCCTCCCTGTGTGTCATCAGTGCAGCGCACTTAACACAGCCGTGCGCACAAGCCCCCGCAATATCAGCGTCTCCCTGTTATGGGCGTGCGTGAGCGCACTGCCGCTTTACTATTCCTCAACTGGCCAATGAGAATCGAGTCTTTGCAGAGAAAGGCACACGAATGTGATTCTAGTAAAGATACACTGGGTTCTCACGGAATCCCTTTACGCACATAGCTCGCCAGGTTTTTTCCCAACACCAATCCACTCTTCCCCCTTTTCTCCACTCCCCTCTGCTGTCCCCACCCCAGATTCCCGTGCAATTTTCCCCAATCCCAAACACTTAATTGAGCAATTGGGATTCCTCACGTGTGGGCTGATTTGTAGTTTGAACACGTGGCTCATTCAAAAAAGCCGGAATAGCGGAGGATTTTTTTCTCCCCCTTCTTCTTCTTCTTATTCTAGGCTCTAGACTTAGAGGCGGGCGCCAGCCTTACCGTGTGTGACATTCTCTGTCTCTTTGCCAAGGGGTTTGGAGGAAGACACAAAGTAGTTTCTCCTCCTTTTCACCCAGCCCGCCATCGTTTGGAGACACCAGATTAATAATTGAGCATTTATTTATTGCGCGATAGAGACAGAGGGGCGAGGGAGAGCGAACGCACTGTGAGGCTGCCAGTTTAAATCTATCTGTGGCTTGAACGACCGGGAAGCACGCCACAGCCACTCCGTAGTAGTAAAGGCGATTTAGGCTACTCCAAACACTGCACGTCCGAGAGTGCAAATAACTATCTCTCCCTCAGCGTAAAGATTGTTCCTTTTCGGCGCACAACATGAATAAGCTATACATTGGCAACGTGAGCGCCGAGGCGAGCGAGGAGGACTTCGAAACTATCTTTGAGCAGTGGAAGATTCCGCACAGTGGTCCATTTCTTGTCAAAACTGGCTATGCGTTTGTGGATTGCCCGGACGAGAAGTCTGCAATGAAGGCCATCGATGTTCTTTCAGGTGGGTACAAAAAAGTGGCATTTGGAAAGACGCACGAACTGCTGTAATTGTGTAGAGATTGCCGTTACTCGGGTCCTGTAGGGTGGGGGTGTATCCAAGCGTTTCTTTCTCTCACACAACCTTTACTTGGCCTTTTGACACCGTGGGCTCAGACAAATAGCTGCCCTGGGTTTGAGTGAAATTATGCCTTTGTAATTTCACTTGAGTGTTGCTTGATAAAATGGTCGAGTAAACACAACCATAAGGATGCGAATACTAAGGCTTTCCTAATGCAGGTTGTGTGCCGTTCAGGGCAGTGGGGCGACTATGCAGCGGGCTGTGAACGCCGTGAAGTGGACCTTTTTGTGAGCTTTATCACACAGCCCACTTTGGCACAACAGTGGCAGAGGCTGAGGAGTGTTGCCTGCTTTAACCAGCTATAGTTTGAACTTACTCTCTTGTCCAGGTTTCAAACTACAGGCCTTCTGCTGTGTCCACAACTCGCTACATTGTGAAGCCATTTCGCCCATGCTGACACACCAGGTGGTTTAATTGTGCTGGTCAAATGTAGGCCAACTAACAGAGCCTTGCGACCGTTTCCTTTTTTGTAGTATACACCACGTCTCGTGGGTTGTTATTTATTTAAAGTAACGCCTGTTCATACAGGCTACGTTAGGATTTAACTTAACTCTGTTCACATTACGTATTGGGCTAAAACCTAGCTTGTTTGTGTCCTCGTGCAGTTGGTGTCTCGCTCACTTCAATAACTGTGTTGCTTACATCACACTGTGTTGAAATTATCCACGGCTATAACGTGCAGGCAAATTAAAGCACACTATACAAAATGAATATAAACAGTGAGTGTAAACAGACTTCCCACACGCCTGAAAGTGGGTCAGTTTAATCAAATTAACAGCTGCATTTTTTATTATTTTTTTTAGGTAAAGTTGAACTTCATGGGAAAGTTCTTGAAGTGGAGCACTCGGTCCCTAAACGTCAAAGGTAGGTCGAGTTTAATTTTGTAGTGTCTAGTTCAACTCGTGGGAAGTGTAGCTTTTAATTTCAAATTATTTTCTGCAGGATATTTTTTCCCCCAACTCAGAATAGTCTTGGAGATGCTACTGCTGAACATAAATCAGCGGTGTGGGCGATTTTCTTGTAGATATATGCACTATGTCTCTTTTCCTAAATGCTCTGGGGTCAAATAAAAGGGGCGTATGGTGGTGTACTCCCTCCTCTCGCCATGGCTGTGGGTGCTCCTGAAACCACCGTGCACATGCCTGTATCTTGTCGCCCATCCCCTTGTATTTCATGTATAGGTTTTGTACTTGAACTAATGTGAGCTCAAACCTCAGGGCGATAACTAAAAGGGTGGGTGTGCTTGCTAAAATGTGTGCAGAGTAAGTGCAGGCGTACAGGCCTTGTGAAGTCGTCCATTTGAGAAGGATCTGCCCGTCATTCTCCCTGCTTGCCCTACGCTTCCGCCCTCCTCTGCACATTGTGCTGCTGTTGCATGAGATGGACTCCCAAACGCGACTGGAATGAGAGGTTTGGGGCCCAAGTCACTGAAGACCTGAACTCCTAAGTTACCCCCACGTAAACACACCGGGATGTGGTGTTTCAGTGTGTGATTCACTCAAAGAGTAGCAAAAGTGTGTTTTTAAACTCATCGTAATGTTATTTGCTCTGAGGACGTGCGTTTCGGAGGCTTTTTGGCGTTGTGGCGTATATTTTCATAGTGACGCAATTTTCTTATATAATTAATATTTGTCGTAAATTAAATGAAAATGGCTCTTGCTTTGTTTTTAGTGTTTTTGTTTCTACGAGGCATTAAATGCATGGCTGTATCTTTAAAAGTTGGTTCAAATTATCCCTGATTCACGTAAAGTAAAATGTCTGATTTTTCATGTCGAGGTGAAATGTGTGGGCTTCCAGATAATTCAACATGGCTTCTTAATTAAATAAAAAAAGTGCTGGAATCTGAATTTAGTCAAAGCAGGAGATTTTTGGACACATTCACGTGTTTTCCACCTGAAGGTCACACACGCTTCCTCTGCTTGTATGTTGGCTGTTAGCTTAAATTGTAGCTTGGATAAATACCCTTAATAAGCTACGTGATGAGCTGTGCGTCAAATCTTGACGCCTTCCTCCATATTTCCCTGATCACGAAAAGCTGGTGACGTTGCTGAGTGTTAGTGCAGCCTGCAATGGCAGCACCAGAGTCGAGTTTCAGCCACACTTCAAAAAAGTAAAAACGTGCCCTCCCTGCACAACATGGAACATAGCAATAGTGAATGGGAACAGTATTCTGGGTTTATGCTACACACACACACACTCAATCACACACACACACACTCACACACACACTTGTACACTGGGGCCCCTCTTTGCATTCCAACCTGCAAATATCAACTGGGGGCTGGGCCAATCACTGTGGCTTAACCTTTGAACCCCCCAGGAAGGGGAAGTGCTGTAGCAGACAGAGATCAAGGAGGGGCGGCTGCAGTTTTTGGGGCTCATAAAGCTGGAGCTGCGTGGGGTGATGTGCACTATGCTATTGTGTTTGGCAATTCGCTCTGGCAAAAATTCATCTTGATATACATTCCTTTTGAATTGGACATGGTTGTGGCCCAAAGCCCACTAAAATTATCTCCAGTGTATTAGCAAAACATCTGCTGCTTTCTGTGGTAACTCCTGAAAAATGAAACGTATGAATTAACAGCACATTAAAACACAAAAACAGGTCATTTCACACATCTGGTTTATGGATATAATTATTATCATAGTTATAAAATCTCAGCCATATTATCAACATATGTATACCACTTTGCTGGACATCTCCAAACGTATTATTGGCTTTTTAAAAAAAAAAATGGAATCTGGTATATAAAGATCACACCCACATGTTCTTGACAATGTCCTAAACCATTTTTTTAACTCAGAGGACAAGTGTATTGCAAACTAAAAAAATTGGCATCCACCATAATCTAACAGGTGTATTTACATTATTTAAAAGCTAGATTTGAATATTTTTACTGATGTGTTTAAAAAGGCATAATTAAAATTCAACTGAATTAAAAAAAATTATTCACAAAATACCTTATTGCAAATACTTTCTTGACTGAGCAGTTTCCATTTTTATCTTAATTTCTAAAAATATTTAAAATATATTTTCCAATTTGAGTTGGTTTTAGGAGTGCCGGTTTCATGAGCTCTGACTTGACCTGTGTCTCCTCCTGTTGGATAAATTAACATGTATGTAACTTTCCCTTCCTCACGTGAATAGACTCGCTTGGTCACATGTACGGAAAGAGAGAAAAAAAGCATGGCTATAGGAGGGGTGGCCCCAAGCGTGTGAGCGCATATGTGTGTAAGCGTGTGTGCATGAGAGCAGTATAGAAACGGATGTGTATCATGCATGTACAACACTGATTTCTCTTTCGTCATACGTAGCGTTATAGTTTTGTTTTGTGAAGTGGCAGTATTTTAATTTTTTTGCAAAAAGCTCTAGAGAGAATAAATTTAAATTAGGGCGGTGGGTCAGACATTATGGCTGCTGTTCTTTAGAAATGGCTTCTTGCTCTTTTTCAAGAGCTCTGGGTCATAGGGTCACTGTGGGGCCCCACCTGCGAAAATCCAGGATTTGGGACGAAGACTCGGGGTGCCATGGAAATTATGAATGTGGCCCCTTGTTTAACTCGGACTACTGGCAGAAGTCTCCAGCTCTCCCTCCTACTAGGCTCAAATCAGTGTCATTGTGTTTTTAGCCTGCTCTTCTGTACATATTTAATCTATCGTCTATGTGGCGGTGAAGAAGAAACACGTGTCATCTGTACAGGGGTTGAGTCATTTTGAACTGTTGACATTCAGCTAATTGGAATTCTCTGAAGGGAATTTCAACCAATCCACCCAAAAGTGTTGAACGTAGCTCACTGGGTGCATTTAAGGCCTGTGAGAGGGCAGCGGAAACCAGACTGTGTAGAGTTCAGTCATTCAGAACCTCTGCGTGCTGAATAGTCAATGGCTGTGGATGGATGGGCATTAAGCACAGATCTGGAGTGTCCCACACCGTCCCTGATGGTGCTGACGTAGATCACAAAAGCAAAGATTGATAAAAAATGGAGTTGAACTCAGGTGTGGTTTAGTCTTGTGCTGATCTTGTGAGTTTCCCTGTGGTGTGTGTTTGTGTGCGTGTGTATGCTTGCATATGTGTCTACGCACGATCTCGTGTCCTCATGGAGGAGGCCCATAGTGTTAGCTGAGTGGCGGAGAGGAGGGCGAAACATGTCGAATATTTGGTCCAGTTTTTAAAAGTAAATAAGGAGCCGGGTCTCCTCCTGGCCATCACATGACGAGCCAACCCCAGTCACTTCTGGACCTCCCCTCCTTCCCCTCCCTCCCACTTTTAACCCCGCTCTACATGTTCCTGTCAGTGGACTTGTCCGTGTCCATGGTAACAGGGCCCCACCCCCACCGGGCAGAGAGGGCCCTTGTTACCCTTGCCTGAAACGGGGCTAGCAGGGCTAGTTTCCCCCCCAGCCCACATACACACCACACCCCTCTTGCACCGCCACCCCCCTTCCCCAAATCAAAGGCTGGGACTGGGGAATGTATACCGACCCCAACCCCCTCCCTGCCCCACACCCTGGCTGACTTCTTCTGTGTGTGGAGCTATAGGTTAATCCGACTGGAAGTGCTTGGTGCATTTGCACATTTCGCATGGCGTTCCCACCGCAATGCAGAGCATACAGAATGTGAGGGAAGGGGGGGGGGTCAGGATCAGCTAGGAATGGCACTGTGGGCCGGAAAGGGCTGGGATTCCTCTTGGAAGTTATTTGGGAATTTTCTTTACTATTTGCCCATTTAGAATGAAGTAGTTCCCTAATGTCTCAAATTAAATACGCCGTTGAGCTCCTCTTTGCTCGATCATGGTCGCACAGGCTAAGCTGAGAAATCTCAACTGCTGCAACAAACCTTGTTGCACACGTTTGGCGTGTTTGCAGATGTTGTGTAATTTTTAAATTTTTTTGAATAACCTTTTTTTGTCCTTATTAAATTTGAATTCATAGCATTAAGTAGTTTATGGAGGCTGCACATTGTAAGGTGTTATCTTCTACACAGCAGATTACAAAACAACCATTACAAGTGGAGCAAGTAGATGAGCTGCATTTTTAGACATCATTTAACAGCTCACTGAAGCCTGAGGGAAAGAACAAGAGACGTGTGGAGTGTTAGCTGTGTAAGTTTTTACACAGGAGGCACAAAATTGTGTCCTCAAACTATAGAGGCTAAATGAGCTGCATATGTATCAAGTATGTGCAGGGTGAACGTAAGGCCGCTGTTGAAATGGGTTGGGGTCAGAGTCTGTGATTCCACATTGTGTGTGTTCACGCTTGAGTTCTCTCTCTCAGCCATATGTACATTTTGTTCCTTTAGGTTTGTGTGTGTGTGTGTGTCAGCGGGCAGGGGGACTTTGGAGCGGCCTGCCCCCTTCTCACATTTTTATACAACATCCACATGCAGGCGGACACTTGTGAAACTCTGTGACTCATTGATCCACAAGTTCCATTGTCTGCATGACCTCCGCACACAGCCAGTATACTCATACGCATTCATAACATGGTGCTGTACACAAACTCAGTAAATGGGGAACCTTCAAGCTAAAAGGGTGAATTGGGGATGTTTGTCCTGCTTGTTTCTAGCACAGCAGCACCATTGTGGCTGCTGCTCTCCACTTGCGTCCGCTGTGTGCACACACTCCATAAACAAGCATGCAGTTTTGATCCTTCCTATGTAGTGTGACGCTGCCGGTGGAGATTCCCCTCGGTTTCCTTTTTTTTTTTTTTTTTTATTCTGTTTTTTTTTTTTGCACCTGCACACCCTTCCTCCCCTTCTGACGCCCATTTCTGATTCAACAGCTGGACGCTCCTGGTTGAGTGTCTTATTGGTTGGATTCACAGCGGTTGAACCCCTATGGTGCAGTACTTCAGAGCACATCCTTGACTCGAAACGTGTAGACAAAACATTCTGATACAGCATATCTTGCCTTTTTCAGCCTGTTTCTCCCCTCGCTCTGCTCTCCTATGACTCCTTTGTCCACCCTGTTTCCTGCTTATCTTGTTCGTCTTGCCCCATGTGATACCAGCAGTGATTTGGAATTAAGGGTGTGGTGCGTTTTAGCTTAATTTTAATTTTGAGCACCCTCAACTCAATTTAGGTCGCCCAGTGGTGATTTTAAATCGCCCCTTTGCCTGCTTTTTCTCCATCACTTCCTCCCTGGTTTTACCCAGGGTGCCTCAGTGCACCTGCTGGGTTGGGAATGGAATTAAAGCAGAAGTCATATCTGCAGCTTCTCTACCCTGGTCTGTTTCACGAGGAAGGCTGATAGGGGGAAAAAAAACCTACTGTGTTTTTGTTGTCCTTCATTTTGATAAGACACCTTTACAGTCATTTGTATCACTGTGCCTTTGGTATTATCAGCTACTAACTATCTTTTCTCTCCCTCTTCCTCACCCCCATTTACCTTCATCAATTCCCTTCTCCTCCCTCCTCCCTTATCCATCCCCCACCCTCCTCCTCCCTTGTTCTCCCTCCAGGAGCTGTAAGCTGCAGATCAGGAACATCCCGCCTCACATGCAGTGGGAGGTGAGTGCTAACGGGCTTCTGAATGCTTCCAGGGCGGGGCACCATCGGGCAGTCCAACTGGGCACTCGATTAGTGGCCACTGGAGTCACCTCTGCTTCCTTTTCGGGTTTTGCTTGAGTTTGATAGTGTGTTTGACAAAGGCAGCAGATGAGGCAGGTGCAACACACCAAGCGGTGGGTGGAACTGTGATTGTTGAAGCAGAACTGATTGCAAATACAAGTTGGAGATGTGATAATGAAGATTGTAAGATGCAAGTTTAAAATGTAGCTGTTCGGCCCATCAGGGGATCCAGTTTGAATTTACATTTGGGAATTTTAAAAGGATTACATAAGGAAGGTGTATAGTGAAAGTGGAAGTTCACACATGAAGACAATTACAGCAGTCACGTGGTCTTTGTAGCAGGAGCTACATGTGTTGGCTACCAGGAGGCTTGTTATTAAAGCACAAAGATTCCTTGACTGTTGAGTTGATTTGAATTGATTCTCGACTTGCACCGGATCTGATGTGGGGGGAAAATGACGTAATTGTTCTGTCAGGCAGTCTTTTGACACGAAACTGTACAATCTGGGTTGAGCGCTGGTGCGTATTTAAACCATGTGTTTCCTCGCAGTTTAAAATAAAAGCAAAACAAACCAAAAGAGTATTATTGAGCTGTAAAACATTGATGAGATGAGAGGTTGGCGTGGCCACTTGTCGACCAGAGTGTGTACGTCTTCCCGGGTTTATCTGCTATCATTTTGCTTTGCTCCTGTCAAATTTAGACAGTTGATTTGATAAGGCTCATTTGCGGTTATATTTGTACGGCTGTCATGCAAGTTTTGGGTTAATGAAGGTTTCCTTGTGTCTTTTTGATATGAATTAGATTGACAAAAATTAAATTATTTTAATGATATTAAATCAAGAATCAGGATGTTAAAAAGAAGCTAAAAGTTTGAGGCTTAAATTTAAAAATATGACTCATCCAAAAGAAATTAAACAATGAATTAAAAAAGTGTTGTGGAGAGTAATGATTGATAAATATCCAAATATGACAATCATTAATGCAACACACACCTCAATTTACAACTTTATATACTTGACACACATGGTGCAACTCTCATTCTGCTTATATGTGTGAACTTTCCAGTGATCCAACTGAATTGACTGAAAAAAATATATATTTTCCTCATGTTTTAAAAAAGGGCTAATTTTATTTCAATAATATCAAACAAAAAAATCCTTAAATTGCTCTTAAAAATAGTGGCTGCACGCAACTTGTTAACTGACGTTTATGCTAAATTGTGTGGGTCAGTAGAACTAAATTTGGATTAAATAGAAGCTGCACCTGTTTGTATTTTAAAGCAGAAAATTAAACCCTCAAATTTTCTTTGACCGATTCTTTAGACAAGCATTTTAAATAGTTCATGTGTTACTGTCTGCTCCACATAACCTGAACCCATGAGCTCGTGGCTGGTCTGGGATTAAAACTGAGTTTACGGTGTAAAAACTGCAGCTCAAGGTCAGAGTTAAAGTCAAAGTCAGTCACATTTTTTTTTTTCCAGGAAGGGTTAAGGGGCAAAAAAGATGCCACGTAAAAATGAAAAATATCAATAGAGCTGGTGAGCTGTAACGTGGTCAGATTTCAAGGCCACTGCCTGATTAGAGAAAAAAAAGGGTTAGTGTTGAGCAACAGTCTTGTGTCAGTGCGTGTGTGTGTGTGTGTGTGTGTTGGTGTGTGTTTATTGCATGTCTTTTTCTCCCTCTGTATGTGATAAGAGTTTAATTTAAAAGTCCTCTGTAATGCAGTGTCAGCGTGACATTCTTCTGATTTTCTGATCCGCTTGGCACATCTACACGTTTTTGCACTCTTATAAATTTCAGCGAAACCTGTTTTCAGAAATAATTTGTGTCAAACTTCTTATCCCACTGTTAACCTCCATGTGGGATCTTATGTGCCATGAATGCAGTTTTACGTGACCTTTTTTTCCCCCCTCCTCTGCAGAGGTTTAGCTTGGTAGCGTACGCTTACAGTGTTTCAGCTCAACCTTCTGCACCATACAGAGCATTAAAGCCAAATGGGAATTTTCTCCTTGAATTACAAACCATTGTTTGTTAATGTTTTAAAGTATGAGCTCTAGATTTCATGATTCACTCACTGGTGATCAAAAGGCTACGGACAGGCTCAGTGTTTTGTAATGGTGTGCTCGATTTGCCTACACATGTCCCTCAACTGCAGCTTCAGATCCACCCATGTTCGTAGCATGTAGCGAGCGAGCTGTTTGCCTTTTCAAAAGGTGACATGGAGGTTTGTGTCCCTCAGGAGGGGGGAGGGGTTGAAGGAATGCAAGAATAGAGGAGAAAAGGCTCTTTTGATGCAAAGGCCTTGAATGTATCTTATCAGGTAGATAAGACAATGGGTCAGAGTGTGTGAAGCCCTGCAGCGAGAGAATTCTGGTGTTAGTAGTGGCGTGTTCACAAGCTGTAGTGGGTGGGTGGGCCGGAACGGTTTCCCCTTCCCCTCCATGTGTGCCGATTCACAGAATGTGTAGCATGAACTCGCACCCCTCCCCCAGCCCCTGCTTCCTGCTGGAATGTACCCCACCCTTTCCTGAATGGCCTGGATTCCCATTGGCCGAGCTGGATAGACGGACAGGCAGAGAATCCAGCAAGCAGCCGGCGACTCTAAGCCTGAGGAAACTCATAACGGTGCTGAAGCAGCCAATGATGGAGAGGAGATGGCAGGGAGGCGGGAGGTTGCATGCTTGGTTGGTGGGTTGGTGGAGCGGGGGGCAGGGACGCTGTCTTGTTGGCCAGAAAGTGGGGTTGAGCTCTTGGGGGTGTGGCCTTGCGTTGGACTGAGCATGGTCGGATGTCTTAGCTTAGCTTAGAACCCTCGCTCCCCCTCTCGCCCACAGTTGATCACATCTATGAATTGAAATCCTCTGGTCTCCAGGTTTGGGCAGTTGTCCAGCGTTGCGTGGAATTTTTATTTGGACAAAGACCCTCTTATTTGTTCTTTCTATTTCCGTATCTTTAAGTCAACTTCTGGTTTTGAATTTTTAAATCCTCTTTTTCCAGCATGTCAAAAAACCTCAGAAGTCAAAGAGAAACTTATGAACGTGTGTCCCTGACTGATTAAAACCAGTGCATGCTGCTCTGTTTACAAATTTAAAATTAATATTATCTCTTAAAAATGATGATTTTACCATAAATACGCAGGTTCTTTTTTAAAATAGACATTTAGAAGCAGTCAAACCCACTCAACACCCAGAGCTCCTTGTTGGTTCCCATAGGAGAGGGTCATAATTTGAAGTAGAAAGGCTTTTACAAGAAGGCTACAAATTTCTCTACGTAACTCAACATTGAACTCTGGGGTTCAGAATTAATGGACTGTGTCCTGGCGGTGAGTGGGGCTGGTTCCCACAGATGAGCTCCTGCTCTTAAACAGGTTCTGGTCAAATCCCTTCAAAGTCTCCAATAATCATGGCCTATCTTTCTTCTTCTTTTCTTTCTCTCTCAGGTGTTGGATGGTATGCTCGCTCAGTATGGTGCGGTAGAGACCTGTGAACAAGGTAAATATAACTCTTTGCGTTAAATATATTCCATTGCATCGCCCCGCTGCTTTAAAATTTAATCATTTATCCGTAGTGTTAAAATGCACAGTGATGTTTTAAAAAAAATCGCAGGAAAAAATTACAAAAGATTGAATTTAATTGTTTACCTTTGCAAAAGTAGTCCAAGGTTTTTAAACTGTGTCACTGTCACTGCATGTGTGTGAATTGACTCTGCTGTGTGATCTCCCGCAGTAAACACTGACACAGAGACTGCAGTAGTCAATGTTCGATATGCAGCCAAGGACCAGGCCAGGCTGTGAGTACACACGCACACCGTGCACAGACACACACAGACACAGACACAGACGCACATGCAGTGTAGTGTATTCACGCCATAAAACCCCCGCTCATCTGTCTCCATGCCTGTGATGTGGATCTTCTGTAGTTTTTTACAGCCTCCTCTTCTGGAAATGACACCAACTCTCTCTGTCTAGTGTTCTTACATTGCACCTGATTTCCTCCTTTCCAAAAACCAGTCCACTTTAATTTGACATGCAATGATGATGGGGATGGGAAGAGGGGGGGGGGCAGCAGTTCATGTGTGTTTTGTCGGAGAGGGAGGGGGTTAAATTAGCCATCTGGTGCCCCCTGGTGTAGATGAATCTTACTGCAGTGCTGCTCTGCACGAGTGGTTGTAGGAGTCTCCAAGCATGATTGATTGTTTCAGTGCAAATCTAAATCCTGATGCTGACACAGCAGACATGTTTTGAGTCTGGATGCTCTTGATGTTGGAGTGAATTTCTATTGGCTCATGAAAAAGGATGTTTAAACCGCTGCCCCTCTGATTTGTTGAGCTCGAGTTTTTACCCTCATGTCCTTTGTGACCGTCACTGCTGGAATGGAGTGTAATCTTATGCAGTACTCTCATGTTTGAAAAGATCCTTGCTCCTTGGATACTGAGTGGTAGAATAGACTGTAGCCAACCCTAAAGCTTCATATCCATTACCATGACTTGATTTCATCCTGCATGATCATTTCCCTTTACCTATCGAGAAGCGATCAGGAGTTTAAAAGATGTTTCTTGATTCTCTACAGGGCGGTGGAGAAGCTGAATGGGTCTATGATGGAAAACTATGCCTTGAAAGTATCGTATATCCCAGATGAGACAGCAGTCCAAGAAGGTCCATCAGCAGGAGGCAGGAGAGGCTTTAACGCCCGAGGAACCCCTCGTTCCGGTTCTCCAGGTCTGGGTGCCAGGCCCAAAATGCAGTCAGACATCCCCCTGCGCTTGCTGGTTCCCACGCAATTCGTCGGGGCGATCATCGGGAAGGAGGGCTGCACAATCCGCAACATCACCAAACAGACTCACTCAAAGTACGTAAACAGAGGTCAGAGTTATACTGAACACTGCTAATGTGCTGTTTACTCTGTATTTGAAATACCACCAACTTCTGTCCTTTCCACTTTGTATGACAAAGACGCTCATGGATAATGAAAACAGGAAAAACTTTGAGAGATAAAATATTCATAATTTTAAAATCAGTGCAAACCAGCTCCTTTGATAACATTTTAACACTGTTCACAGTATTTAGTACTTGTCAAAATCCACATTACAGTCTTTTTTCAAAAAAACACAATATAAATGTAAAATCAACATTTTGAACAGATTTGGTGCATGTTTCTTTTTCAAGGAAGACCGGTCCAAGAACAAGCAAACACGTAGTTTCAGTCAAATTAAACCGAGTCTTTGCATTAAAGATTTAAAATCACAGAGCATTACCCAAGTTTGGAGTGAAGTCTAGTCTGTAAGTTATCCCAAGTGAAAGTTGCAGAAAACCTGGAGGCTATCTGTCCAAGGAACGAAGGCTGCATGTCCTGTCCTTGGGGACCAGGACAGAGGAAAAGGTAGACTGGGACTTTGCCCAGAATGGCCCAATAAATAAAAGTGTACCAGTGCGGGAGTCGCCTTGTGTTGAGAGCAGGCCACTTAACTTTGACATAAAGAAACACTGAGGTGGATCAGAAAGCCACAGTCTGTAATAAATCTCAGAGCACCATGATGCACACTGTCCCGCATATGAAGGCTCTGAACAGTGGCGTGCATGTGTAACACATTACCATAATCATCAAGGATTGGTAAAAATGCACTCTCTTTTAACACTGAAGAAGAAGGACTTATGTGTAAAATATAAACCCAACAGAACCTTCAGCTTCTTGTGGCCATATACTGAATGTGCCCCTTAAAAGATGATAAGTATTTAAAAGACGAAACCTGTTTCATGGCCGTCTTTGGTCAGAATTTTCTCCGACAGTGCTCTGTCAGTTTTTGAGGATGTAAAGACCATGAGTTTTGTGTCGTCTGTCACATAAAATCAGGAAAGGCTCATGTCTCACAAAGTGACTCAAACAAGAGGACTGGATCAGCACTTAATGAGCATGCCTTACATGTATATTGCTCATAGTCTCAGAAAGCTCATATGCCTGTGGCCAGTGTGGTATCTTCTTTTACAGTAGGACAGAATGGTTACGTCAAGCTTGCAGAAATCAAGAGAGTACAGTCTACAACTCTGAGACAATTAGTATGATTCAGTATGATCCAACCAGCTGAGAACACTGTGACATTAAAAATTCCCCCCCAGTGGCCTAAATTTCAGTAATTAAGCCTCTCTTGAAGCCCAGAAAACGATTGTTTTTACCATATTGTGAGGTTGTAATGTCTTTCAAAAAAGGTAACATCTAATTGGCTTCTTTGTTCTGCAGTTCAGTGAGTTTTACCCACAACACACCTTGTGATTCATTTCAACACAGGCAGTAGAAAATGTTTCATGTGGTGGAGATCATCGTTCTGCATTTCACAGCAGAGTTTGTCCTCTCAGAAAGAGGATTGTTGAAAGTGCAAAGTGACTTGGGGAGTTCCCCAAGGTTCAACCCTCGGGCCTCTACTTTTTTTATGTAACTGTACCACCAAAGACTGCTTACCACACAAGTTATGCAGAGAAAAAAAAGATTTCAGTTCCACCAACATGTGATGTAACACTGAATATAGGCAGTGAGGGGAAAAGCAATTAGTTGTGTTCGAGTTTCTCAGTCAGACTTGAAACGAAGAGGTTTTTACGGTGAGATTTGTGATAAGAAGTTACTTCACAGCCTTTGGTGTCAGAGTTAGGAAACCCAAACTTGTTCATATTGGTCTCTAGCTGATTTTACTGTGGTCTAAATGTTCTCTGTAACATCATAACTTTGATGAAAAGCTGAAAAAAACAAAACAGAATTGTATAAAAAATAAAAAACAGCCGCCTGGATTTGTGCACTACATATCCGGACTAAACTCTCAGAGATCCAGAGATCTGATCAGACTCTGTTCTTTTAAAACAGGGCTCAATAGAAATGCTCAGCCAGGCAAAAGAGTCCTCAGCAAACTTTGGGATGACTTGATTATATCATGATCTACACAGTGATTGTTCTGCATTACAAAACTGTGTTACACTTCCATTTTTTTCCCTTGTTGCATCATTTTTCCACAAGTTCTTTTCAAAGTTTTCTTTTTTAAAAATGTATAGCTTTTCTCTGACTTAATACCTCATGAAAACTCTCAAAAAACTGCGTCAGCTTGTTGCTTAAAGGTGCCGTTATCTGTCCCGTCTCTCTACAGGATTGACATCCATAGGAAAGAGAACGCA
This sequence comes from Xyrichtys novacula, assembly GCA_962446985.1. Lineage (NCBI taxonomy): Eukaryota > Metazoa > Chordata > Actinopteri > Labriformes > Labridae > Xyrichtys > Xyrichtys novacula. Next base: position 19,965,325 of record OY660884.1, on the reverse strand, counting down.
GGTGCAGCAGAGAAGCCCATCACGATTCACTCCACCCCTGAAGGCTGTTCGAGCGCATGTGCGGCTATCATGGACATCATGCAGAAGGAGGCCATCGACACGAAGTTGTGAGTTTTGAGACGTAAAAGAATCAAAAGCGTTTTGAGAGTTTTTCTTTGGTTTAACTGGGTCCAAAATCCTCTGAAAACCTTATTTCTAGCACAGAGATTTACATAAGTTTTCAAATTTAGCCGCCTTTTTGTGGCTACTTTTTCAAACAGTGTTTTCATTGTTTTCCTCCTAACAGCTCAGTTTAAGAATAATGTCAGATGGTATGTGGGAATGGTATTAAATGCATGCTGTGAGCACACGATTATTAGCAAAGTTGAGTGTTAGATCAATGCCAAGAACTCATTTGTGAGGCCGTTATTCAAACCTGAAGGTACTTTTGAGCTTTTAAGTAGTTTAGGGTAGACAGAAATAAGCCTCAAGCTTCAGCTTTTCCTTTTTTTTGTCATTGAATGTGCGAACTTTATCGTGTGAAATGGAAAAATGTAAACTTGCAAAGAAAATCCTTGTATTTCTAAATTTAATATTCACACATACTCTAGATTCTCTTTGAAAGAAATAGTCATTCAAACTAAACAATTATTGTGTCTCGTTCAGTACTGAGGAGATCCCACTGAAGATACTTGCACACAACAACTTTGTAGGAAGATTAATCGGTAAAGAAGGAAAGAATCTGAAGAAAATCGAGATGGATACGGGCTGCAAGATCACAATTTCATCGTAAGACTTTTTCTCTTTTCTTTGTAGCCTCTGCATCCCATTCATGCTCAATACATATTTAATGTTGTATTTGCCGTGAAACTCGCGCATCACTTTTCTTATTATTATTCTCTTTATTTTATTGTGTAGTTTGCAGGAACTGACTTTGTACAACCCAGAGCGGACCATCACAGTGAAGGGCCCCATTGAGGCGTGTGCCAGAGCTGAAGAGGAGGTGATGAAGAAAATCAGGGAATCGTACGACAGTGACATGGCTGCTATGAATGTAAGTATACTCGGTAAATACGAAAAAAGGCTTTGCTGCATGATGGAGAATAACTTCACTCATCACTGGTACACACATCTGCTACAGAAGCCCTTTGTATGCTAAATTACTGTGATATTAATGCACAAAATGTGGCAAACTCTTAGTCCCCTCTGCTTAAAAAAATCTTACACTGCATGACCACTTTGCTATATATTTATTTTTTTGGAGCAAAAAGACTGAAAACCTGGGATATTTGATTAAAGCTGCTGTAAGGAATTTTAGATGTGTTGGTTTTTGGTGCCCCCTGTAAGCAACAATGTGGATGTGATCACTTCTAGTCTTGTCCTGTACAGCCGAGATGGTGTTTTCTGCCTTAAAAAAATCTATGCATGCTTCCTTTAATCCTAAAAAAATTGCCCAATCTGAAGATTTCAAAGATGCTTTTTCTTCAGTCGTCTTAAATGTTCGAATAGATCCTACTGTGGCTGCCTTTTAACCAAAGGCCTACAGGTGTGCACACAGGTTTAAATGTGGGAGTATCTGTGTTACTATTTCTGCTGTTTTTGGATTAACAGTGGTAAACCTGTTAGTGTTTAATTTGAAATGAAACGATACGGGGTATTGCACAGCGAAGGAGGTGATATCTCAATAACATGCACAGAGGTTGAGAACTCTTAAGATTGATCTTCAGTCAGAAAAGTAGCACTAATAAAATCGTGACTGTCACTTTTCTAAGTGCATGCACTCCTGGTTCGCTGTCCGTCGCTCTTTCTTGACCTCCAGCTGATTAAAAATCTGGATTTCAATAAAAAGCTACTGTGTTTTGAATTTGACACCAGTTCTAATAGCAGTAAATCACATTTAAAATTATGTTTGAGTTCACTTATTTCTGATCATTCTCCAGTGCATCAAAGTAAACTCCAGACATTATATACATTAAGTTCATAAATACTTCTTACATGTCAGCAGTCATAGAAATTCTGCATTAAATCTGGTCTTTTTTTTTTGGCCTAACGCAGATCACATCTCTTAAACAGAGTATTGGAGCGACAGTCAAGATTTTTTTTAGGCTTAAATTTTCTAAAAACTCCTTTTCCTCTTGAGAAAATAGAATGGATCAGTCATACTGTTACAAAACTAAAGGCATCGTGTAACAAGAATAAAGTCATAGTTGTGTTTTAAGGTGAGGAGCTTGTCCCTGAATGAGAAATGTGGAGCGTCTCTTTAAATTGTACTTGGTGTTTTGACACTTCAACTGTCACAGGTGTAAGTATCAGGACTTGAAAAGACTGCAAATATCTAAGTTGTGTGGTGCCCTCCTTTAACACTGCATTACACTGCTGACCATTGACTTAATTGATGGCTTTAAATATGATTTCTCCATGACTTTATTCTTGTAAGAAAACAACCTTGAAAAGTGTGAATAATTTTTATTCTAAATCTAAAACCTAAAACCCTGACACACACACCTACATCTCTTGACATTTTCTACATACAATTAAGACTGAAGCATTAAAGCTTGGCAGAGAGACTCTTAGAAAAAAAAAAAAAAAAAGACTGACTGCCCAGTTTTAAGAAATACCTTCTCATATCAGAAATCCCACCACTTCATTAACACAACCACACTGTATGAACCAGATCTCAGAGAGTGAGTGCACATCTGTGATTTAATTGTCACTAAAACTGTCCTCCTGTCTCTGCAGCTCCAGTCGAACCTGATTCCAGGCTTGAATCTAAATGCTCTGGGTTTGTTTCCTGGTGGAGGACCAGGTATGAGTCCCTCCATGTCCAGCGTCCCACCTCCTGGAGCACACGGTGGATGTCCATCATATGGAGTAGGTGTCCTTGTCACAGCGTTTCATTTTTCCCCATTAAAAAAACGTGCAGACCCAGGAGTGGCTGTGCATTTGATTGAAATCTGTGGGTCAGGTTAGAAAACCAAAGCGGATTTTTAGTCTTTAGCAACTCTGTTTCTTTTTCCCTTTAGTGCAGTCCTTATGGGGGTGAGGGGCCATTTTGGGCTTCTATGCTGTCGGCGAGCAGCCCGCCCCTCGCTGTAAGTCACCCGTCCCAAAGTGCTTTGCACGGCTTGTGGCTGCTCGCTGCGGGATTAGGGGGCGGGGTCTGCTACATGAAAGTTGTTCCTCTAGCTGCCCCTTCATCTGTGACCTTTTTGGAGAGGCCCGAATCTGTGTGCTGTTATGAATCGGGTGCATGGGAAGACAAAAGACCTGTAGGGCAACAATGCTTTGTTTTTAGATCGGCTTGTTTCTCATAGTAACGCTTGTGCCAAACATGTCACATTAGCATTTTTTTATCAAGGTGGATGTTTTTTTAACAGCAAATAATACATCCTCTGAAAGGCCTTCTCCAGATTCAGAAGCTGCCAAATCAAGTTGTTAGTGTGCCCTCAGCTGACTCATTGATTGGATTATTGGGCTCCATCCAAAAACTTGTTGTTTCGACTCTTTGACTATGCAACAGCCTCCTCTGACTGAGCCCAAGTCAATCACATATAAAGATGAGTTAAGTCTTTGCAGAGAGCTGCCTGTGTTTCTGTAACCTCTGGGTATGTATGTCTCTTCTAACCAGCTGATTTTAAGAGAGAGGCATGAGCTCTAACATAGCTTCAAGATCTGAACTGCTTTAGCTAGATCCACTGTCTGTATTTTCTCATCAGGGGCTGAGATGATAATCTCCTGATCGCACTAGTTGTAACATACTTTTTTTCTCTTTTTGCCCAGCAGGGACACCCAGAGTCAGAGACAGTTCACCTCTTCATCCCTGCACTGGCGGTGGGAGCCATCATCGGAAAACAGGGTCAACACATCAAGCAGCTGTCACACTTTGCCGGAGCCTCAATCAAAGTGAGCGACACACAGAAAGCGAATTTCTGAATCCCAATGATAACTTTTCCCCGGCTGTCTACCCACATTAATTCTGATTGATAGTAATTGGAGGCATAAATGAATTTCGCTGTTTTTGTTTTTAATGCTTGCCGTCTGCCTTTCGTCAGATTGCCCCTGCAGAAGGAATGGATGCCAAACAGAGGATGGTCATCATTGTTGGACCGCCAGAGGCTCAGTTTAAGGTGTTGTACCTCATCACAGCCACAATAAACTCATAAATACACCATTGCTAGATAATAGAAGACAGAACAATCTAATAAAATTTGATTATTGCAGCTGTTGAGCAGCCAGTTTTTAAAATCTCTTTTTATGAGGATGATTGTGACTCTTAACAGCCAGGACAGAAATGTTTCTTCTTCTTCTCTAGAAAAATCTAATAATCTCCATTTCCTCAGTACAGCAAGAGTAATCTGTTCTTGTTCGGCTGCAGGCTCAGTGTCGCCTCTTCGGCAAGCTGAAGGAGGAGAATTTCTTTGGACCCAAGGAGGAGGTGAAGCTGGAGGCGCACATCAAGGTTCCCTCCTTTGCTGCTGGACGAGTCATCGGGAAAGGGGGAAAAACGGTAAACAAAGACACGATTTCTGTATCAGTGCGCAAGCTAAACCAACAACAGAAGCTTAATTCGGCAGTAACTAAAAGTACATAGAGAATGAGACTTAATTTTTTTTTTTTTTTTGCAGGTAAATGAGCTGCAAAACCTGACCTGTGCAGAGGTGGTGGTACCCCGGGACCAGACGCCCGATGAGAATGACCAGGTTATAGTGAAGATCAGCGGACACTTCTTTGCTTGCCAGGTGGGTTTGTATGGAAGAGTGAAGTAATGCAGTGTCTTTAATAACTTAGAGTCACATGACTGTTTGTTCATATTCAAACTGTAATAAGACAGACGGATTCAGGTGCATTAGGTCATCAGGAGTAGTTTGTATTTAATCCAGCAGAGGGCGGTGTTGGCGAAACCTGATCAGAGTTTATAGCTCAACTGTCAGACATGGCCATAACAACCTACTAACCCATATTAACAAAGTGTATTTCCATTTCAAAGACGGCTCATGTAGCAGAGTCATCTAGAGAAACAGCAGACCTTAGATTTATGCCACCATCAACCAATCAGGATTGAGTGCTCGACACAGCAGGGTTAAAAGAGGGGGACTATAGTTCGAGCACCTCGGTCTGTGGAGGTATGTGGACTCCTCTGTTTGGTAAGATTTTGTGTTTCCTGTATGTTCCAGCTGGCCCAGAGGAAGATTCAAGAGATCCTGGCCCAGGTGAGGAGGCAGCAGCAGCCCAAGCCCTCACCTGGAGCCCAACCTGCAATGCCCCGCAGGAAGTAAGGATCCGGCAGACCCGGAGGAACGGTGACCGAAATCTGCCAGAAGACTCGACAGATGGACTGATGCAGCAGAGTCCGGGGGGGAGCAGAAGAAGAAGAATAAGAAGACAAGGGGTTGAAACGCACATCTCAGGGGTCAAAGGTTATCTGAACCTAACCAAACACCTGCCCCTTTTTGTCTTACTTGGAGAACTTTCAAGTGTGGCGAATAAGAGACCCTACGCCTCTGAAGCTCCGCCCCACCTCAACTCGTTGCATCTCTGTGAGAATGTACTTCTGAGGGCTACCAACACCGTCACCCGCCCTCACACGTACACACCCCTCGACCGCTCTCCTCCCCCCTCCCCCACGGGTGTGTTAAATTTATTTTTTGTCCTATTTTTACACTAGAAACACAAAGAAGAAATAAGGATCCCCCTCCTATCACCTCCTGGTGTGGTACTTCAAACCTGACAAGATGTTTTGGTTGACTTCAGATTTAGTTGGAATTTTTTTAAGTGTTTAATTGGTTGATGAAGCTTTCTCATGAGTTTTTTCTGTGGAAAGGAAAAGGCATTGCTATCGAGGTCCAGTTTGGACCAACAGAGGTTTATTTTGGGGGAGGGTTGGCTCAGATTGGGTGGGCCATGTTAGGGGAAAGATTCTTGTTTCAGGACAGGACCCCTGAAAGGGTGGATTATATTGGGCGTCCTGCCCTTGTAATGATAGTGGCATTTTATAAATTTGGATGCATTTTATAGATAGACCTATATACATAGATGAATATATATTTAGAGGTGAGGGCAGCGCTATGACTGACACTTAGGGAAATGGTGCCGAACTGCTGCTGCCCAGGAAAACCAATTTAATATGCATTTTACTTAACTACCTCAGGATCTAGTACCTCAGAAGAGAAAAGAAAATGATTATATATATATGAAAAAATGTTCCTTTCTTTTTTTATTTTGCTTTTGTGGTATTTTGTATACTTTATAAAGCTGATAGTCTTTGAACATTTTTATTTTTTTAAGAAAAATTTAAAATTTGGTCAGCTGCCAACTGACCATGCCTTCAACTCTGGTGCTTTAGGCGGCATTGTTCATGTGTTCATGTGTGACTTAAGATGACCCTGTACATAAAGTCTATTTGTACATAGCAGCCCCAAAGCACGAGTTGGCGCCCCCTCAGCTGGCGGCTGACAGGAGTAACGAGAGAAAATAGCCTCAGTTTTTCCCCCTGAGGGTCCACCATCTTCTGAAAAACGACAAAACAACTAAGACATGCAAATAATGCCAACAGTACATAATCGCAGCAATGCCATTTAGTTTTGGGATTGACATTATTATCGGTAATGGTACTTTAATTTGTCAGACATAAATCCTTTTCGCCTTCCTACGAGGGCTGTGGTCAGGGCAGTGTGGACTGTCACGGTCCTTCAGAGCGTCTGTTTCCTGTCTTTTCTGTTCTCAAACCATCTGCCACCTTCTTCTCGATGGTTTCCAACAAGGCCCCAGCCTGACTAGGTTTTATTTTCATCAAGCAAGCTTTGTCAGCTCGGAGTGGCCCTTGTAACGTCAGAGTCAATGCTATCATCGTTCACTGCATGGTGAGGGTAGGGGGAGTCACACTGATAGACGCATAAGATTTATTTTTTACGCTATAGGAAAATTAATTTAAGCAATCTCTGTATCCCACAAGTGTAAGTCTTTGTTCAAACAGGGAAAACGAGCCAGAAAAGGGCCACAGATACTGACTGATCTCTCACTGGGGGTAAGAAAAGAGGAAAAGTATTCAACACTTCATAAATATACGATTTATTTCATTTTGTCTCTTCATGCCGAATGTAAATATGTTGATTGTGGTAAAAGTGCTCGAGTGTATCCATGCTTCCACAGTAGAACGCCGTCTACCTCAGCTGAGGGGGTGGGGGGTTGTTGTGGCACTAGGCACCCACCCCACCCTGCCCCCACTGAGTGCCAGCGCGCACTGATACCTCAGTCCCCCTGAACACTTCTTTCTACATGGGCGCGCCATCCCCGTCACCGCGCTTAACTGAGGGGCACAAGTGATACTTAAAATTATCCCGACACCTCCTGCTTTTCCCCTGCCTCCTTCCTGCCAAACCGCCCCTTCCTCTCCTCCTCCCTCTGCACCCCTCCTCTTTCTCCTCCTCCTCCTCCTCTGCAGTTTGTTTTGATCTACCTCTTTAGACATGTATTTGAAGTAGAGGCATTCTTCTATTTGTTAGGATTTAGCCCCCTGCCCCTCCTTTATTGCCCCCCATGCTTCCCCAGATATGAATGAAAATTAAACTAAAATCATGTACTATTTAGAATTGAGAGAAAAAATTGAAAAGTGATCAAAAATATTTTCTTTTGCCAGTGTTTATATATACTCTTTTTGGCTTAATTGAAATTCTCAAACGATGGTTCTTTCTTTCTGCTTTCTAATTTTTTGGTGGTGTGGCTTACATGTATTTGAACTTTTGCTTGGGTTTTTTGTGAAAAAAAAGGTCAAATCACGTGTTTGATTTTGCATTCAATAGTTAAATGGGGAAAAAAAACATTTTTTTCTTTAAAAAAAAAAAAAAAGGGCCTGCCTCTTTTTTTTTTTTTTTTGTTTCTGATTTGTAAGATTTCCAAATAGATACAAGTCCTGTCTTTTTTTTCCCTTTTTGTCTTTCACTGATGCTACACTCACTCGCTGATTTGGTAGCTGTTTTTCTTCTGTTAGCGTTTCTTGGCTGTGTAACGTGAAACATCCTCTTGGTATGAGACAGATTTGAGGGACTGGGTCTCTGAGTTATTTGGAAAAGTGATCTAACTTCAGCATGATATTCCCTCCTCCCCCTCTCTGCAACCATGCTTGTGCCCCATCACTTCCCCTTCACACACAGCTCCACTTGTCAAAATGCCTCTGAATAAAAAAAAAAAAAAAAAAAAAAAAAAACAATCAAATCTGCTCGTGTCTGACTGTTTTTTGGTGTTGGATTTGTTGCTACTGGCTGAGTGTTTAAGTCTAAAGGCAGTGGTTGCCGTGTTGGACATGCTGACCCAGCCTAAGTGTCAGTCTTCCTACCCTGAGGCAGAGAGGCGGCGTCAAGGCGGCCTCTTAAGCCTCCTGACCAATCGCTACAGTGCGCTCACCTGTCAGTCAAGCCAGCCATGTCTCTGATTTTTCAAACTCAACCCTAATATCTTTGAATAAATGTCTTTAAAAAAAAGAACACTTGGGTAATCTGGGCTACTGGAACCAAAACTGTCTTCTGAATCAGGCTGCAAACATATTTGTTTTTGCTCTAAAATGGGCCTTTTTTTTTGAGCAAATGTGAATGTGGGTTCCTGTGCATGTCATGCCACCCTCCCAACACTGTTGGGTAGTTGGGGCTAAACCCTGAGCCCGAAAGGACTTCATTGATGTCACCCAGAAAGTGATGAGTGCATGAGGCTGCAAAGGCAGAAAATGGGGATAAGAGGATAAATCTAGTTAATTTCATCATGGATGCACTTATCAGCTTCTTGATGAGATTTAAAAATAGGTGAGCAGGTTGATCTCGGCAATGTTCCTTATTTATACTACCTAAATTAAATTTTTGGGTCATTTTTTCGACTTCCTTGCCACTTATTCACTATCTTTAAATAGTTATTACCATGTTATGGTATTCCCTTCCCCTCCCTGCTTGCGGGCTTCCCCTGGGAATCCCCTGTTAACACAATGCTATGAACTATGAACTATGGGTAATTCCCTCACACAGATGCCCACTTATGAAGTGGGTGCATAAAAGGTTTTTAAGTCCGGCGGAGTCCAAATCTAAAAGTGTGTGAGGGTGAACATTGTGAATAGGCCTTATTATCTTTTAATTTTTATGTTCATCAGAGTCTGTCTGAGTCAGAGATGTATGTACTCTGTTTTACTAAAGCCTTCAACCACATCCTCACCTTTTATTTTGTGCTGGATCAATGTAGATCACAGATGATATACTCTTTAAGATAAGAGACTCCTTTATAAGTTCCACAAAAGGAAATGAAACGGAGATCGTATAAAAAAAATGTTTTTAAAAAAATGTATCAAGTAGCGGTTAGTTCACAACCTTTATTAGAGTCCTCGTGTCAAGTTTCCAGTGAATTCCTTGAATTAGTTTCAGTGTTACAATTTAAAAAAAATTTCATTTTCATTAACTCAACTGAAAAAGAGCATGCACATACCATTTATAGCATACATTTTATATTAGAAATCCATCTTGAGATTATTTCAATTACAGTGTAAGGTCAGTATCAAAGCAGTTTTCTGTGCAGGCTTTGCACTAAGGTTTTGCGTCTTATTTCCAATAGAAAAGAAGAGCATGCAGATCAAAAGCAGTGCCTAAGATGTGTGTAACAGTTTAATTAAAACACCAACAAGTCATCAGTATTGATTACTCATACTTCTCTGCAGAAATGCATGAATTCTTTCAAGTTTAGGTGATTTTACCTCCGCTAAATTCAGCTAAATATCAATCATGATTTTGATTCAGCGTTTTTAAAGGACAGAAACACTGAAGTGAAGCTCCATAAGGCCTATGCAGGGTGTCTCTCAGTCAGCAGGTGATGGCTCTCCTCATTAGGGGGGAAAAGAGCATCCTTCAGACGAACGACGCGTCCTCTGACTCCTCCACCCTCCTCCAGTAGTGACCTACGAATGGGTTGGTACACCTTGTAACGTCTGAGGGGAAAAAGAGGAACCATTAGGGTGAGGGCGGATCGAATACCATACTGTAGTAGAACAAAGCTGGTTGATGAAGTTTTTAATCACCTGCAGGCCAGGTAGGCAACGAATGCAAAGACAGCCACCAGCACAGCAGTGGAGGAGAGCACCACCTCTGAGGCACGAGACTTCTTAGACACTGCAGAGATAAAAACAATCAGAAAGACAGAGAAAAAAAAATTTTTTTTTTTAAAAGACCAAAATAAAACAAGCTATTATTATGCCCAAAAGTGTCCTTGTGTGACCAACCAGGGGCATCCTGGGACTTGTTGATGGTGACAGTGGTGCTGGTCAGGGCAATGCTGCCGGAGTCCTCTAGCGTGATGTTGACACAGTAGGTGCCAGGCTCTAAAAATGTCCGCCTGAGATGCACCACACACTGGGCCGACGGGGGGACGTCGTCACACATAATGCTGCTCACTCGAATGCAGCTGGGGTCTGACACAATGGTGCAGGCGGAGGTGGGGATTCTGGAGGAGAGGGGAGGTTAAAAAACAAGAGAACCAAAGCAGTTCTTCACCTGAAACCAGTTTTTCTCTAAAAATAAGTCCAATTAAACTAAAAACCATTTATCTGAATGCACTTTGATATATTTTTAATCGTTTAATGAAGTAAATTAATTCCTTTGTGCCACCTGAAGATCTGTCTTAATCAAGTTTGGGCAAAATCCAAGAGGACCCCCAACATTAACTATTTCCCCTCTTTTCTTTTGGCCAATACTGTCAAAGTAATTCTCCTAAATTACACTCACCTTCCCAAACATTTGACCTCAAAGTTGAAGTCAGCGCTGTTCACTCGGATGGCCGACACGCCCACAATGCGGCTACTAGGCTGACTGTTCAGTGTGTATTTAGGCTCTGCAGAAATCAAAATAATAAAATTAGATTATCATAATGACTGATCTTTTTATTACATCTAATGATAATAATAAAGCATAAAGATGTTAACAGAGAGTTTTGAGTGTCAGTGTGTGTTGGCGTGCCGCTGCACAGTCATTTAATGGAGGAAAGCTGACAAAAGTGATACAGACAAATTAACAATTGTGTTCTCATGCTTCTGTGTCTTAAGAGGAGAGAGTAGCTGTTTTTATTTTGAAAAGACCCATCACATTAATAGTTGGATTTTATGTAATCCAAAAAGCCAAAAATACTAAAATCCTAACTTTAAAATTGACCTGCTTGCATTTTCTTAATCACAATAACTGCAAGATGAAAGTTGACAGGAATGCCATAAGATGTTTTCAGTACTACTCGAGTTTTAATATACAGTATCCATTAACTTTAGCACAAAATTTAACGGTAATAATCTTTATTCATTTCATGACATTTCAATCAAATTGTGAAATCCAAACCCCATGATGTACTTCAGAAAAAGTCAGGGATGCCAGAGTCATTAGGGTCAGGCTGTTCTTATTCAGTGTCCATATCACTGGGGAAAATTTATGTTCTGTAGTTTGTATTTAACCGGTTCAGCTGCAGGTCAGTTTTAACCTCTTATAAACTCTGCCCAGGCGGTGTAACAAATGTTAGTTCAGGTGATCAATTATTCAATGGTCAGGGGCTGTCAAAAGAGATGACAAGGGGTGGTATGGCCCCCCTTAGAATCTGATCGGCCACCCTTTCATTTGCATTTCATGTTGCACAGCAACTTTTGTTAGCATTTAAAATGTTACCCTGTAGATGCATCTGTGTTTTTAAACTGTTAAAGAATTGAGTGAAGAAGATTCAAAGTTTCTGTGTGTGAACAGTTTGCTACCCCTGCATAGGTTGCATGAGGATATGTTGTTAACCTTCATCCAATGGGAACCTTCAGTGGTTGTTTTAAAGAGGACCACTGAAGGTTCCCATTTCCCATCTCAGTATGTGCAGACTGTGGCTTTCCCTGCAAACAACTTGAAGTCCTTTGAATCAGTTATGACCAAAAAATATCAAATCGAAATGTAGAGATAGAAAAAAAAGCTGTTCCAGACTGACACCTACCCCTCCTTGCTAGAAATTTTAGACATTAAAAATAACTTAAGTCTCATTGGTAGTTTCATTTGCTTTGTCAGGTCAGACAGAAACATCAGTTTTAATTTCAGTCTGTTTTATAACCAAGTAAAATCTCCTAACTGGAGCTTTAACATTTAAATCTGATCCAACCACCAACAATATTATCATCATTCTCTGAACACAGCTGGAGGGGGTGCCTATACTAAAACAACCACAAGTTTTAAAGGAGCTTTAAAGATGCTATCTGTATGACTCAAAGATATCCAACTTTGGCGCCATCTAGTGGTAGATTTTTCAAAGACTGTGGTGCACACCAATGCAGATCAGTTTAAATCTCAACAGTTCCCACTTACCAATGATGGTGATGTTGCCTTCAAAGGTGCCGTGGACGTAGCGGAAGCACTCGTTACTGCTGACACGCCTGATACGGAGTGAGGGCAGGAGGGTGGGGTCATACTCTGGGGTCACACTGGCCACAGTAGGTGGAAGGGGCTCTGTTGAAGGTATGGCACTTGATGAGGACGGGAGGGTACTTGGAGTGATGGAAGGGTGGGGCTTTCTGGTGCTGGGTGGTGCTAAAACCAGAAAGACAGCATGTTTGGAGTCAGTGGACAGCAGTGTGTGTTTGTTATAGTCAGTGTTACACTTTCAGACAGGATTTCAATATTTAACCAGATCCATGTTCTATTGCTGTGTCTCTATTTCACTACTTTTCTGTCCTTGATACAAACACTCTGTTAGCACTTAACCTCACCCTTTGTGGTCTCCATCTTGATGGTACCAGCATGAGTACCTGGAGGAGCTGTGGGAGCCTCTGGAGGAAAAAAGACATAAAAAAGAGTCTTACCTTTATTAATTCATTCAAGTCAGTTAGTGTTGCTTTATTTTTGAATAATGTCATCCAAATTCTGAATGAATCGCACAAGTGGTTAATCAAATTTATCTCCGCTTTATGTCTCTTTGTGATTGTAGTAGCAGCTTACCAAACACAGGTAGCAACGCCCCAAATCACACCCTGTTGCTTCCTTATATTATACTCTTGTTAGAGAAGACTTAAAACTAGCAAGTGGAGCGCTCTCTACAGACTTCTCAAAGCACTTTGCGATATTATAATCACCCTTTCACACCACAGTGGCTGCTATGTCCAAATCTCCATTTGTACCAATCTCATTCATACACAGCCAAGGGAGACAACATCTTGTCAAGGGGGACCCTGACCTCCTAATTGAAAGATGATTGATCCAACCACTGAGCCACAGCCGCCCTGGCCCTTGATTAAAACCTTAAACTAAACCAAAATGCTTTCTGAGATTAAAAATCAACTGGAAATGGGGTAATATGCTCACCTGTGACCACACAATCCTGCACATTTTGCAACTAATGGGATCTTTCCCTGCTGGCCATCAGGAAGAGTGCAGGTCAAGGCACTTATTCTCTGACTTTACTCTTTGAACCAAAGGCTACAACCATTTTAAATGCACAGTCATTATTTAAAAACTAAACCTTATTGTGATATTAGACAGTTTTGCCAAGGGATCCCGTGTTTCATCTGTTTTAAGCAATTACAGACCCATCTGTGAGCAGCAGTGTAGTTGTGCCCAAACAGCTGATGTCTTTTATGAACAGCAATGAGATCTTCAAAAATGTTCGGCCAGTTTTTTGGCCTAAAACTGCACTCATACTGTTTTGGTCAAGGTCTCTTGTGACTTATTGCTTGCAGCACATTCTTACTTGTACTCTAAATTAACTCTCCTTGACCGCAGCTCAGCTTCAGCCACTCACAATTTCCTAAATCAGCAGAGTGAAATACTCTATTAGGACTACTGAAAGGGTACTGGACTGGTTTATTTCCTTTCTGTCAAACGGGTCTTTTTCTGTAGTGTTTGGAAAGGCCTCCTCTTCCTGTGCTCGTGTCTCAGGTGGGATTCCCCAAGGGCCTATCCTGGGTCCTTTCACATTCACTGTGTACATACTTCCCCTTGAGCAAGTCTGGTATAGATGTTGTATCGACTTTCACTGCTATGCAGATGACACTCAGCTCTATGCCCCTTAGAGCAGCTGATGTGTCTAAGATTATATCCTGTTTAAATAAAATTAATTTACCTTAATTAATTCACCTGTGTCTTTTACGATATGCTATTTAATTATTTAAGTATTTGGATCTTACTTGTTTGGTATCTATTGCAATTAATCGTTTGTAGGTTTTTTTTTGTTACATGAATAAAACTATTATTGTCGTTCTTAAAACCAGCATCTATGTATCCAGTACCTGTGGGAGGTGGGGATGTGGAGCTCTTGGGGGTCGGGGTGGCAGCAGTTGGTGGACACTCCATAGGAAACGCCGCCTCCACCACCAGCTTCACACTCATCAACCCCAGCCTGCTGTAGGTGTGTGTGGTCAGTTCGCGGTGTGTCACCACCTGGTTGCCGTCCCTGAAGTCCCAGATGTAGTCAACAGAAGCAGCGGTTTTGAGGTACCCACTGGGATCATGAAGCTGGACTTTGAAGAGCACTTCTTCACCACGAAAGAAAACATTGTCCGACTGGTTGACCGCAGCCTTTTGAGAGATATTGACCGCCACTGGGATCTTATCTGAAGGAGTGAGAGAGAGAGAGAGAGAGAGTGAGGAGAAGTCATAAATAATTCATCCTCAAGGTTTCTCCGGTGTTTGTATCTGTCACTCAGGCTGATACATGTTGACAGATAAAACTGTACAAGCTGAGAGTGTCTGTTTGTCTCCACCTGTGACGTAGAAGACAGCGTTGTCCGTGGTGAGGGGGCTGTACTTTCTGCGCTCACGTTTCCTGTACACCATGACCTCCATGACCTCTGCCCCCAGAGGGATGTCGGTGGTGTTGATGGTTACGCTTGAGGAGGAGCCGTCACAGGTCTCATAGTACTGGCCTGCAAACAGAAAAGATCCCTTTCAAACACACATCAAATAAACTTTAATATTTCTTTTACTACAATTAGTCTTTTCTCAAACTAATTTATTTCCATATATCCTTTCATTCTTTTTTTACCCATTGCGTGCCACACATAGACATAGCTTTTGCGCCTCCAGTCGTTGCTCTGTGGGAAGGGCTTCCCATCGGGGAAAATGTTGCATTTCAGCAGGTCGGTACACACTCCATAGCCATAGTCATCGATCCAGGAGGTCCAGTTGTACACATAGCCAGAGCGCACCAGTCCATTAGCTGTACAGAGAAGAAATGAAGCACAAGATTGTTTGATTTAAGATTTAGAAAAGAAGGATTGACAACAATTTTGACCACAGGGGGCGCCAAAGTTGACACAAGCCAAAAGTTCCTCTCAGGAGCTTTAATGATGTCGCAAAGAGTGAATGATATTTTCTGCGAGGTGATAATATGTCGGTGCTGTGTAAATGGGGGCTATGCTGCCCCAAATGGTCAAAACATCAATACTTTTGGATTTAAAATTAGTTTTGATCATTTTTTTAAAGGTATGTTGTTGCACGGCTGATGTGGTGCATGGCTGTGGACCAGTGTCATAGTTTGAAGGTGTAGGGCTGGGCCTGGCCGGGCTTTTTGGCAGCACCTGAGGCCTCCACCTCCGTACCGTCCTCGCAGTGCTCATCCCAAATAAGGTCTCCGTTGGTGTCCTCTTTTTGGCATGGAGGGTACTCCAGCTTTGCAGTGAAGGTGATGCATGAACCGTTGAGAGCCGGGCCATCGCTGGTCAGACGAACTTTTGGTTTACCTGCAGGAAAACATACCTCCTGAGTAAAATTCTTATAACTGAAAACACTTGAAATGACTTAGCTGACTTTTGTTACCTTTGTGGTGCATGAGCTCGTTTGGCTCTGGGCTGAGTGGGGGGTAGAGGTACTCGTCCCATGGGTTGGTGTCAGGATCCCAGCCAGGTATTGGTGGAATTGGAAATGGAAACTTTCCTGCTATTCCATGCTTGTGGGGGAAAACATCCCCATAAGCTGAAAAGAGGAGACAAAATCACATTGAAAGACTGAAAGTCCCCTTTAGTGTGGCCTGGGAATCATAGGGGACCACATTGAAAACTTCATTAAGGTAAAGTATCTGTTCATTTTATACATATGACAACCCTGAGAATGACTCCTCCTCTTTTTATTTAGATCAACATATAAAAATCTTTCCGTCTGTGAGGTACACAATACTTGGTTACAGTCTCTTTTCATGGCCGAGTTTTAAATTCTAAATCTCAAGAATTGATTTCCTCCAATTCTAAACAAATTATGTTATAATACCAGATTGGGAGAAACAGACTCTGAGGAAACATTTGCAGACAGCCTTAAATGTAAATATAGCATGTCCATCATTTCATTGCCTTCATTATGATAAAGTGTGAGTCACTCAAAGTATGTTTTTGAAGTGTCTATGGTCTAATTTTGAGTCATATATGCACTAATAGACTTTATTGTGTACCAAAGAAGTATTCTGTTTTTAAGTAATCACATTTTTCTTACTTTTTGCCCGTTTCTGAGTGAAACTTTCTTTCGGGTGTATTATTTTCTACATACTGTTGGTCATGACACTCGCTTTAATTGAGCTCATGGGACTCTGAGAACAGAGAGCTGGTGAGCTGGTGGCACACTAACCGTGCGAAAAATATCAAAAGTTTATTTTAAACTTCTGAACAAGAATTTTGAAAAATTTTAAACAGAAAACTAATTCTACAAAATTGTTTGTTTCTTTTAGATGAATGTTAAAATCTAAGTGTAAAACTAAAACAAGTTAACAAATGATAGATCTGCAGTTAAAGTTTCTCCATCTGTTCAAAACAAATCATTAAATTTAAGTAGAGTTTAAAGCAGCACTTACTTTTAAGTCCATTGGCTTGAAAAACACCGAGGGACAAAATCAGGAGAAAAACAAAACGCAGGGCCCCCATTTCACCCTCCAATAACAACAAAAAAGTAAAAAATATTGTAAAAAAAAAAATCAAAAACTTTGTCCCCCTAGAAGTATTTAGTCGTTTCACGGACAGTGTCCCCTCTCCCTGCTGCTCCTGCTCTCACAGCTCCTCTCCCTAACTGTCCTGAGGTTCAATAATTTAATCTGGGGGCTGATGAGAGCACAAACATGTGATGTTGCCTAATAGGACGCATCTCGTCCCTCATTACTGATCTGGACGCAGGAAACACATGAGGGATGAGATGCTGCCTGCGCACGCGCTCTTTCCCCTATAATAAGATTTTAATTCTAAGGAACATTTATTTTGTTGTCATTAATTTTTAATGCGGAGTTATTGCCAACAATACTCATCCCAAAAAGTACATCTTTGCTTTTGTGATCACCTGCCATTTTTTTAGTTACTCTTTCAAAATTGTTACACAAACATACAGAAACAAAACTGACCTGCACTCAATTGTTTTTGAGAAAAACGAACACAAACATAATAATTCATTTTTTAAAGTTTATATTAAGCCATTTTGAACATTTGATTTGTTTTGCTCAGAAGGCTATAACCGCCTGAAAAGTGAAAGTAGCCTCTAAAAATCAAGTAGACTATAATGTTACGTAATTGTCCGTAATATATCCATATTATTTCGACAATTCATATGAAATATTCACGCGTGACAGTTTTTGATGGTCTTCATGAGTCTGATGGAGCTGTGTCACCGTGACTCGCTCTGAATGAGCGCGTGAGACTTGACGTCCGGGCACGCGCTGCAAAAGCAGAAGAAAGTGTCTGATGAGCGACAGAGAGAGAAGGACTCGCGCTGGTTTTCGACACAATACAACATGTGATAAACATCTTTATTTCAGCGGCTCCTCTGCTGCCACGAGAAGAGTTTGGAAACTGTAACAAAAGGCTCACAAACTGAAAAGTAACAACTGAATCAAAATCTAATTTCCTTCCTCAAAAGTCGTGGGCAAACCCGGCAACACGGAGGGAACGACAAACAAAGTCTAACACAGAGTTTGACTGACAGTTAGCCAGCTAAAGATAATTCACACCTACTGCGAAGGGTAAAGTCTATAGAAAGGCAAGTTTCTCTTTTCTTTGAAGGTATTGGACTCAAATCTATGACTGATAAGTATTCTGTCAAAGATAAAAAAAACACACTGTAAAGCATATCAAGGCTCAAAGCTTCAAGAGAAAGCTAATTAAATGATTTTTAAAAGGCTTTCCAGGCAGACAAATGGGTCTTTTGTCTTGGAAAATAAATCTAATAGCCTCAAATAAAAATTAAAGTGTCACAGTTATTATTGTTTTAATATTTGTGGTTCACAATCACATGGTAACAAAACAATGTCTACTAATACCTGTTACAGCAGTCCGTAGGGGAGACCAGGGTCGGTCACAACATAGGGAGAGTTGTTACACCGCCTTTTCCACCAATCCATGATTGTTTTGGGTCGGTTGATTTATTGCATTAGTGTGACAAAATCTGGACTTCCATGTAAACACCATGTAAACACATCAGTCCTCATCAGTCGTACTTAATTGAATTTCTTGTAGTTGGACCAATGTACCTGACTAAAGGGGTTAGGGAAGTGCTAAGAAGCCAAATAGTACACAAAACTTCGATGGGCAAAGAAAGAGCATAACAAAAGATGAAGCCTTCCTTAGAAACAGCACAAAGCTGAAAGAGTGAAATCTCATTAGCCTCCTGCTAACACATTTTGCCTGCTCTTGCAGTACTGACAGGGAGACGACCTAATAAATGTGAATTTCTCTTTGAGGATCAATACAGTTCTTTATATCCTGTCTTTGTAAGAAGCTGAAAGGGAGCAGAAATGCTTCTGACATTAATTTGATTCTTGCCCAGTGCATGTAAACCGAGACCAGGACAGTAGACCAGTTAAATTTGCTGTCTGAGCTATGACTGTAGTTTGATTAGATGCTTATTTACACCAAAGTTTTAAACACGACAATTTTGTTTTTAGCAACTACTGCTGATTAAATCATTTGACTTTATTGGATTAAATTGAAGTTTCTCAGGCAAAATGTGATGGGTATTGTGCTGTCTTTCTTTAATGCACACACTCTACAGGTCATATGAGTCAGTCACAGATTACCGATCTGAGATTCAGTTCAATATCATTACCATTTTTTTTTTTACTTATATAGTTATTAGAATAATAATGAATGAATTTAATGAATTCTATATGTGATAAACAATTGTAGGTACTTTTTACTAAAACTTGAAAACTTTAGCTGAAAAAGTCAGTAAGCTACAGGTGCTAAAGCAAAAACTGTTACAACCATCCCCGGTCTCCCCTATATTAACACTAACCCTGCTGTCCATGAGCATTAAGTCAAATTTTGTCATTAGACTTCTATCCTATGTCATTTGTTTTACCTTCATAAATTCAGCCCACTGATGGAACAGGTGAACTCTATAGGGACAGCACATGAATGCATGCCTATATACTGATCATCCTCCAGTAGAGGGCAGCACCTCTCCGAAGCTCCTTACAGCCTCATGTAGAGCCAGAGACTATCCCCCTTTTTATCTCCCTCTGTCTTTTGTTTCCTTAATCAAATCACTTTTGCATCATTGTCAAAACTCAATCATACAGTTTTAAGAATTACTTTAATAAGATAACAAAATAAAAACCATGCAGATAAGAGAAGAAATTAGACTAGAGCCCATGTTGTCTACAGCGAGCTGGTCTAAAACTGGGGACATTTTTATAATCATGTTCCTCATTAGTTGATTTGTCTGACAGTTATATAGTTAAAAAATAAAACAGACAGTCCTCCTGCAATTTGAGTCATAATGGAGGACAACCAAAACCAATATTTTTTTAGCACTAAGGAGCTTGAACTGGTTAGTAATTGGCATTTTTCTACATTAAAAACAGCCTGTAGCAATAAATCAGTTTTCATTGACAGCTTTATCTCTCTGCTTCTTTTACTTCCCAGCCCAGGGAGGAAGACATCATCGGCACCAAAACAGAAAGATGAATGAACAATAACCCAGAAATGCATTGTGCTGCCAATAGGCACTGCTCTCTCTCCTTCTCTCTCTCTCTCTGGATGCTTGAGAGTACTTGTCGTGCCTTCTCATTTACAGCTCTGGCTTCACTTCACATTGAGGAATGCAGGATCCTTCCCCAGAATGTGGACTTTGGTGTGCGCGTGTTTTCCCTTGCACAGTGCAGGACTGCGTCCACGCTCCTCCAGTGTCTACGTGTGTCTGCGAATGTTGAGCTGGACACTCCCACTGTGTGTGTGAGTGCGTGTGTGTGTGTTGGCTGCAGGATGGAAACATATGGGAGTGTTCAGCGCTCACTGTTGGAAGAACATGAAGGAGCTTCTTTTCCTTTTTCAGTCTCGAGGCTTATAAACATTTTTCCCACAAGAACACACAAGTCAGAAGCTGGTCCTGCTCCCCTCTTTGACTCTGGTCTTTCATTTCTGCTGTCCTACAAAAACCCTCTTCTCGTTGCCCTTTCAACTTGTCAATCTGTCCCTCCAGGTGTCTCCGCCCTCCTCTGTGTGCTTTAATCAGAATCACTAAAAGACACGCTGCCCTGTCATCTTGAGCACAGAGAAGGTACGGGGTCCCCACCTACTCATTCAAACAAAAGGACCACCTCTTACAGTACCACTCCTGCAGCCAAACTGGCTTTTATTCCCCCTCTGTCTGTGCTGCCAGGTTGCATGTGGCCTTTCACATCACCAGTCAGCCACAACACATAGCAGAGCTCGTGAACGCAGAAGGTCTTCATTTCTTATGATGTGGTGAAGAAAAGTTGGCAGCCGTCTGACCTCCTATTGGCCGTCATCATAAAAATATCATCGAGGTCTCTTGTAAAATGTTTTTGGAACTTTTAAACCTTTTCCCCCGGAGCCCTTACATGACTTTTGGGCATTTCCCCTCTAACTTTGTTTTTGTAATCTAATTTGGTACCACTCAATATGAGCCAGGCACTTTGGAAAAACAAATTAACAAATGACAAAACAAATTCATAACAATTTGAACTTCAATAAAGAACGGGGGGAAAGAGAAGAAGAAAAAAATGTAGGTGTTGAAAACAGCAGCCCGGTGTGCCAAGACCTCGTCGGAGAACCGGGCTGATCGAAGCCTCGGCTGCCCCGAGAGCCGGTCATGGGACCACGCGGCGCTCCGCCAGCTGGCCCCGGAGAGCAGCTTTGATATTCAGGCACCGGGAGACGCCTCTCTCTCTCTCTCTCTCTCTCTCTCTCTCTCTCTCTCTCTCTCTCGCCACACAACACACAAACAGATATTATCCAGAAGCAACAGAAAACCATGTCTCATTCCTATGCAATCTGAGCCTGTTTATGGAGCTTACTTTTGTTCCTAGTGGAAAATTTGAGTTTTGTGAAAAAAAGAAAAAAAGTTTCAGCAAATTCATTTCAAGAATTCTGCAGGTCACGGAGGAAGAATTTGGCGAACATGACATCGATGTACTTATATAAACACCCACTTCTTAGAATAGACTTTTTTATTCAGTAAACTACAGTAAAGGGTTTTTGTGTATTTATTATCTACTCTTCACCACACTAGGTTTCAAAGTGTGCTTAAACTCCTGTCGTTAATATCGGGATGACTCTGAGAATCGTGTCTCTCGACATGCGCACCAGCAGGTGGTTGTGTCAGGTGCATCCTCAAACTGTGAGCTCAAATTTCCTCGCAGGCTCTAGGACCGCGGGATGAGCTGGATGACAGACAAAGAAGCGTGCGCACCTCCCAAGTTTAGAGTTTGTCCTGAATCTACCTTTTCTCCTCCTGCTCCAGATCTGGAGTTCTATGGATGCTGTGCCATACTTCAAAGAAGAGATCGGTGATTTTTTTTTTTTTTTCTCTGTCTGGATAATTCACCTCACCTTTCTGAAATGACTTCAAAGTGGAGTCAAAAGCTCAGAAATGGGAAAGCTGAAGAAACACTGGGCTGACCTCTCTTCACCTCTCCTGCTCTCCATGATGAGGCTGTGGATCAGAGCTGCAGCTGTCCGGAGGAGGGTGATTTGCTTCTGGCTGCTGCTGCTCGGGTTCGCCTTGATCACTCTGGCTCTCATAGATCATTTTAGCCAAGACCGGAATCACAGTCACCAGAATCCTGGTCCTCCTCGCCGGCCCCTCCAGCGGATCCCCAGTGCGCCGGACCTGGATGTCATCGTAGACCCCTGGGACCCTGCATTGGAGCTTGGTGGGGATGTCGCCCCTCTAGAATCGCTGCAAGAAGACCAGCTTCTCTACGTGCCATCGACGCAGGGCACCAAGAGCCTGCAGCAGAGGAAGGGAAATTACAAGGTGATTCTGCCCAGCGTGAGTAAGGAAACCACCGTTCATGCGTCACGGACGCACGGTGCAACGGAGACTGAAGTGGGACAACGACTGAAAGAAACAGACAAAGATTTGGAGCTCTCTGCGGTGCAGAAATACGGACTGAACGAGGTGATGAGTGGAAGGATTTCTTTGCACCGCCGGTTACCTGACACGCGCCATCCTGAGTGAGTGGCCGAAGTGCTCTACCCACTTTTTCAAAGAAAAAACGCGCCAAATCACACGATGATGTTGCTAAAGAGTGGTGCACGTTTCTCTTTACGCAGGTGTTTGGGTGAGCAGTACAGCGAGTCTCTGCCGCCCGCCAGTGTTATAATCTGTTTCCACGATGAGGCTTGGTCCACGCTGCTGCGCACAGTGCACAGCGTCCTGGACACAGCACCTAAACAGTACCTGCAGGAAGTCCTGCTTGTGGACGACCTCAGTTCTCACGGTGAGTGTCTCTCTCTCTCTCTCTCTCTCTCTCACACACACACACACACACACACACACACACACACACACACACACACACACACACACACACACACACACATTATCTGTTAAAACCTCATGGCTTTATCGAGGTCTGTGTTACTCCGCAGGACACCTGAAGAGCGTGCTCAGTGAGTACGTGTCTCACCTGGACGGGGTGCGTTTGATCCGCAGCACCAAGCGCTTAGGCGTCGGGGGCTGTCGATCCCTGGGTGTTTCTCGAGCTGCAGGGGAGGTGTTGGTGTTCATGGACTCTCACTGTGAATGTCAGAAGGGCTGGCTGGAACCTCTGCTGGAGAGGGTGGCTCAGGACAGGTATAGACTGCTCATGAATTTAATCAATCGGGGCACATCCGGAGTTAACAGAGGATGGCAGCCAAACTAGAAGGTTATGCTGAGGTGGAATGGAGTTTGTTTGCGCTTATAGACACACGTGTCTTTAACTTTTCAAATGACAGCTTTTAAAGTTGCATACCACATCGATTAAAAATACTTTAACAGAGACAATGTCACTTACCTTGACTCATTTTAAGGCAGTTAATGACAAACAGGATATAGGGAGTCTGCAGGGGCCCCAGGAGGAACTCCTGTCCAACACAAAGTGTTTGTCTAAGTGAAAAGCTAATAACGCCAAATTACAGCTGGTATTAACACAGAACAGAAAAATAATGCAAATCGTGGTATTTACTGACATTAGCAAAAGAGCTGAAGTGGACTCATGATCCAAGAAGGGGATAATTTTCCAAAAGTCACAAAAACAGAAGCCTACCAAGAAAAGAAATTGTGCTACATATGAATGTCACAATAAGTCCCTTTCATCAGGCAGAGACTGGATGAAAGTTTGAGGGGTGTCCTTCAATGAAAGACCCAGCAAGGACCTTTGACTGACTTTTCACTGGCATTTGTCGAGGTGGCCAGGCCTGGTTAACATTTGGGCCTAGACGGCTTATCTCTACTAATCACATCTACTTTAACCACCAAAACATAGTTTAAAAAAGTGTTATATTTTATAAATCTTTGACTCTAAATATAAGTCATCTTTGTGGCAGCATTTAATTCTGTTAAACTTAATTCTTTGAGGACTTAACCTGATGAAACACAACCCAAATAGTTTATTTCAATACAAGTGCTGCATCTGACAAGGCAAATGGCCAATCGTGTACAGTATCAATCCTAATAGTTTAGGATTTCAGGGTGGCCACCTCCTGACTCAGCCCCCTGCTGAGGCCACACCCTTGATACCTCCTTGCTCATAATCCACAACAATGATGAACATTAGTGCCAAATCTTTCATAATGCATAGAGTTGGTCTGTATTCACACTAAATTTCAGCTATACTCTGTTAGTTCACATACTACCAAAAGTAAGATAGAGGGAAGAGGAAGAGAGGATGCAGAGCTGAGAGTTGTAAGTTGTCCTCCTTCATTAGTTAAAGAGTGGATACATGTTCCATGTGTGCTCTCATGATTTGGCTCAGGTTTTCTGTCTGAGGCTGCCTGCAGCGTGCCTCTGATCACACTGGCTAATTAGGCTGAACTCTCAGACCTGGAATCTGCAAACACTCAGCCACATGTCTGACCCTTCTTTCTATTTCTTCTTCTCTTTTTCCTCTTTAATCTCTTCTCTCCATTTCCTGAGAGAATCACATCACACGTGGCTGTTTGGGAGGAATATTTCAAATAACACATGTGCACCAGAACAGACCCCAACAAAGGATGGTGCGTGTCTCTAAATTTGGCCAATTGACATGAACTCTGGTGTGGAATTTTTCCTCAGTTTTTCGGACCTGTATCACTGCACAGAGGCAATGACTACTGAGTAAAAAATTTAACAAAAGAAAGCATGCAAAGAATAATAAATCTTTTTTTTTTCTCAGAGCTCTGGCTGACAGGCGCCTGGTTTTAAATCATACCGTCCTGCCCATTTTCCATCAAGTGTACTTGACAAACAAAAGAAGAAATCTCATATTTGAATATCAAACTATCTGTGCAAATAAACCTTGTGTGTTTTTAAACAGGACCAAAGTCGTGTCCCCCATCATGGATGTGATAGACTGGCAGACCTTCAAGTACAATGCCACCCAGTGGCCAGTGAGGGGGGTGTTTGACTGGAGGCTTGACTTCCACTGGGAATTGGACCCTCAGCTACAACACAAAGACGCAGACTCAGCTGTTCAACCGGTGACGTGAGTTGAGAGGCTTTTCAAAATACTCTTCAAACACTTGAACTCAAATGAACTTTGATAAGAGAGCAAAAAAACAGAAAAAGGTATGTTGATTGTGTCTCTCGCAGGAGTCCCGCATTGGGAGGTGGTGTTGTGGCCATGGACAAACATTTCTATCACAGTGTTGGAGGCTATGACCCAGGGATGCTCCTGTGGGGAGGAGAACAAGTTGAGCTGTCGATCAGGGTAAATCAAACACTTTTAATGAAGAACTTTCCACTCAAACCCTCCCAACCTAATGACCGCACAGGACAGAGACATCCAGCGAGCACTATCTTCTACAGTGCTTTTCTGAGAAGGACTCAGCTGCCTTCACTCAGGACTTCAGGAATGTTGTTTTGGGACACTGTGCTTCTAGCAAATGGAAATCTCAGGTTGAACAGAGGTCTGGGAATGTCTGGGCCATTTGACAAATGCACAAGTATGAGAGGAAAAAAGTTTTTTGACCATTTGATTTTACTCTGATGACCTCTCAAACTAACAGTGTGTTATTGTAGCTTGTTTTGAAGAGCGCTTCAGTGGTCCAAAATCAGCATGAGCTTAACAAAAGACGGCAGGGGCATGCCTAGACTTTATCAGACTAGGGTGGCCCAGATGGGTCTCCTATTTACTCAAAAACTGATGTCAGTCAAGACCATAGACTGTATATATGGACAATTTGGTTCTGCCTTCTCCCAGTATATGGATTTGAAGCCGAAAAGCTCTCGGTATTTTTCTCCACTCCCTTAAACCAACGTTGCGCAATAGCGTTGTACGCACTCCACCACTTGCGCAGAAGCATTGTACGCATTTGACAGGAGAGTCACCGCGAGTCGCTGTGATTACGTTCGGCTCAAACAGCGTATCCCCCGGGTGAGCTACACAATCTTCGTAAGCTCATAGGCTGTATCAAGTGTCAATCATAGAAAACATGAACCCCCTAATAACTTTTAAAAATGGAGCTGCACAGAAAAAAGGACTTGAGCACAAACCAGTCTTACAGTAACTACATGTCAACATCGCAACCAGGAAGGAGAAAAATGTATATTCTGCGTAATTAATTTCTAAAGTTTGTTAACAGCTCCATAGAGATTGCTGGAGGAGGCGGGATTTATGACCTATACTGCAGCCCGTCACCAGAGGGTGCTGTTTTCAGGGTGGCTTCACTGAGCGTGGAGGCAGACAGCGTCCATTCTATATACAGTCTATGGTCAGGACCACTTTTCTCAAAGAGAGTAAATCATTGGATGCAAAGTCAAGGCAGGGAGAGCAGCAGCAAAGACTTCTATCGTACAGAACAGAGCAGACATCATATGAGTACAGATAAACCAGACAAAAGGTGGAGCTTGGATGATGGTGGGTTGCACAGCAATTCGTAAAGGAAGCAGCAGGAAATGGCCGGCAACAACAGATCAGTCAGAGTTCAGGGGGCCATGCCACCCCTGGCCACCTCTTTGGACACACCCCTGCAACAGATTAAACACCTTCCATTAATTTCTGTTGTTACTGACAGATTTCCTAATTCTTCCCTGTTACCCAAGGTGTGGTCCTGTGGGGGCTCCATGGAGGTGGTCCCCTGCTCCCGTGTTGCTCATGTAGACCATCACCACCTGCCTTACAGCTTCCCAGACCAGGAGGTTCTCCAGAGAAACAAGATCCGCATCGCAGACATATGGATGGACGCTTACAGGAAGATCTTTTACAGGAGGGACACTCTTGCTCATTTCATCAGACAGGTGTGTGCGTGTGCTTTGATTTAATCCAGAAGTTTAATGATTAAAAATAAGTAAAGAGGTGCAAACAGGTGTGACTTTCTCTCTCTTGGATCAGTCTGAGAGTCCCAACATCACAGAGCGTCTGCGTCTTAAGAGAAGTCTGGGCTGCAGGAACTTCCACTGGTATCTGACTACAGTTTACCCACAACTTTACATCCCACAGGACAGACCTGCTCTTTCAGGAGAGGTAG
The DNA here is from genome assembly GCA_962446985.1 of Xyrichtys novacula. Lineage (NCBI taxonomy): Eukaryota > Metazoa > Chordata > Actinopteri > Labriformes > Labridae > Xyrichtys > Xyrichtys novacula. The sequence continues at coordinate 19,938,453 of OY660884.1, read as the reverse complement.
CTTTCAGGAGAGGTAGCGCGCACACACACACACACACACACACACACACACACACACACACACACACACACACACACACATTAACGCACACACACTTATACACAGTATTGTACCATCCTACAATGACCAACTGACCTGTTTCCAGCTGTACAATGTGGGGACCGGTAGCTGTGTAGACTTCCCTCGTGTGCAGGGTTTGCAGAGCAGGGTCATGAATGTAGCACCATGCAGCGGCACAGGCAGCCAGGTAACCATGACAACAGCTGTCAGATGCTGTGAGTAACACGTGACGCAAGCATACTAAAGATGGTCTCTGTTGTCGTGACAGCATTGTGACCTGAACTCTGACTCTGAAGTGAGGTTTGGTCCCAACGGCGCCCTGTGTTTGGACGCAGAAGGAAAACAGGTGGTGGTATCTCCCTGTCCCAAGCAGCGGCCGACTAGCAGCAGACTCCAGTGGAAGTTCATAAAGGCACGGCAGCCATTTATATTCCTATTTCTTTATATCTCTGAGCACATGTTCTCACTTTGGTAACTCTGTGTCTGGTTTGTGTTTTAGCTGAGCGGTCAACTCGTCCACCAGCTGTCACAGTTGTGTTTGGAGGCTGTGAAGGACGGAGAGATCCCACAGGGCAGCACAGGGGGTCTGTTTCTGCGGCCCTGCACCCATCAACCCCGACAACAGTGGCACTTTGAGCAACTTGTAGCTCCGAAAGGTGCCTGATAAAAAAATTAAAGATTAAAACCCAGGGCACAAACTATTATAAATGTACTATGAATAGTGGCATTAAGTAGTGAAATATCATATAGAAAATATACAGATTATAATATATGTTTGCTTCATTTTGCCACTCTGCTTTTCCTGTTCCTGTTTTAAGGATTGCAAATAGTTTAATACAAGACATGATTATGTTTAAAAAAATCTCTATTTTCAAATGCTTTTATAGGAAAAAATTTACTGTATTTATTTACATGCACATTGTAACATGTAAAATCTGTACCTTCAGTAAAAGCTTTTAATAAATGATGTGAAGGTGTTTTTTTAACACTTCTGAAATGAGTGAATTAAATCAAAAATGAACTCTTGTGTATTGTCCCTGATGTTGGCTTTGCTCGGTTCAGGATTTTGCTGTTGCTCTCCCTGCTTTGACTTTCTATGTCGATGCACATAAAACAAAGGGGAGATGCTTTCCACCTTGTACACTTTGGCCTTCCCATGTGAGAATGTGGAAGGAAGTGGAGCTGTGTAAAGAGAGCCATACCACAAAAAAGTCCTTTTAGAGGAAAGGTAAAGATATCCAACAATCACATATGAGTGTAACTTTCAGGGTCTGCTTAATTCTTGTCATGTTTTGTGGTTCTGGAGCTGGGCAGTGATATGAACTCAAAGGGGACTTTTTCCTGTCTCTGTTAATTAAATGTCTGCTCACTTTATCCCCATTGTGACCTGTCATGGAAGGAAAAAGCACAGGTGTTACAGATAAAAATGCCTACAGCATGCTGGAACTAAAGTAGCTAAATGGAAAACCGCCAACAGTCATTTAATTATTGAACATTTATTTCCCACTGTGACATGTCAAGTTTCTTCTTTTAGGGCAACACAGCTGACAAAAAGAGTGAGAGAGATGATTTGCTTACACACGCAGACCTGAAAGAACATCTAATGAAGCAAAATAAACGCTAAAATACCACCGTGATACGGATTAATTTGGTTTGCTGTGAACCATGCAAAGTATGTTGTTTCCAAAATTGACAAGATCAAATAGTTTTATCAAACTATATCACTTGTGGACAGCAGAGGGAGCCATCTGCATTTGTAATCCCTCCAAAGCTCCTGGCTGATCACTCTGTCGTTGTTAGACATTCATGACTATCTCCCATCAGATTTATGCATGAGAATTCCCATAAACACCTTCTCATGTAAGTTTCTTTAGCTTCTGTCAGTTTGATTCTGCACAGTAAACCTACCATGTGACTCTAATGTCCTGATGGTGCATGTGACTTTACAGAAAACCTAATTAACATGCATGCACCATCGTCACGTGTTTCACTTGCTGCTATTTAATGTCAAAACACAATATAAAGTAAGTATCAAAACCACAAAGTCTAGAGTTAGCACAGAAGCTAGCAGCCAAAAAAGACTCTGAGCTCATCTCTTGCATCTCTCTCTCTCTCTCTCTCTCTCTCTCTATCCCTCTCTCTCTGCCTCCAGGCACCGAGTGCTAATAACCTCCTATACTCTGCAGCAGTAATGCTCATCTTTTACCCATAGAGCACTCAGCCCAGTGGAGTACACACAGCACCTTTTCAATAAAGCCAGTCAGGTGGTGTGTCTGAGGCTCGGAGCCATAGGTCAAACACTTGCACAAACAACATGCTGTTGATTAGTATTTCTACTCCGCAGTTACATAACGTCAGTCTGCTGAGCTGCAGAAGAAGAGGAACTTTTCAGAGGGTGGCAAGAGGTCACAGACTCACTGTAGGACTGGCTTCACTGTTCGGACTAAAGGTTAAGTTATTCGATTTTTATCACAAGTATATAAAGTGGACCAAAGAGATAAATAAGCCAGTGACAGGGCTGACACTTTGAGCCTCTGGGGCAAGAAACTACCGGGCATTTATCAGCTGAGATGACATTTCTGTTCATACATATTTACATACGTTTCTTTGTGTTACAGGTCCCAGGAATGGCACTACTGCAGCGAAATAAGTCCATGGAAAATACTGGCAAAGAGAAGACAGAGCACTTGGTTAACTTTCAAGATTGTGTCTGAGATGTGGGGAGAGATATCCCCCCTTTTGTCCACAGTTTCATCTAATGTGCTGCTCACAGTCAATCATGACAGTCACTGCTTAACAAAAAACAGACACACACACACACACACACACACACACACACATGCACACAAGCATGCACACACACACACTTAAGTTTAAATGGAAAAAGGGAGTGAGTGTCAGAAAGAATGACGCCCCCGTTAAGAGTCCATGTGACTGCCTGTGTTATGACTTTAACCGTCTTGCCTGCAGGGATTCTTGTATTGCAGAGGAGGCATTAAGGTGTAAGAAAGTGTCCCAGCAGAGGATATGCAAGGCCCCCAAAAGAAATAATAATCATTCACAGCGCCTCTTTTTGCAATAACCAGCAGAGTCAAGCGTGCAACTTCAAAAACATGCTTACCTGTGAGGAAATGCAATATGTTCAGTATTTTGAGCATTTAGCAGCCAGATAAGCACCGAGGTTTCATGTCTTTTTATGAAATCTTAATCTTCTCTTTTACTTCTGACAGCTGATGTTCCTGACCTTTAACCTTCTCACTGCCTCAGTCTCCCGTCACCAGCTCTGTATCCCTTCTCGGTCATTAACAGGTGTCAGTGTTGATTTGAGTCTGTTTACTGTAACAGAAGTTTGAATACAAAAACGGTCCACAGTAAGCACTTTCCTCACCCTCTATAGACATTTAAACTATGTTAATCGAAAAATGGTTACCAGGGTTACCAGCCTCAGTAAACATTGCCCACATGAAAGCCAATCAAATTACAAAACTGCCATGACTTATAATAATGTGGCTGATAATGACTTATTCAGTCACTTTTACAGGCTAACGAAAGTGCAGACAATGCAGAAAGACAAAACAAAACAGAGGCTGCAATCAGTGATGAACTGTCCCTCGCACCTGTGTTTATGTCAGGGTTCTGGGCACATCAGGAGGGGGCAAGTGTTGGGCTGCTGTAAAGGCTGTTTAGTGTGTAGACATGACGTGAAAGTACATCTTTTAAGGGGAGCATACAATACACACTGCACCCACCTGCAGGCTCTGGCTGTAGGGTTTAAGATACTGTCGTATTGAGTGATGAATTCAAGCCTAGAAAAAACAAATGTCAAACATGGGGGACATGTTGTCTCTTTTGTTCCCTTTTTAGCCCTTTCCACTGCCACAAAGACACACACATAAATATAACACAAACACACACGCACACACCTTCTGGGGAACTCAGATGGATGTCAGCAGCAGGAAGCTGTGTCCTCTTTATGAAGATCCATGGGGCTATTTCACCTCAGACGGAGGTGGCTGTACTTACTGTGTGTGCCACAAAGAGCCTTGGGGTCCTCTGTATAGAGACACTGTTGTTGTTTTCAAGTGATTCGTAACGTGCTTGCTGTACAATTAGGCCTGTGTGGATGAGTCTCAGGAGCTGCGGCTGACACTGAGCAAAGATTAAGTGCTTTAAAATCTGACAAAAAACTTAGCTGAGAGCAGCAATTAAGGTCAGAGACACAAAAACAACTTCTGAATGTCTCTCCTAGAAAGTTCCTGGTGATGCACACACATTACTGGAGCATCCTTAAGCTCTGAATTGCTTCACTAATGATACCTTTACTTGTGAAATGTTTCAAATACCTGAAAATAAGTCTTTCATGAAAAAAAAAAAAGCTTTTAGGTTGAAATAAAGCATCAATCTTCATTTTTTAGCTTTCACTTTGACACAAAAGGCACTAGAGTGAAATTGGCAATCAAATAACTGAAACACTTGTTTCTCCCCTGACTTCTTTTGCTGAAATCGGCTGCAGAAAACAAAAGACTCTGCAGGTTAGCAGAACTTAATCTAACAGGTAATGTACCGAGCTGTGAAACACACCAAAGAGCTCCACATAGCCACAGGGAGCAGCTTTTCCAGGTGATACTTCTCTGTCTATAGCAACACCTTTCACCTTGTCACACTGTTTGTTTGTCTGTCCATGAAAACTGACAGACGAGTGAAAATTTGGTAAAAACATTGATAAACTGTATGTGCTGAGATTACTTTTAAATCAGGATCATTCAACAGTGCAGGCCACACCCACCACAGCCCTTGTACTTAAAAACACAGAAACACACTATGGTGCTCGACATGTCAGCTACCAGAACCAGGTCCATACTCTCTTTGGAGAGTGACTGCATTGAACCTGAAGCTGAATGATGTTTAACAAAACCACTGAATGTCAGTGATTTGGGTCAAACATCAATTCTCAGTTTTCAGCCTTTCATGTGTGTAAATAGCCAGTTATTCAGTGACCAAATAAATGGATGAGAATGCACACAGTTCTGGATAAACTGCATATATCCCAAAAAGGGGATATAGGGATATGTCATAGCTGAATAGATATCAACAAAGAAAAAAAGAAAGAAAGAGAAAAAGAAAAATGTCCTAATCCAAGTGCTCTGGAGCATCACCACCAAAGTGGGAGCTTCCTGCTGGTGAGGTCCTAGACCAGAAACCCTGCGAGCAGAAGGCCACAAAGACACTGCAACAAGGCACTGACAGGACACGACCCTGAGCAGTCACGAGATAAACTGAGATACACAATACAAAACAAATATCTGCAACAATTTGGTGCTCATTAAAAAAAAAGATAAAAATGTGAATTTGGGTCTTTACATGTTCGTTTTATTAATGCCAGGTGATACAATTACTTTCAGGACTTTTAGCCCAGGGTGGAAAAATGAAGCCTTTGCTGAGGGGCAATAAGCTGCAGTACCTCCAGTGTCCACTGGAGGCTTACTCCAAAAGAGAGAAATCTACAGTGTCACCCATATTAAACGATCCTTTTTAAAGTAAAATCAAACATGGTTACCTTCCTTGATGACTTGTGATGACTGACATATTGGGCCTCAAAATCTTTGCTATGTCCATGTTTTACAGGATTTTGAGGCCCAAGGAACAAGACAAACACAGAGCCATGTGCTGTTATTATTCAAACAGAAAGTTCATGTTTTAGCTACAAGACTTGGGTTGAATTTCTTTCCTCTCCTTGGTTGATAATCTCAGAAAAGCTCCATCACACAGTAGAATGGAAAAGTACATCATGTGCAGCAGTGTAACAGCGTTTGCAGCTCCCAGATGTTCACAAACAGAAAAAGCCTTCTGTCTCCTCCTTTAAATGAGAGACCATTTTAGTCCCCACTCTCCAACAGGGACCCTCACATGACTGCTGCATCGGCACAATAGGAGACAACTATTTAGCAAGAGCTCTACATGGTGACGATCCTCCTATCTGCTGTTCGAAATGCCAGGCGACTCTCTGACAGGTGAGCAACAAAAGAGGTAATTTAGCAGCCGGGTCTGTTTCTTTGATGGGCACAGCCGGGCCTGCTCTTCTCAGAGAGGGAACCACCATTAATCTCTGCCTCTGGCATGCGCATTGTTCTGCAACCCCTCCCACCAACACCACCACTTGTACCGTAGCACCCATGGGAGCAGCTCAGACTCATTTATCAAACACACATGTCCTGCAAGTGTCCCCCTTGCCTTTCCTGCTGTACACCAATGCAAATAAACCATCTGAATGTGCGACAATGGCTGCCTTCTCACCCCGAGAGGGACTGATACATGGAGAGTCCTTGAGCAGCAGATTTTATTCATAAACTTCATGTGCTTGGCGTTTTTCAATATACTTTACATATGTAGAGACAGCAGATCTGTACGGTGAAACTCAAAAGTAGACCTACGCACTCCAACACAATGATGTGTCCTTGGTTCAGCACAAATCTCTGCCTCCTCTCTTGAACACACAGCCTCTCAAGTCTCAGTAAGTGCTCAGCTGAAACACCTCAACATATCTCCATTATGTCCGCAGAGATGAAAGGAGAGAAACGGGCAGATTTTTATTACCTTTCCCACCTCCTGCACAGCCATGCTGTTTTTTTAGTCGTGAAATCTGGGGCGGTGCACAACTGGAGAGATTCTTTTCACCAGGATGAAGTGCTCATTTGAATGGAAGAGTGAACATGCATGTGTGTATGTGTGTATTTGATAATGCTCATGCAGCATTTTTGTGCATGTTCAGATAAAAAGAGTGGATTGTGATGAATAGCTGGTGTATTTGGGTCAGGGCCAGCACCAAACAGTATGAGACAGGTGTTTTTAAAAGACATACAGCAATAGATTGAATATGAATCACTGCATATATTGTGTGAAAATTCCATTAACATCAAAACAGATGGAAAAGATTTTTTTTTATCAGATTGGTCTGACCCCTTTTTGTCACATATATCTGAGTATCTGGTCCAACAATGACAGAAATGTTGTTACACAAGTAAGACTGCTCTTAATGGTGTTTCAGCATGTGTCATTTCCTGGAAAATACACTAAAACATTGATGACTCATGCTGAGCAAGAGGCATACTAATGTTTTCTGTACAAGGAAACCTCTAACTTTATCTCTGTGATGCACAGGACCTATTACAGGACTTTCAAGTGTCTGGAAAGACAATAAATAAAGAAACTCTTTAAGGATATAGAGACAAATGCTGAGCCATATTAATCCTGAAACGAGGGCTGCCTTTGTGAGATTTTGCAATGACTGATATTTTTCTTCCCAGAAGGTAAAATTCATGTATTTGTCTTATTCTGCATACTTTTTGTTGCTGTTAGCCAAGTACTCAGGGTTATTAGCTGTATTCAGTTAGCACTCAGATGAACACTCCATGAAGTGAAAATCTATATTCTGATTGGCTAATGGAAGCATACCCATTATATTAATCATAAATATCAGTTGGATTATGGTTAAAATGAACTTTAAGTCTAAGGATTAACTGTTAATGTGCAGGACAAACTGAGACAAGGATGTGAGGAAAGTTGGTGTGTGAATCCTCCAGGTTGAAAGAGTTATGGGGGGAATGTAAAGTGGAGGGATAATGTACTCCACTGTTTTAGCATGTGCCATTTGTGAACTGCCACAGCAGATGGCTGGTTCATTCACTATTAATGACCTGAAGTGAAATGAACGTCAGACATGTGCCGATACATTTGTGGTGGTGGTGGTGGGGGACTACTCTATGATTTATTATACTACCGTTAAACAAAGCCTCACCTACAGTGTTGTTAGCTACTTCACAATGACATTAGTTAATAATCTAAGCTCTACCTAATGCATCATGTCACAGCATTTTCTTTTCAGTTGATAATTAGCAATAAGTAAAGGCAAACTTCATTCCATTACTTTTTAACAACCCTACTAGCATTTTGTTACACTTGTACACATTTTCCCATGTCTCTGCTGTCTTCAACTCTGCGCATCAAAGTCAGACCCAACTTTAATTGTAAATCATGACTGTTAGGAAAGAGAGAGGGCAGGGTGCAAAAGGGGAAGGCAGATGGGCCTCGGTTTGCTAATGACAGATTGTGGTAAGTTGTGAATAAAAGATGAGCTTGCTAGCAGGTAGATAAAACGATGCATAAACAGCCTGGGTGGGATTGTCTGTACACCATCAAAAATGGATGGGCTTTCAAGACCCGGGGCTAAATAACAGCATTCCCACAGATGTGCTGGAGGCGCTGCTAAACACACCAATAATCATCCTCAGTGTGGACACACACACGACCACCTGTACGTGACTCCTCAGTTACACACACACACATGCACACACGCACACACACACACACACATACACACACACACACACGCACGCACGCACGCACGCACGCACGCACACACAAATAAAATGGTCAAAGTGGAGGATGTTATGATCACCAAATTTTGGTTCACATCATTACACCTCTGAAAGCTTCTACAAACATGCTTGCATACTCACGCACGCACACACACACACACACACACACACACACACACACATAATGTCTTCTCCTTGCATCCCTGCTAAACAGAGAGAGTGAGGTTTGCAAAGAGGTGTGCACATCCACGCTAAAACACCGTCACATGAGCACCTCTCTGTGGCTGTGAACAGCTGCGCCTCTGACAGATGTGTCAATGCATACACACTTATTCAGTTTTCAATCCTACGTCACCAGTGAAACATGACGACTGCGGCGCTTTCACCTCAGATGAACCGCATCAGCACTGAACAAAAGAAAGACAAACAAGCATGTGCATTGGACAAATACACACAGTGTGGCCGGGCAACAGCTGTGCTGAAACCAAGTCTTTCCTTTTCACTCTTTAAATGATCATTGTAGGTTTTAAAGACACATGCAACAGGTCTTTTGTGTTTTTTGTTGCTTTTAAAAGTTTTCCCTCTGATATGAGCTGTTTTTGTTTCACCATGCAAGCTGTGCAGTCCTCAATGTTAAACTCAATCAGTTCAATTGTTCCAAGTCCTCATTTTAGTACAGACTAGCAATTTGATAAAACTCTATTTACAGGATAATCTGAATTTTGATGCAATATTTGTTTTATAACCAGTGACTCCATAAATGTCACCCCTGTTGGCCTCAGCTGTGAAGTGCATTTAAACAAATTATAGTGTATTACCCTTGTGAAATTGGTTTGAATATTGTGAATATGCTGACTCATCAGCTGTAACATTATGACCGATAATAGATGAAGTGCACAGCAACTTAATGAGGAGGGATTCCAGTCTGCAGCTGCTCCCAAAAGTGGTCCAAGGAAGAAAACGTGGCAAACCAGTGACAGGGTCATGGTCGGCTGAGGTTCGTTCCCCTAAAAGGGACCCGTACTGACCTTACGACCTGCTCGACTTGGAGGATCTTCTGCGTCTCGGTGAAAGACAGCACAGCACTCATTCAGAGGTCCAAGGGAATCCATGTCTTATTGATCAGGGCTGTTTTGGCCCTGACCCAAGACCAGAGGGGCCACACAATATCAGTCAGGGGGCTGATTGGTGTACATGTCAGCATGTTAAACTGTCGTTGTAAGCATGTTGGCGTACTGATGTTTGCATCTAGCTGAAGCATACAGGACTCCTAACACGGCTGTAGACTTTAATATTTCGACATAGTTTGTCCAGCCGGTTTGACTGATTGTGTTTTATTTTTTAAGTTATCCAGCAATGCCATAAACTTCTGGTGAAGAATATTGTAATGTGATTTTATCCACTGACTCCTCAGGGGGCTTTCACACCTATGTCCTTTGGTCCGGACTTCTCTGTTGAGTCCGAATCAAAGTGATATGTGTGAAACCTCCCGAGGACCTTGGTCCAGACCAAACAGCCGGACCTTGATCCGACCAAAAGAGGTGGTCTCGGTCCAGACCAAACTGAACTATGGTCTTGTTCAAGCCCAGTGTGAAAGCATTATTTTGAAAGGTCCAGACCTTCATACCAAAGACAGGAAATGACGCGGGCAGTGAGAGTATCTGTTATTATGTTGAATGGAGATTGTCCAATAACAGAGAATTTTTATAATATTGTAGATAAAGTTATACCTCACTTTTACCACACATACTCTTCTTCCGAGCTGGTGTTGCAGTGACTCGCAGGATTGCTTACTTTCTTTTCCTTTCCTGTCGATGTCGATAAAGTTGTGGTCTAATGATCAAATTCATGAGACTTTCTCAGATCAGCCTCATGTACAGCTCTACCGCTGTTGGAGGTAGAAAATCAAAAATAGTACAATGGTGGGAATGACGATTTCATCCATGTTTACACCATTCAAGACCCGCTCTTTTTAACGTGTTGACCTCTGACGCCTGCCGGACAAATGACCAATTAATGTAAACTACAGAGACATGCAGAGCACATAGTAGATGATGATATCACGTAGGTGTGTCTTGTAAAGTCTGTTTGTCCATTTGCAATAATGACAATGTGAAACCTAAACAGACCAAACCAAATGTAGAAAAAAATATGTATGCGAAAACAGGGACCTTGGTCCGGACTTTCAGGTGTGAAAACACCCTAAAACACTAAATCTGAGTTCAATTAAGAAATGCTTGTTTTTTTTGGTCTCGTGCGAGTGGGCAGGGACCCGAGGTAGTCCAAATTTAAAGACCTCCCCTCCACCCATATTATTATCATTACTCATCATCTTTATTAATATTGAATGTTGTTGTTGTTGTTGTTCTTCTTCTTATTATTATTATTATTATTGATATTATTCTTCTATTATAATTTCCATTTGCTTGTCTGACAATTGTAATATTTTTTATCATTATTATTCATATATATAATACACACACACACACACACACACACACACACACACACACACACACACACACACACACACACACACAAAACCACAAATGCTGTTGTTTGTTGTTTGTCTTGCATAAAATAAAAGAAAAGAAAAGAAAAGAAAAGAAAAAAAAAAGAAAAAAAAAGAAAGGCTTGATTTCACATGTAGATTAGATAATATGTACCAAAAATAAAAGAACATTTTCTGAATGTGATAATCCATATTTGAGTCTGTGAAGCCTTAATGAACATTTCTGTGATAAACTAAGCATTAAAAAGCCAAGACATAACAGTCATATTTGTTGTTTATTAGCATAACATTGTTTTTGTATCTAATAAATATCAAAAAGGGGAAAAAAGATGTTTGATTACAGTACATTCCATTTGCAGAGAAGCAGAGTCAAACCTACATGAACCGTAGATCTGCGGGGAGCAGGAGTAAGAACCTTTTGTCCTGGTTTAAGATTGCATTGACCAGCAAACAGCACTACCATAACCTCATATACAGTAGCATCATTCACTGCTCCCCCACACTCTTGCATCCTTGAGGTAAAAAAATACATCTTTAGTATTGATACATTCATAGAAATATAAAAGCGTCTTTGTGTCCTTGTTGTGCTTTCTTTTCTTTGTGGGAATATTGCCTTCGCTCTGACCAGCTAAGAAATTAAACCCCAGAGCTGATGACCGCGGGTGACAATCAGGAAAAAGGCCGACATTGTGGACCGATTCAATATTGACGGTTTTGCTCCAGGCCTCTTCATAACAGTGGCGACTTTCTTGGTCCTAAATTACCCATCATCCAATAAATATGCATCAGTAAATGCCAGGTTCAGCTATTAAAAGATTGAACCGTGCTTCCTTTAAATAGATAGATAAATGGCAAGCTGGATTTCCACAGGGTGACATGCAGCATGTTAATGTGTGTCTACAGGCACTACTCAAAAGGCTCGGAAAGGCATGCACAGAGTGGGAGAAACAGGAGGGAGAGGAGAGCGGGGGAGTGTGTGTGTGTGGAGAGAGGACAGAGAGGAAGAAAAAGTCACTGTGCTTGGTGTGACAGGCGACAGCAGGGGCTGCACTGCCCGAGGCGTAACATAACCCCCCCACCCCACCACCACCCACCCATCTTCCCCTATTCCATAACCGACTTCCTCCCGTTCCCTGAGGGGCTTGTGGTAAAGAGCACAATACGTCCCATCTCTCTCCTCACACCATTCTGTGCTCCCAGTCTGACCAGACATGCACTGGTCCAGAACAATCCACAGCACTGGGAGCAGGTTGAGTGAGCAAGAAAAGTAGGGTTAAAGGAGAGGAAATGGTGGAGATGGGGGAGGGGTCAGGGAGAGAATGAGAAACCCCTCCATCACTCTGCTCTTCGTGATGCTTTGTCTTCCTCCAAACAGCCTACATGACCTGAAACCACCACTTCAGGAGTAAAACAGGAGGTCAGAAAGAACTCTTTCGTCTTCCTCTGTGGGAAACCCCGCCTCAAAGGTGGGAGGGGTTAAAGGGGGTAGGGGTGTCCAGAGGGCTGAGCCAAACCTCTGCATTCTGTCTAACATCTACATTTCTATAAGATAAAGCTAACACACCTAAGCCTTCTTTACTTGTTTCATGCAACACGTGCATTTAAACAAAAAAAGTTGCATCCCTGCAGACGTCCTCCAGTGATATGAGGGACCCAAGTGATCCAGTTTGATCCTGAAATATTCTGGAAAAAGTCCAGCTGAATCCAGAAAATTCCAAATAAAGGCTGCTACAATCCCTTCGCCGGGCTGTGATAGGTCCCCCCGAGTCCTGTATTCGAAGAGCACCCAGAGCTTTGATCAGGGCCTTCTTCTCCCCCGTCATGTGAAGTTGGACTGTGCACCCTTGACCTGATGGAGCCAGAAACCCCATCTGTGAAGTGCAAAGTCTCTGGCGAGCTCAGCGGCGAGGAAACCAGGTGAGGCTCTGCAATGATCGGCTGTAGCTGAAGGTCCGATAAAGTAGGAGTTGGAGGTAAAGTTGAGCTGGGGTTTGAAGAAAATCCCAGCTGAAGGTCCTGGGGTCTGTGTGTGAGGGGGTCCCTGTGGTGTATTCCACTGTGCTGCTGGGGGAAAGTGAGGGGAGAGGAGGGGAGTGACATGGGCGTATCCATCCAGATGGAGGCAGTCTGAGGGGAGGAAGGTGAGGGGTAGGATTGAGGAGGGTTGGGGTGGGGCAGGTAAGTGTGCTGTCCTGGGGAGAAGTGGGCAGGGCAGACTAAGGTAGGCTGAGGGACTGAAGACATGAGGGTCTCCATGAGATGCGCCATCCTGTTCATGACTCGTCCCAGGTCGGCTACTTCCCTGCCGAGGGTGTTCACCTGCAAACACAGAAGCACAACAACTTTAGTGCTAAAGACAAAAACACAAAACAATTCAAACTCGATTATACTCAGAGTTATAAACATGTGCAATGCAGTGTGGGTGTTGGTGGCCTTGTGGGAGGGACGACAGCTTCATCCTGCACAACAGTGCCAGTGGTTTGGGAAGAGAGATGCTCATCACTGTGAAAACAGCTTGTTTCTATTATTGCCCAGGACAAGAGAAATAACAGAGCTGTACACACACTGGCACCCCAAAGGATCCATTCATGTCTATTTTGTAGAGGACTAATCTATCCATAAGAGACAAGGGTCACCCACAGAAGCTGTGGATTGTAATGAGCGCTGACTCGAATGAAGCCCACGCACTGGACTGTTACAGAGTGTACCAACAATCTTCTGAATGTGAGTGTCACACCCCGACTCACAGAAAATAAGCTTTCTTTCTTTCTTTCTTTCTTTCTTTCTTTCTTTCTTTCTTTCTTTCTTTTTTCCTTCCTTCCTTCCTTCCTTCCTTCCTTCCTTCCTTCCAGCTACAAATCAAGACTGCACATACAAACTCTTATGACATTATCTTCCGTGAAGTCAAAATGATGACAAATGTAGCCTTTACCTGATTCACCAGTGTTACTTCTGTTGGTATTGTAACCACTCAAAAGTCACACTTCAATGTTAAACTTCAGAAGCCATTACCATGGTAACCACAGGTGCAAAGAAAATAACTACGTCAAAACCTGAAATCTGCCTTTTCAATAAAAGTAAAGCAATCCATTCATCTGTTTCACTTTGGATTTCTCGTTTGCTTCCATGTTGAAGCCTGTAGCAGCTTTACTTTCAACTCACACTGTGATTTTAGGTTTTGGATAAACTCTCCTGCAACTTTAACACTACAAATTCAAATTCAAATGTATTTTATTTTACAAGGACTCAAGAGCTACAGTGCAAAAACACAAATTTAATATTTCCAGGTCACTCATTTTGGGTCAGATTCTTTATTTTTATTTCTGCCTCCTGCTTTTGCATTTTGCTCAGTGCTGCTATAATTGGTTGTTGCTGCGATGAGGGCGGGCTGGTGATTAGCCGCTCTCTGCACGAGGCATGTCCACAGAGGGCACGAACCATGAAGCCCTGCCAATGTGCCATCTGCTTCTGCCAGTCAGAGCAGTCATGGACGTTCGTCAGGCCGATCATGCACATCAGTGCTACAGCAGGAACATCAGCCCTCAGCAGGACACACAACTGCAGGTGGGATCTGCTACAGTCGCGATGTGAATACATGGAGAGAGAATCTGGCTGTGTGTACAAGTATATGGTGATCAGTGCATAACGAATAGAAGCTCCTTTGCTGTCTCAAGGTTGCATGGAAAAACTTTAAGGCATGCATTCAACACAGATTTGCACACATAAGGTCGTTCATCAGTGTAATCATATCACCACATATTTACTGTCCTTTAAATGCTGAAGTTCTTGGACTATAATCCATCAGACTGAATTTATTCTGGCAATAGTTTTAACGGAAAAAAAAGTCCTTCTCCCTCCTTTACAATTGTCACATCTCTGCCATCTCTCCCCTTCTGTGGAGTGGCTGATAAAAGCCGTGGTCTAAACTCTGGCTCTGATAAAAATAGAAAAAGCACAGGGAGCGACAGGAAAGTCCAATCTGAAACGCTGTCAACATGATTTCAGTCCTCCCACCTCAGAGACGAGCGCGTGTGGGGACAATCACACACAAACAGCAGCCATGGATGGCCAGAATCCACTGCAGCTACAGGTGCAAGTTAAACCCTCCAAAAACAGTTTTGACAGCAAAGAAGATTAATGCTTATTAAACCATAAGATAACAAAAAAAATCTATGTATTAGGATCTAAGAGTGGCACTGCAGCACTAAGAGAGTTGTTAACAACTGAGAAACTGCCAACTGCTGCTGTCTGCCTGCCTCATCTTTATCTCTTTGGTTTGGTTGGAAGAACAATTCAGACTTTATTGAACTCCCAAATTTATCTCTATTGTATTTTCAGTCAATGATTTCCTTCAATCTCACAATAATAAGTGTACACAACCATGATTTGAAGGAACTGGTAATGACCTGGCTACAGTAATCATCCAACAGGGACCTTATTTTTGGTTTTATGACCCTTGGCTGAGCTATTTTCTTAAATTTAAACTTTCTTCTGGGAATTTCAGGTTTTATATCTTTGGCTCCTGTTGTCTCATTTCTTTGCTGATCTTTTTCTGTAGGTTTTCACCATAGACTGTATATACTATGGACAACTTGGTTCCGCCTACTGCCGGTATACAGATTTGAATCCAAAAAGCTCTCGGTATTTCCGTGATTTTTCTCCATTTCCTGAAACAAGCACTGCACAGTAGCGTTGTACGCATTCGGGCGCGCAGTCGCTGAGAGTCGCTGTGATGGCGCTCGGCTCAAACAGCGTATTCCCAGGGAGAGCTACGGAACGCCCATAGGCTGTATCAAGTGTCAATCATAGAAAACATGAACCCCCTAATAACTTTTAAAAACTGAGCTTCACAGAAAAAAGAGGACTTGAGCACAAACCAGTCTTACAGTAACTATATGTCAACATCACAAGCAGGGGGCAGAAAAAAATTATGTTCTGTGTAATTAATTTCTAAAGTTTGTCCACAGGCCCATAAGCTTTGCTGGCGGAGGCGGGATTTATGACCTATACTGCAGCCCATCAACAGAGGGTGCTGTTCTCGGAGTGGCTTCACCCAGTGAGGAGGCAGACTCTGTCCATTCTATATACAGTTTATGGTTTTCACTCATAATTTCTGGCACAAATATCTCCTTTGATCAAACATTTTCAAGTCTTTCAGAGATTTCATTTATCTGGACACTATCTGCTCAGCAGAAGTTGAACACTAAAGTGTACACCTTTGAGTTAAATCCAGTGTGCACATAAAATATCACTTTCTGCAGTGTATACTTCTTTATGATTTGAAAAGCACACTTTAAATTGCAGTCTCTCTTGCAGTCTTAAGATTGTGAACTTTAAAGTTTACCTTTTTGAGAGCAGAAATTGTTAGCATAAAGTGCACACAGTTCCAAGTGCACACTTCATGGCACAATTAGCGCTCATTGGAGTGTACTTTTAACTGCAGAATTGTAAGAGCACTAATAAACACACACTTTTTAATGCATTTCAAAATACAAACTTATCAGGTCACGTTTTTTTAAATGCACTTTATAAAGCGCTCTTTGAAATGCACATTTTTAGTTGCACACTGAAGTTGAGACAGGGACTTTGAAGTGCAGTTTCAAAGGGGTCAACTACAGTTCACACTTTGAAGTTCACACTCTTTTGAGCACACTCCTGAGAGATCTTTCAAGGGAACATTTTCAAGTGCACACTTTTAAGCAGACTTTAAGTTTACAGGTTGTGTTGCACCCTCCATTTTTAAGTCTTAATTCTTCACACTCGTAATTCTTCTTGAAGGTTCACACTTTAAAATTGACATGTCCATGCAAACTTAGAAGTGCAGACTTTGAAATACACAATTTGGTCCCTAACTTCAAGGTGCAACAGAGAATACTCGAATGTAAGCTCACACTTGAGGTGTGAACAGCATGTAGAAAAAGTAAGCAGTGAGCTTTTGCTCTATGTTAGCTGACCAGTGAGGGTTTACACAGGTCAATTCAGTAGAAACAAGCCCTTAAATTCATTCCAGTGCTGCACTGAGTTTGTAATTGTTGCAAGAAAATACTTAGTGTGTAAACAACTTGTTACGCTGCCCCCAAGTGGCCAGAAAAATCTGTACTTGCCGCTTTAATGTCCAGGTATGGTTTAAAAATTGTGTTTCATACATTCATATGAACTTTTAATATTTCATTGTGACTTATTCTATTTATGAACAAAAGCAGGTCACTCCTGCTGTGCACACAAGCATGTTTAAATGTGTGTCACTCACATTCAAGTGTTTGCCACTGCAAATGCCTCTCTGCCTAATCACAAGTGCAGGTATTAGGACAGCCCTCCTGTGCAGATCTATGCTGTGATTTCTACGCCTCAGTTTAACCACATTAATTGTTCCATTCAGCTCCGGTAAGAATAAAACCCCTTTAATGAAGAGCTGTGGTCTGAGGTTCAAAGGGTAACTAGGGCCCCGTTGGGGCACTGGCGGGCCCGAGCCGTGTCACGCCGCCCCCAGCGCGACCGCCTCCCCCACCCGATCGCGTCACACTCAAGGTCCAAAGATGGTGTGCGCACTTGTTTGTGGTCATTTACCATTATAATGAACGGGAGGCGCAGTTTCTACCAAAACGCTCGCTGCAGAAAAACTCCATGTCCTATTTGAAAAAAGTCTGGACCATGAGTGAGGGCACAAACACAGCTAAGATATATCCAAATGGCAAGTTGCTCCTCCTTTCGCTTTTGCCGAGAGAGCAGTGCGTTTGAGCCATTGAATGATGAACAGGAAAAACTTGACTTTATTCTCCTGCCATGGGGGGGCGCTCTTTTAAAGAGAAAAAACTCCTTCACAAATGTGTTGATGGCTGGACATTGCATCATCCTAGAAAACATGGAGGCCAGTGAGGACAAAAATAAAAAGTTATAAGACTTTTAAATATGTGGATTTTAGGGTTATCTTTGGCGCCCCCTAGAACCTAAACCGTGGGGTGCAGCGTCATGATTTGAATAACTTTTAATGGCCATGGGGTGTAGATTGGCCTGAGCAAATGTGGTGCCGGTGGAACGAAAGCCTTCGGAGGAATTAGCGAAATTCCAATGTGTGCGAATCTGCAAAAAATGCGAAATAACCCTTTAACCGTACATTTTACAGATACGTGGCCATTGACTTTTTCGAAGATCTTATGTAAATACACGTGTATGTAAAATTTTGTGTCAATACGACAAAATATACAGGCGTAGCACTCAACAATGTGTATTTTCACCTTAGTGGACAAGAAAAAATTGACTTTTTTCTCCTGCCATGGGGGGGGCAATCTTTTGCCGAGTAAAAATTCCTTCACAAATGTGTTGATGGCTGGACATTGCATCATCCTAGAAAACTTGGAGGCCAGTGGGGACAAAAATAAAAAGTTATAAGACTTTTAAATATGTGGATTTTACGGTTATCTTTGGCTCCCCCTAGAACCTAAACCGTGGGGTGCAGCGTCATGATTTGAATAACTTTTAATGGCCATGGGGTGTAGATTGGCCTGAGCAAATGTGGTGCCGGTGGAACGAAAGCCTTCGGAGGAGTTAGCGAAATTCCAATGTGTGCGGATCGGCAAAAAATGCGGAATAACCCTTTAACCGTACATTTGACAGATACGCGCGCATTGACTTTTTCGTAGATCTTATTGAGATACATGTGTGTGTCAATTTTTGTGTCATTTTGCCAAAGCGTACAGGTGTTACACTCAACAATGTGTATTTTCACCTTAGGGGACAAGAAAAAATGGACTTTTTTCTCCTGCCATGGGGGGGCGCTCTTTTGGGGAGTAAAAATTCCTTCACAAATGTGTTGATGGCTGGACATTGCATCATCCTAGAAAACTTGGAGGCCAGTGAGGGCAAAAATAAAAAGTTATAAGACTTTTAAATATGTGGATCTTAGGGTTATCTTTGGCGCCCCCTAGAACCTAAACCGTGGGGTGCAGCGTCATGATTTGAATAACTTTTAATGGCCATGGGGGGTAGATTGGCCTGAGCAAATGTGGTGCCGGTGGAACGAAAGCCTTCGGAGGAGTTAGCGAAATTCCAATGTGTGCGGATCGGCAAAAAATGCGGAATAACCCTTTAACCGTACATTTGACAGATACGCGCGCATTGACTTTTTCGTAGATCTTATTGAGATACATGTGTGTGTCAATTTTTGTGTCATTTTGCCAAAGCGTACAGGTGTTACACTCAACAATGTGTATTTTCACCTTAGGGGACAAGAAAAAATTGACTTTTTTCTCCTGCCATGGGGGGGCGCTCTTTTGGGGAGTAAAAATTCCTTCACAAATGTGTTGATGGCTGGACATTGCATCATCCTAGAAAACTTGGAGGCCAGTGAGGGCAAAAATAAAAAGTTATAAGACTTTTAAATATGTGGATCTTAGGGTTATCTTTGGCGCCCCCTAGAACCTAAACCGTGGGGTGCAGCGTCATGATTTGAATAACTTTTAATGGCCATGGGGTGTAGATTGGCCTGAGCAAATGTGGTGCCGGTGGAACGAAAGCCTTCGGAGGAGTTAGCGAAATTCCAATGTGTGCGGATCGGCAAAAAATGCGAAATAACCCTTTAACCGTACATTTGACAGATACGCCCGCACTGACTTTTTTGTAGATCTTATTGAGATACATGTGTGTGTCAATTTTTGTGTCATTTTGACAAAGCGTACAGGCGTGACAGTGAATAGTGTGAATTTTCACCTTAGGGGGCGCTATGGAGCCATTTTGCATTTTCTTGTTTGGGCGACTTCGGAATATCAAATTTTTCACCAGGCCCGGTCGTCCTGCCAAATTTCATGAGTTTTCGCCAGTGGGAAGTGGGCCATTTTCCAGTTCAAAGGGGAGGAAAAATAACTAGGACCCCGTTGGGGCACTGGCGGGCCCGAGCCGTGTCGCGTCCCCCCCCCAACGTGCTGCCTCCCCGTCCCATTTGTGTCCTCTGGCCATCGCCCTCTCTGGTAACGCCCATCACTGCAAAGACCCTTTTCCTTCATCGGCGTTTGCTGTTCTTCTTGCCAGTGCGTGTTGCTTTCACTTACACTTGCCACAGCCAGCCTCGTGAGTGCCTAGCCTATTGGATATCACTGTCACCTACACAGGACAGTCATAACCTTTCTATTAATACTTTGTGTTTTAATTTCACATTAATTTCCATATTGTATAAACGACTGGAAAAAACTTGAGCCCCTGCCCCTGTATAATCATGTGCATGTCTCTGTTCTAGCTCCAAGGTGAATCTTCACTGCTCATGTTCTCCTCAGAAGCACTCACCTCACTCCCCTCAGGTTACTGTACACATGCACCAACTGCCTGCTTCAGGTTTGGATGGAACTTCATGGTTGTCTTTTGGAGAATTGAGCAGTCAAGTTGTGTTTGAAATTTGATTTTTTTCAGGGGCAAAAGGAGCCTCTGCATTCTTGTCAAATATGTAAATAGCATGTTTTTGCAGGTGCTAAAAACCAGACTCTGAGTGTGTGTGTGTGTGTGTGTGTGTGTGTGTGTGTGTGTGCGTGTGTGTGTGTCTGTGTGTGCGTTCAAGTCACATGACATATTTAACCGGATGTAGCTGCAAGACGGAGCCTCGTTGACTCTCCGTTTCAACTTATCTCAAAAGTGAGGACCTCAACCTATATACCAGTTTTTAAATTGTGTTGATAGGCCAAATAAAACCAGAGTTATGATAAATTATGTCCGCGATACTTTTTTTCTGCTTATTTTGATCACGTTCGGCGCTCGATCGCGCTGTATGAGACAGGAAAACATAGCATGCAGACATTAGCGACAGGTCTTACAGGCGGAAAAGGCTTGCCAAAAGAAAAAAAAAACACACCACAACATCTCTCCTATTGGTGGAAAACTTCACCACAACAAGCAATCCAAAATTATATGGTGACTGATTGACAAGGGGCGGGTGCTTACGTTCTTCCTGCAACATGAGAAGCGAGGGAGGGACTCTCAGCAGGGATGCAGTCTGGGACACGTAGTTGCAAACCTAGCGACTTTGTTGTTAGATTCAATGACTTTTCAGACCCCCTAACGACTTTTTTTTAGAAAGAAAGGGACTTTTATCGACTTCTTCTGGAGTTTAGAGACTCTGACATGAAGCAGGCTTTCCTTACTGAGGAGTTAGCAACGCTGCTAAGGGTGCAGAGCCACACATGCGCTCAGAGCTCTGCATGGGAGACTGAAGCTGACAGAGCTGCAGCAGTTAGCAGGTTTCACCCTCAGAGACCACCAGGGGTTCATGTTGAGGCATTTTAAATTTTTTTTTTTTTGTGCCATAGACACTGTCAGCACAATCTGCAGTTACACTAACAAAAATGCTGCAAAAAACAAAGAATTATGGAAAAATTACACATGGACTGACATAGAGGGGGATCTACACAAGTTTTTTACATCATGTTTTACATCATGCATCATTTACATCATGTTTTTTTGTAGTGGCATAAATAAAAAGTGACATTTGTGAGACTATACAGTGTTTTGTAAATAATTTTACAAAGAACGCCTGGGCCATTGCCTGCATTTTGATGTAAATAGAGGTAAATCACTATGTTCTTTGTTAAAAATTTGCATATGTTTTGAAGTTTACAATTTTTATTTGAAGTTTAAGTTTTAAAAACAGTTCATCACACATATTTGTGGTTTTCACAGTAAAAATGTTACTTTTTTCCACTCGGATTTTATGTTTTGTGTGTGAATTTGGGTCCATTGTGTAAATTCAGTATGTCAACATGATAAAATAACTGTAAATTCGCACAGGTGAGGTTGTGCTGAAAAAAATGATACCAGGCAAGGCACGTGATTGTCAAATTTTGTGTCAATATGACAAAGCGTATAGGCGTGAATCTCAACAATATGTATTTTCACCTTAGGGGACAAGAAAAAATTGACTTTTTTCTCCTGCCATGGGGGGGCGCTCTTTTGGGGAGTAAAAATTCCTTCACAAATGTGTTGATGGCTGGATATTGCATCATCCTAGAAAACTTGGAGGCCAGTGAGGACAAAAATAAAAAGTTATAAGACTTTTAAATATGTGGATTTTAGTGTTATCTTTGGCGCCCCCTAGAACCTAAACCTTGGGGTGCAGCGTCATGATTTTGATAACTTTCAATGGCCACGGGGTGTAGATTGGCCTGAGCAAATGTGGTGCCGGTGGAACGAAAGCCTTCGGAGGAGTTAGCGAAATTCCAATGTGTGCGGATCGGCAAAAAATGCGAAATAACCCTTTAACCGTACATTTGACAGATACGCGCGCATTGACTTTTTCGTAGATCTTATTGAGTTACATGTGTGTGTCAATTTTTGTGTCAATATGACAAAGCGTATAGGCGTGACAGTCAACAATGTGTATTTTCACCTTAGGGGACAAGAAAAAATGGACTTTTTTCTCCTGCCATGGGGGGGCGCTCTTTTGGGGAGTAAAAATTCCTTCACAAATGTGTTGATGGCTGGACATTGCATCATCCTAGAAAACTTGGAGGCCAGTGAGGACAAAAATAAAAAGTTATAAGACTTTTAAATATGTGGATTTTAGTGTTATCTTTGGCGCCCCCTAGAACCTAAACCTTGGGGTGCAGCGTCATGATTTTGATAACTTTTAATGGCCACGGGGTGTAGATTGGCCTGAGCAAATGTGGTGCCGGTGGAACGAAAGCCTTCGGAGGAGTTAGCGAAATTCCAATGTGTGCGGATCGGCAAAAAATGCGGAATAACCCTTTAACTGTACATTTGACAGATACGCGCGCATGGACTTTTTTGTAGATCTTATTGAGTTACATGTGTGTGTCAATTTTTGTGTCATTTTGACAAAGCGTATAGGCGTGACACTCAACAATGTGTATTTTCACCTTAGGGGACAAGAAAAAATGGACTTTTTTCTCCTGCCATGGGGGGGCGCTCTTTTGGGGAGTAAAAATTCCTTCACAAATGTGTTGATGGCTGGACATTGCATCATCCTAGAAAACTTGGAGGCCAGTGAGGACAAAAATAAAAAGTTATAAGACTTTTAAATATGTGGATTTTAGTGTTATCTTTGGCGCCCCCTAGAACCTAAACCTTGGGGTGCAGCGTCATGATTTTGATAACTTTTAATGGCCACGGGGTGTAGATTGGCCTGAGCAAATGTGGTGCCGGTGGAACGAAAGCCTTCGGAGGAGTTAGCGAAATTCCAATGTGTGCGGATCGGAAAAAAATGCGAAATAACCCTTTAACCGTAATTTTGACAGATACGGCCGCACTGACTTTTTTGTAGATCTTATTGAGATACATATGTGTGTCAATTTTTGTGTCAATATGACAAAGCGTACAGGCGTGACAGTCAATAGTGTGAATTTCCACCTTAGGGGGCGCTATGGAGCCATTTTGCATTTTATTGTTTGGGCGACTTCAGAATATCGAATTTTTCACCAGGCCCGGTCGTCCTGCCAAATTTCATGAGTTTTCGCCAGTGGGAAGTGGGCCATTTTCCAGTTCAAAGGGGAGGAAAAAGAAGAAAGAAAGAAAGAACTAGGGCCCCGGTGGGGCACTGTCGGGCCCGAGCCGCGTCGCGCCGCCCCTAGCGCGACCGCCTCCCCCTCCCGATCGCGTCACACTCAAGGTCCAAAGATGGTGTGCGCACTTGTCTGTGGTCATTTCCCATTATAATGAATGGGAGGCGCAGTTTCTACCAAAACACTCGCTGCAGACAAACTTCATGTCCTATTTGAAAAAAGTCTGGACCATGAGTGAGGGCACAAACACAGCTATGATATATCGAAATGGCAGGTTGCTCCTCCTTACGGTGTTGCCTGGAGAGCGATGCGATTGAGCCATTGAGCGATGGGCAGGGTTAACTTGACTTTTTCTCCTGCCTTGGGGGGGGGTGTGGATTCCTTTAAGAATGTGGATTTTTGGGTCATCTTTGGCGCCCCCTAGAACGTAAACCGTGGGGTGCAGCGTCATGATTTTTACAACTTTGAATGGCCATGGGGTGTAGATTGGCCTGAGCAAATTTGGTGTCAGTGGGACGAAAGTCTTAGGAGGAGTTAGCCACATTCCAATGTGTGCGAATCGGCAAAAAATGCAAAATAGCCCTTTAACCGTACATTTGACAGATACGCGCGCATTGACTTTTTTGTAGATCTTATTGAGATACACGTGTGTGTCAATTTTTGTGTCAATATGATAAAGCGTACAGGCGTGACAGTCAATAGTGTGAATTTCCACCTTAGGGGACAAGAAAAAATTGACTTTTTTCTCCTGCCATGGGGGGGCGCTCTTTTGGGGAGTAAAAATTCCTTCACAAATGTGTTGATGGCTGGACATTGCATCATCCTAGAAAACTTGGAGGCCAGTGAGGACAAAAATAAAAAGTTATAAGACTTTTAAATATGTGGATTTTAGGGTTATCTTTGGCGCCCCCTAGAACCTAAACCGTGGGGTGCAGCGTCATGATTTGAATAACTTTTAATGGCCATGGGGTGTAGATTGGCCTGAGCAAATGTGGTGCCGGTGGAACGAAAGCCTTCGGAGGAGTTAGCGAAATTCCAATGTGTGCGGATCGGCAAAAAATGCGGAATAACCCTTTAACCGTACATTTGACAGATACGCGCGCATTGACTTTTTCGTAGATCTTATTGAGATACATGTGTGTGTCAATTTTTGTGTCATTTTGCCAAAGCATACAGGTGTTACACTCAACAATGTGTATTTTCACCTTAGGGGACAAGAAAAAATGGACTTTTTTCTCCTGCCATGGGGGGGCGCTCTTTTGGGGAGTAAAAATTCCTTCACAAATGTGTTGATGGCTGGACATTGCATCATCCTAGAAAACTTGGAGGCCAGTGAGGGCAAAAATAAAAAGTTATAAGACTTTTAAATATGTGGATCTTAGGGTTATCTTTGGCGCCCCCTAGAACCTAAACCGTGGGGTGCAGCGTCATGATTTGAATAACTTTTAATGGCCATGGGGTGTAGATTGGCCTGAGCAAATGTGGTGCCGGTGGAACGAAAGCCTTCGGAGGAGTTAGCGAAATTCCAATGTGTGCGGATCGGCAAAAAATGCAAAATAACCCTTTAACCGTACATTTGACAGATACGCCCGCACTGACTTTTTTGTAGATCTTATTGAGATACATGTGTGTGTCAATTTTTGTGTCATTTTGACAAAGCGTACACGCGTGACAGTCAATAGTGTGAATTTTCACCTTAGGGGGCGCTATGGAGCCATTTTGCATTTTCTTGTTTGGGCGACTTCGGAATATCAAATTTTTCACCAGGCCCGGTCGTCCTGCCAAATTTCATGAGTTTTCGCCAGTGGGAAGTGGGCCATTTTCCAGTTCAAAGGGGAGGAAAAAGAAGAAACTAGGGCCCCGTTGGGGCACTGGCGGGCCCGAGCCGTGTCACGCCGCCCCCAGCGCGACCGCCTCCCCCACCCGATCGCGTCACACTCAAGGTCCAAAGATGGTGTGCGCACTTGTTTGTGGTCATTTACCATTATAATGAACGGGAGGCGCAGTTTCTACCAAAACGCTCGCTGCAGAAAAACTCCATGTCCTATTTGAAAAAAGTCTGGACCATGAGTGAGGGCACAAACACAGCTAAGATATATCCAAATGGCAAGTTGCTCCTCCTTTCGCTTTTGCCGAGAGAGCAGTGCGTTTGAGCCATTGAATGATGAACAGGAAAAACTTGACTTTATTCTCCTGCCATGGGGGGCGCTCTTTTAAAGAGAAAAAACTCCTTCACAAATGTGTTGATGGCTGGACATTGCATCATCCTAGAAAACATGGAGGCCAGTGAGGACAAAAATAAAAAGTTATAAGACTTTTAAATATGTGGATTTTAGGGTTATCTTTGGCGCCCCCTAGAACCTAAACCGTGGGGTGCAGCGTCATGATTTGAATAACTTTTAATGGCCATGGGGTGTAGATTGGCCTGAGCAAATGTGGTGCCGGTGGAACGAAAGCCTTCGGAGGAATTAGCGAAATTCCAATGTGTGCGAATCTGCAAAAAATGCGAAATAACCCTTTAACCGTACATTTTACAGATACGTGGCCATTGACTTTTTCGAAGATCTTATTGAAATACACGTGTATGTAAAATTTTGTGTCAATACGACAAAACATACAGGCGTAGCACTCAACAATGTGTATTTTCACCTTAGTGGACAAGAAAAAATTGACTTTTTTCTCCTGCCATGGGGGGCGCTCTTTTGCCGAGTAAAAATTCCTTCACAAATGTGTTGATGGCTGGACATTGCATCATCCTAGAAAACTTGGAGGCCAGTGGGGACAAAAATAAAAAGTTATAAGACTTTTAAATATGTGGATTTTACGGTTATCTTTGGCTCCCCCTAGAACCTAAACCGTGGGGTGCAGCGTCATGATTTGAATAACTTTTAATGGCCATGGGGTGTATATTGGCCTGAGCAAATGTGGTGCCGGTGGAACGAAAGCCTTCGGAGGAGTTAGCGAAATTCCAATGTGTGCGGATCGGCAAAAAATGCGGAATAACCCTTTAACCGTACATTTGACAGATACGCGTGCATTGACTTTTTCGTAGATCTTATTGAGATACATGTGTGTGTCAATTTTTGTGTCATTTTGCCAAAGCGTACAGGTGTTACACTCAACAATGTGTATTTTCACCTTAGGGGACAAGAAAAAATGGACTTTTTTCTCCTGCCATGGGGGGGCGCTCTTTTGGGGAGTAAAAATTCCTTCACAAATGTGTTGATGGCTGGACATTGCATCATCCTAGAAAACTTGGAGGCCAGTGAGGGCAAAAATAAAAAGTTATAAGACTTTTAAATATGTGGATCTTAGGGTTATCTTTGGCGCCCCCTAGAACCTAAACCGTGGGGTGCAGCGTCATGATTTGAATAACTTTTAATGGCCATGGGGTGTAGATTGGCCTGAGCAAATGTGGTGCCGGTGGAACGAAAGCCTTCGGAGGAGTTAGCGAAATTCCAATGTGTGCGGATCGGCAAAAAATGCGAAATAACCCTTTAACCGTACATTTGACAGATACGCCCGCACTGACTTTTTTGTAGATCTTATTGAGATACATGTGTGTGTCAATTTTTGTGTCATTTTGACAAAGCGTACAGGCGTGACAGTCAATAGTGTGAATTTTCACCTTAGGGGGCGCTATGGAGCCATTTTGCATTTTCTTGTTTGGGCGACTTCGGAATATCAAATTTTTCACCAGGCCCGGTCGTCCTGCCAAATTTCATGAGTTTTCGCCAGTGGGAAGTGGGCCATTTTCCAGTTCAAAGGGGAGGAAAAATAATAATAATAATAATAATAACAAAAGAAGGAAACTACAGGAACAAGAGGGCTCTCGCAGCTGCTTAGCAGCTACGCTCGGGCCCTAACTAGGGCCCCGTTGGGGCACTGGCGGGCCCGAGCTGTGTCGCCCCCCCCCCCCCCCCCCCCCCCCCAACGCGCTGCCTCCCCGTCCCATTCGCGTCCTCTGGCCATCGTCCTCTCTGGTAACGCCCATCACTGCAAAGACCCTTTTCCTTCATCGGCGTTTGCTGTTCTTCCTGCCAGTGCGTGTTGCTTTCACTTACACTTGCCACAGCCAGCCTCGTGAGTGCCTAGCCTATTGGATATCACTGTCACCTACACAGGACAGTCATTACCTTTCTATTAATACTTTGTTTTTTAATTTCACATTAATTTCCATATTGTATAAACGACTGGAAAAAACTTGAGCCCCTGCCCCCGTGTAATCATGTGCACGTCCCTGTTCTCGCTCCAAGGTGAATCTTCACTGCTCATGTTCTCCTCAGAAGCAGTCACCTCACTCCCCTCAGGTTACTGTACACATGCACCAACTGCCTGCTTCAGGTTTGGATGGAGCTTCATGGTTGTCTTTTGGAGAAATGAGCAGTCAAGTTGTGTTAGAAATTTGATTTTTTTCAGGGGCAAAAGGAAGCCTCTGCATTGTTGTCAAATATGTAAATAGCATGTTTTTGCAGGTGCTAAAAAACAGACTCTGAGTGTGTGTGTGTGTGTGTGTGTGTGTGTGTGTGTGTGTGTGTGTGTCTGTGTGTGTGTGTGTCTGTGTGTGTGTATCCTGCAGTACTCTGTACTCCTGCAGTGGCCAAAACGACTTTTAAGAATGTGGATATTTGGGTCATCTTTGGCGCCCCCTAGAACGTAAACCATGGGGTGCAGCGGCATGATTTTTACAACTTTGAATGGCCATGGGGTGTAGATTGGCCTGTGCAAATTTGGTGTCAGTGGGACGAAAGCCTTAGGAGGAGTTAGCCACATTCCAATGTGTGCGAATCGGCAAAAAATGCAAAATAGCCCTTTAACCGTACATTTTACAGATACGCGCCCATTGACTTTTTCGTAGATCTTATTGAGATACACGTGTGTGTCAAATTTTTTGTCAATACGACAAAGCGTACAGGCGTGACACTCAACAATGTGTATTTTCACCTTAGGGGACAAGAAAAAATGGACTTTTTATTCCTGCCATGGGGGGGCGCTCTTTTGGGGAGTAAAAATTCCTTCACAAATGTGTTGATGGCTGGACATTGCATCATCCTAGAAAACTTGGAGGCCAGTGAGGACAAAAAAAAAAATTTATAAAACTTTTAAGAATGTGGATTTTTGGGTTATTTTTGGCGCCCCCTAGAACCTAAACCATGGGGTGCAGCATTATGATTTGTACAACTTTGAATGGCCATGGAGTGTAGATTGGCCTGAGCAAATGTGGTGCCGGTGGAACGAAAGCCTTCGGAGGAGTTAGCGAAATTCCAATGTGTGCGGATCTGCAAAAAATGCAAAATAATCCTTTAACCGTACATTTGACAGATACGCTCGCACTGACTTTTTTGTAGATCTTATTGAGATACATGTGTGTGTCAATTTTTGTGTCAATATGACAAAGCGTACAGGCGTGACAGTCAATAGTGTGAATTTTCACCTTAGGGGGCGCTATGGAGCCATTTTGCATTTTCTTGTTTGGGCGACTTCAGAATATCGAATTTTTCACCAGGCCCGGTCGTCCTGCCAAATTTCATGAGTTTTCGCCAGTGGGAAGTGGGCCATTTTCCAGTTTAAAGCGGAGGAAAAATAATAATAACTAGGGCCCCGGTGGGGCACTGTCGGGCCCGAGCCGCGTCGCGCCGCCCCCAGCGCGACCGCCTCCCCCTCCCGATCGCGTCACACTCAAGGTCCAAAGATGGTGTGCGCACTTGTCTGTGGTCATTTCCCATTATAATGAACGGGAGGCGCAGTTTCTACCAAAACGCTCGCTGCAGACAAACTACATGTCCTATTTGAAAAAAGTCTGGACCATGAGTGAGGGCACAAACACAGCTAGTATATATCCAAATGGCAAGTTGCTCCTCCTTTCGGTTTTGCAGAGAGAGCGATGCGTTTGAGCCATTGAGCGATGGGCAGGAAAAACTTGACTTTTTCTCCTGCCATGGGGGGGCGCTCTTTTGGGGAGAAAAAATTCCTTCACAAATGTGTTGATGGCTGGACATTGCATCATCCTAGAAAACTTGGAGGCCAGTGAGGACAAAAATAAAAAGTTATAAGACTTTTAAAAATGTGGATATTTGGGTCCTCTTTGGCGCCCCCTAGAACGTAAACTGTGGGGTGCAGCGTCATGATTTGTACAACTTTGAATGGCCATGGGGTGTAGATTGACCTGAGCAAATTTGAAGCCGATGGGACAAAAGATTTAGGAGGAGTTAGCGAAATTCCAATGTGTGCGGATCGGCAAAAAATGCGAAATAACCCTTTAACCGTACATTTGACAGATACGCCCGCACTGACTTTTTTGTAGATCTTATTGAGATACATGTGTGTGTCAAATTTTGTGTCATTTTGACAAAGCGTAAAGGCGTGACAGTCAACAATGTGTATTTTCGCCTTAGGGCACAAGAAAAAATGGACTTTTTTCTCCTGCCATGGGGGGGGCGCTCTTTTGGCGAGTAAAAATTCCTTCACAAATGTGTTGATGGCTGGACATTGCATCATCCTAGAGAACTTGGAGGCCAGTGAGGACAAAAATAAAAAGTTATAAGACTTTTAAGACTGTGGATTTTTGGGTTATCTTTGGCGCCCCCTAGAACGTAAACCGTGGGGTGCAGCGTCATGATTTGTACAACTTTTAATGGCCATGGGGTGTAGATTGGCCTCAGCAAATGTGGTGCCTTTGGAACGAAAGCCTTCGGAGGAGTTAGCGAAATTCCAATGTGTGCGGATCGGCAAAAAATGCGAAATAGCCCTTTAACCGTACATTTGACAGATACGCCCGCACTGACTTTTTTGTAGATCTTATTGAGATACATGTGTGTGTCAATTTTTGTGTCAATATGACAAAGCGTAAAGGCGTGATAGTCAATAGTGTGAATTTTCGCCTTAGGAGACAAGAAAAAATGGACTTTTTTCTCCTGCCATGGGGGGGCGCTCTTTTGGGGAGTAAAAATTCCTTCACAAATGTGTTGATGGCTGGACATTGCATCATCCTAGAAAACTTGGAGGCCAGTGAGGACAAAAATAAAAAGTTATACGACTTTTAAGAATGTGGATTTCTGGGTTATCTTTGGCGCCCCCTAGAACGTAAACCGTGAGATGCAGCGTCATGATTTGTACAACTTTTAATGGCCATGGGGTGTAGATTGGCCTGAGCAAATTTGGTGCCGGTGGAACGAAAGCCTTCGGAGGAGTTAGCGAAATTCCAATGTGTGCGGATCGGCAAAAAATGCGAAATAGCCCTTTAACCGTACATTTGACAGATACGCCCGCACTGACTTTTTTGTAGATCTTATTGAGATACACGTGTGTGTCAAATTTTGTGTCATTTTGACAAAGCGTACAGGCGTGACACTCAATCATGTGAATTTTTCACCTTAGGGGGCGCTATGGAGCCATTTTGCATTTGATTTTTTGGGCGACTTCAGAATATCGAATTTTTCACCAGGCCCGGTCGTCCTGCCAAATTTCATGACTTTTCACCAGTGGGAAGTGGGCCATTTTTCAGTTCAAAGGGGCAGAAAAATAATAAGAAGAAGAAGAAGAAAGAAGAATCCATCAGGAATAATAGGGCTCTCGCAGCTGCTTAGCAGCTACGCTCGGGCCCTAATAACAAACTAGGACCCCGTTGGGGCACTGGCGGGCCCGAGCTGTGTCGCGTCCCCCCCCCCCCCCACCCCCCAAACGTGCTGCCTTCCCGTCCCATTTGTGTCCTCTGGCCATCGCCCTCTCTGGTAACGCCCATCACTGCAAAGACCCTTTTCCTTCATCGGCGTTTGCTGTTCTTCCTGCCAGTGCGTGTTGCTTTCACTTACACTTGCCACAGCCAGCCTCGTGAGTGCCTAGCCTATTGGATATCACTGTCATCTACACAGGACAGTCATAACCTTTCTATTAATACTTTGTTTTTTAATTTCACATTAATTTCCATATTGTATAAACGACTGGAAAAAACTTGAGCCCCTGCCCCTGTATAATCATGTGCATGTCTCTGTTCTAGCTCCAAGGTGAATCTTCACTGCTCATGTTCTCCTCAGAAGCACTCACCTCACTCCCCTCAGGTTACTGTACACATGCACCAACTGCCTGCTTCAGGTTTGGATGGAGCTTCATGGTTGTCTTTTGGAGAAATGACCAGTCAAGTTGTGTTTGAAATTTGATTTTTTTCAGGGGCAAAAGGAGCCTCTGCATTCTTGTCAAATATGTAAATAGCATGTTTTTGCAGGTGCTAAAAACCAGACTCTGAGTGTGTGTGTGTGTGTGTGTGTGTGTGTGTGTGTGTGTGTGTGAGTGTGCGTGTGTGTGTGTCTGTGTGTGCGTTCAAGTCACATGACATATTTAACCGGATGTAGCTGCAAGACGGAGCCTCGTTGACTCTCCGTTTCAACTTATCTCAAAAGTGAGGACCTCAACCTATATACCAGTTTTTAAATTGTGTTGATAGGCCAAATAAAACCAGAGTTATGATAAATTATGTCCGCGATACTTTTTTTCTGCTTATTTTGATCACGTTCGGCGCTCGATCGCGCTGTATGAGACAGGAAAACATAGCATGCAGACATTAGCGACAGCTCTTACAGGCGGAAAAGGCTTGCCAAAAGAAAAAAAAAACACACCACAACATCTCTCCTATTGGTGGAAAACTTCACCACAACAACCAATCCAAAATTATATGGTGACTGATTGACAAGGGGCGGGCGCTTACGTTCTTCCTGCAACATGAGAAGGGAGGGAGGGACTCTCAGCAGGGATGCAGTCTGGGACACGTAGTTGCAAACCTAGCGACTTTGTTGTTAGATTCAATGACTTTTCAGACCCCCTAACGACTTTTTTTTAGAAAGAAAGGGACTTTTATCGACTTCTTCTGGAGTTTAGAGACTCTGACATGAAGCAGGCTTTCCTTACTGAGGAGTTAGCAACGCTGCTAAGGGTGCAGAGCCACACATGCGCTCAGAGCTCTGCATGGGAGACTGAAGCTGACAGAGCTGCAGCAGTTAGCAGGTTTCACCCTCAGAGACCACCAGGGGTTCATGTTGAGGCATTTTAATTTTTTTTTTTTTTTGTGCCATAGACACTGTCAGCACAATCTGCAGTTACACTAACAAAAATGCTGCAAAAAACAAAGAATTATGGAAAAATTACACATGGACTGACATAGAGGAGGATCTACACAAGTTTTTTACATCATGTTTTACATCATGCATCATTTACATCATGTTTTTTTGTAGTGGCATAAATAAAAAGTGACATTTGTGAGACTATACAGTGTTTTGTAAATAATTTTACAAAGAACGCCTGGGCCATTGCCTGCATTTTGATGTAAATAGAGGTAAATTACTATGTTCTTTGTTTAAAATTTGCATATGTTTTGAAGTTTACAATTTTTATTTGAAGTTTAAGTTTTAAAAACAGTTCATCACACATATTTGTGGTTTTCACAGTAAAAATGTTACTTTTTTCCACTCGGATTTTATGTTTTGTGTGTGAATTTGGGTCCATTGTGTAAATTCAGTATGTCAACATGATAAAATAACTGTAAATTCGCACAGGTGAGGTTGTGCTGAAAAAAATGATACCAGGCAAGGCACGTGATTGTCAAATTTTGTGTCAATATGACAAAGCGTATAGGCGTGAATCTCAACAATATGTATTTTCACCTTAGGGGACAAGAAAAAATGGACTTTTTTCTCCTGCCATGGGGGGGCGCTCTTTTGGGGAGTAAAAATTCCTTCACAAATGTGTTGATGGCTGGACATTGCATCATCCTAGAAAACTTGGAGGCCAGTGAGGACAAAAATAAAAAGTTATAAGACTTTTAAATATGTGGATTTTAGGGTTATCTTTGGCGCCCCCTAGAACCTAAACCGTGGGGTGCAGCGTCATGATTTTGATAACTTTTAATGGCCATGGGGTGTAGATTGGCCTGAGCAAATGTGGTGCCGGTGGAACGAAAGCCTTAGGAGGAGTTAGCCACATTCCAATGTGTGCGGATCGGCAAAAAATGCGGAATAACCCTTTAACCGTACATTTGACAGATACGCACGCATTGACTTTTTCGTAGATCTTATTGAGTTACATGTGTGTGTCAATTTTTGTGTCATTTTGACAAAGCGTATAGGCGTGACACTCAACAATGTGTATTTTCACCTTAGGGGACAAGAAAAAATGGACTTTTTTCTCCTGCCATGGGGGGGCGCTCTTTTGGGGAGTAAAAATTCCTTCACAAATGTGTTGATGGCTGGACATTGCATCATCCTAGAAAACTTCGAGGCCAGTGAGGACAAAAATAAAAAGTTATAAGACTTTTAAATATGTGGATTTTAGTGTTATCTTTGGCGCCCCCTAGAACCTAAACCTTGGGGTGCAGCGTCAGGTGAATCTTCACTGCTCATGTTCTCCTCAGAAGCACTCACCTCACTCCCCTCAGGTTACTGTACACATGCACCAACTATCTGCTTCAGGTTTGGATGGAGCTTCATGGTTGTCTTTTGGAGAAATGAACAGTCAAGTTGTGTTTGAAATTTGATTTTTTTCAGGGGCAAAAGGAAGCCTCTGCATTCTTGTCAAATATGTAAACAGCATGTTTTTGCAGGTGCTAAAAAACAAACTCTGAGTGTGTGTGTGTGTGTGTGTGTGTGTTGGCGTGTGTGTATATGTGTGTGTATCCTGCAGTACTCTGTACTCCTGCAGTGGCCAAAATGACTTTTAAGAATGTGGATTTTTGGGTCATCTTTGGCGCCCCCTAGAACTGCAGTACTCTGTACTCCTGCAGTGGCCAAAATGACTTTTAAGAATGTGGATTTTTGGGTCATCTTTGGCGCCCCCTAGAACTGCAGTACTCTGTACTCCTGCAGTGGCCAAAATGACTTTTAAGAATGTGGATTTTTGGGTTATCTTTGGCGCCCCCTAGAACGTAAACCGTGGGGTGCAGCGTCATGATTTTTACAACTTTGAATGGGCATGGGGTGTAGATTGCCCTGAGCAAATTTGGTATCAGTGGGACGAAAGCCTTAGGAGGAGATAGCCACATTCCAATGTGTGCGAATCGGCAAAAAATGCGAAATAGCCCTTTAACCGTACATTATACAGATACGCGCTCTTTGACTTTTTCGTAGATCTAATTGAGATACACATGATTGTCAATTTTTGTGTCAATATGACAAAGCGTTCAGGCGTGACACTCAACAATGTGTATTTTCATGTAAGGGGACAAGAAAAAATTGACTTTTTTCTCCTGCCATGGGGGGGCGCTCTTTTGGGGAGTAAAAATTCCTTCACAAATGTGTTGATGGCTGGACATTGCATCATCCTAGAAAACTTGGAGGCCAGTGAGGACAAAAATAAAAAGTTATAAGACTTTTAAGAATGTGGATTTTTGGGTTATCTTTGGCGCCCCCTAGAACCTAAACCGTGGGGTGCAGCGTCATGATTTGTACAACTTTTAATGGCCATGGGGTGTAGACTGGCCTGAGCAAATGTGGTGCCGGTGGAACGAAAGCCTTCGGAGGAGTTAGCGAAATTCCAATGTGTGCGGATCGGCAAAAAATGCGAAATAACCCTTTAACCGTACATTTGACAGATACGCCCGCACTGACTTTTTTGTAGATCTTATTGAGATACATATGTGTGTCAATTTTTGTGTCAATATGACAAAACGTACAGACGTGACAGTCAATAGTGTGAATTTCCACCTTAGGGGGCGCTATGGAGCCATTTTGCATTTTATTGTTTGGGCGACTTCAGAATATCGAATTTTTCACCAGGCCCGGTCGTCCTGCCAAATTTCATGAGTTTTCGCCAGTGGGAAGTGGGCCATTTTCCAGTTTAAAGCGGAGGAAAAATAATAACTAGGGCCCCGGTGGGGCACTGTCGGGCCCGAGCCGCGTCGCGCCGCCCCCAGCGCGACCGCCTCCCCCTCCCGATCGCGTCACACTCAAGGTCCAAAGATGGTGTGCGCACTTGTCTGTGGTCATTTCCCATTATAATGAACGGGAGGCGCAGTTTCTACCAAAACGCTCGCTGCAGACAAACTACATGTCCTATTTGAAAAAAGTCTGGACCATGAGTGAGGGCACAAACACAGCTAGTATATATCCAAATGGCAAGTTGCTCCTCCTTTCGGTTTTGCAGAGAGAGCGATGCGTTTGAGCCATTGAGCGATGGGCAGGAAAAACTTGACTTTTTCTCCTGCCATTGGGGGGCGCTCTTTTGGGGAGAAAAAATTCCTTCACAAATGTGTTGATGGCTGGACATTGCATCATCCTAGAAAACTTGGAGGCCAGTGAGGACAAAAATAAAAAGTTATAAGACTTTTAAAAATGTGGATATTTGGGTCCTCTTTGGCGCCCCCTAGAACGTAAACTGTGGGGTGCAGCGTCATGATTTGTACAACTTTGAATGGCCATGGGGTGTAGATTGACCTGAGCAAATTTGAAGCCGATGGGACAAAAGATTTAGGAGGAGTTAGCGAAATTCCAATGTGTGCGGATCGGCAAAAAATGCGAAATAACCCTTTAACCGTACATTTGACAGATACGCCCGCACTGACTTTTTTGTAGATCTTATTGAGATACATGTGTGTGTCAAATTTTGTGTCATTTTGACAAAGCGTAAAGGCGTGACAGTCAACAATGTGTATTTTCGCCTTAGGGCACAAGAAAAAATGGACTTTTTTCTCCTGCCATGGGGGGGCGCTCTTTTGGCGAGTAAAAATTCCTTCACAAATGTGTTGATGGCTGGACATTGCATCATCCTAGAGAACTTGGAGGCCAGTGAGGACAAAAATAAAAAGTTATAAGACTTTTAAGACTGTGGATTTTTGGGTTATCTTTGGCGCCCCCTAGAACGTAAACCGTGGGGTGCAGCGTCATGATTTGTACAACTTTTAATGGCCATGGGGTGTAGATTGGCCTCAGCAAATGTGGTGCCTTTGGAACGAAAGCCTTCGGAGGAGTTAGCGAAATTCCAATGTGTGCGGATCGGCAAAAAATGCGAAATAGCCCTTTAACCGTACATTTGACAGATACGCCCGCACTGACTTTTTTGTAGATCTTATTGAGATACATGTGTGTGTCAATTTTTGTGTCAATATGACAAAGCGTAAAGGCGTGATAGTCAATAGTGTGAATTTTCGCCTTAGGAGACAAGAAAAAATGGACTTTTTTCTCCTGCCATGGGGGGGCGCTCTTTTGGGGAGTAAAAATTCCTTCACAAATGTGTTGATGGCTGGACATTGCATCATCCTAGAAAACTTGGAGGCCAGTGAGGACAAAAATAAAAAGTTATACGACTTTTAAGAATGTGGATTTCTGGGTTATCTTTGGCGCCCCCTAGAACGTAAACCGTGAGATGCAGCGTCATGATTTGTACAACTTTTAATGGCCATGGGGTGTAGATTGGCCTGAGCAAATTTGGTGCCGGTGGAACGAAAGCCTTCGGAGGAGTTAGCGAAATTCCAATGTGTGCGGATCGGCAAAAAATGCGAAATAGCCCTTTAACCGTACATTTGACAGATACGCCCGCACTGACTTTTTTGTAGATCTTATTGAGATACACGTGTGTGTCAAATTTTGTGTCATTTTGACAAAGCGTACAGGCGTGACACTCAATCATGTGAATTTTTCACCTTAGGGGGCGCTATGGAGCCATTTTGCATTTGATTTTTTGGGCGACTTCAGAATATCGAATTTTTCACCAGGCCCGGTCGTCCTGCCAAATTTCATGACTTTTCACCAGTGGGAAGTGGGCCATTTTTCAGTTCAAAGGGGCAGAAAAATAACTAGGGCCCCGGTGGGGCACTGTCGGGCCCGAGCCGCGTCGCGCCGCCCCCAGCGCGACCGCCTCCCCCTCCCGATCGCGTCACACTCAAGGTCCAAAGATGGTGTGCGCACTTGTCTGTGGTCATTTCCCATTATAATGAACGGGAGGCGCAGTTTCTACCAAAACGCTCGCTGCAGACAAACTACATGTCCTATTTGAAAAAAGTCTGGACCATGAGTGAGGGCACAAACACAGCTAGTATATATCCAAATGGCAAGTTGCTCCTCCTTTCGGTTTTGCAGAGAGAGCGATGCGTTTGAGCCATTGAGCGATGGGCAGGAAAAACTTGACTTTTTCTCCTGCCATGGGGGGCGCTCTTTTGGGGAGAAAAAATTCCTTCACAAATGTGTTGATGGCTGGACATTGCATCATCCTAGAAAACTTGGAGGCCAGTGAGGACAAAAATAAAAAGTTATAAGACTTTTAAAAATGTGGATATTTGGGTCCTCTTTGGCGCCCCCTAGAACGTAAACTGTGGGGTGCAGCGTCATGATTTGTACAACTTTGAATGGCCATGGGGTGTAGATTGACCTGAGCAAATTTGAAGCCGATGGGACAAAAGATTTAGGAGGAGTTAGCGAAATTCCAATGTGTGCGGATCGGCAAAAAATGCGAAATAACCCTTTAACCGTACATTTGACAGATACGCCCGCACTGACTTTTTTGTAGATCTTATTGAGATACATGTGTGTGTCAAATTTTGTGTCATTTTGACAAAGCGTAAAGGCGTGACAGTCAACAATGTGTATTTTCGCCTTAGGGCACAAGAAAAAATGGACTTTTTTCTCCTGCCATGGGGGGCGCTCTTTTGGCGAGTAAAAATTCCTTCACAAATGTGTTGATGGCTGGACATTGCATCATCCTAGAGAACTTGGAGGCCAGTGAGGACAAAAATAAAAAGTTATAAGACTTTTAAGACTGTGGATTTTTGGGTTATCTTTGGCGCCCCCTAGAACGTAAACCGTGGGGTGCAGCGTCATGATTTGTACAACTTTTAATGGCCATGGGGTGTAGATTGGCCTCAGCAAATGTGGTGCCTTTGGAACGAAAGCCTTCGGAGGAGTTAGCGAAATTCCAATGTGTGCGGATCGGCAAAAAATGCGAAATAGCCCTTTAACCGTACATTTGACAGATACGCCCGCACTGACTTTTTTGTAGATCTTATTGAGATACATGTGTGTGTCAATTTTTGTGTCAATATGACAAAGCGTAAAGGCGTGATAGTCAATAGTGTGAATTTTCGCCTTAGGAGACAAGAAAAAATGGACTTTTTTCTCCTGCCATGGGGGGGCGCTCTTTTGGGGAGTAAAAATTCCTTCACAAATGTGTTGATGGCTGGACATTGCATCATCCTAGAAAACTTGGAGGCCAGTGAGGACAAAAATAAAAAGTTATACGACTTTTAAGAATGTGGATTTCTGGGTTATCTTTGGCGCCCCCTAGAACGTAAACCGTGAGATGCAGCGTCATGATTTGTACAACTTTTAATGGCCATGGGGTGTAGATTGGCCTGAGCAAATTTGGTGCCGGTGGAACGAAAGCCTTCGGAGGAGTTAGCGAAATTCCAATGTGTGCGGATCGGCAAAAAATGCGAAATAGCCCTTTAACCGTACATTTGACAGATACGCCCGCACTGACTTTTTTGTAGATCTTATTGAGATACACGTGTGTGTCAAATTTTGTGTCATTTTGACAAAGCGTACAGGCGTGACACTCAATCATGTGAATTTTTCACCTTAGGGGGCGCTATGGAGCCATTTTGCATTTGATTTTTTGGGCGACTTCAGAATATCGAATTTTTCACCAGGCCCGGTCGTCCTGCCAAATTTCATGACTTTTCACCAGTGGGAAGTGGGCCATTTTTCAGTTCAAAGGGGCAGAAAAATAATAAGAAGAAGAAGAAGAAAGAAGAATCCATCAGGAATAATAGGGCTCTCGCAGCTGCTTAGCAGCTACGCTCGGGCCCTAATAAGAAGAAGAAGAAGAAAGAAGAATCCATCAGGAATAATAGGGCTCTCGCAGCTGCTTAGCAGCTACGCTCGGGCCCTAATAATAGTAACAAAAGAAGAATCCATCAGGAACAAGAGGGCTCTCGCAGCTGCTTAGCAGCTACGCTCGGGCCCTAAAGAAAGAAAGAAAGAAACAAAGAAAAACCACTTGGGGAATAATAGGGCCTACGCCCGGCTGCTCTGCAGCTGGCTCGGGCCCTAACTACATGGGTCAAAGTGTAAGACAGAGCGGGTTTATCCCTGAGTTTACAGAATTGTAGATCATTAAAAATGCCATGTTTGAGAGGGTCAGGTCACAATCAGCAAAAAAATGTGTTTACATGGATGGCTGCAACTATTGCCTGAAACTGCCTTGTGTGCTCTTACAGAGAAATCATTAAATAAGCCTTTTTGCGTTCTTTTTATATTGTTTTTACCTCAATGAACAGGTTTGTCCAGGTTTTTTTCTACTTTCTCAATGAGGAAATGTCCCTGACTTTGTTGTAAACTGAATATTGAGCAAATAGACTTCAGCTAGATACATTGAATTTTCTTTATTCCTTGTGAAACAGCTTTTTTTTGTAAGAGATCTCTCATTTGCCACCAAAAAACACTCTGGTTTGTCATTGTGAAGGCAGCAGATACAGTTTAAACACTCCCTGCCTTCAAACTCCCGTGGTGATCTGAGTGGATGGATGCAAGTTAGGATTAACAACCTACAGGACCACGCTGGGAGACTTCCTGTCAAACAAGGGTAACCCACAGAGACACCGAATC
The DNA here is from genome assembly GCA_962446985.1 of Xyrichtys novacula. Classification (NCBI taxonomy): domain Eukaryota; kingdom Metazoa; phylum Chordata; class Actinopteri; order Labriformes; family Labridae; genus Xyrichtys; species Xyrichtys novacula. The sequence continues at coordinate 19,898,429 of OY660884.1, read as the reverse complement.
AGGACTGCAGAGCCGACTGCTGTGAGAAAACCATGCAATTGTCTTTCACGCTCCATTTTTTCCTCTCCTCTTTGATTTGCTTTTGGGTTTTTCTCTTATTTTCTCCCCTCCCCACTCCCAACCCCATCTCAATTCTTCTCTCCTTGTGTCTCTTTTTCTTTTTAATCCTATCTGCTCATCCCTGGGACCAGACTGGGGCTTAGCAAGAGGAAGCAAACACTTCTCCTCACCTGCCAGAAAGTCTAATGCCAATTTAGCCACCTGCCACTCAAAAATGGAGGATATGGCATGAGATGCTAAATGTGTGGGTAAAGGTGTATATGTGTGTGATAAAATGATGTCAAACTGGACAACTGATTGAGTAACTCCAAGAAATAGTCAAAATATTATTCTAATATGTAGTTAGCATGATGCGGTAGCAATACTCATTAAATGATCCCTTCTGTACAGTCTTAATGAAGCTGACATGCTGATATGACCAGATGGCCACACTTACCTGAGCCCACATGTCTTTTGCACACACACTCACATAAACACAGAGTCCTACCTGCTGGTCAAGGTGTCGTAGCTGCCCTCTTGTTTCCTCGGCTTTAGCTGCTAGCTCTGCCGTGCTGATCTGCAGCATATCTGTGACACAAATCAGCGAGTTACAAACCACTCCAAGTGCAGACCGAGGAGTGAAACTGTAAATCAGCAGTCACTGCATCTGACATCAATCAGCCTCATTACACTAAACAAACTGCAGGGATTTAGATGGGAACATTTCCTCTCTTCTGTGATATAGGGAGTTTAAGAGTGTGTAAATAGCACTAGATCATATCTGCCGTGTGCTGAAGGATGTGAAGACCTGTGGCGGATGCTGAGGCACTGTTTGGTTCATTGGCGGGACAACCTCGACTGGTAGAGAAGGAGAAGGCTGGGGAGTTCTCCCTCCCCTCGCTGTCCTCTGTACCATCCACTATCCTGCAGGGACAGAAAGGTGTTAGTCCGAGTCCGAAAAAACACAAACAATACAAAAATAAAAGAATTTAGAATATTTTAATAGAACAGCTTTATAACGCCTTAACAGCTAAATTATCTTCGAAAGAGTCTTCATCAAGCTGAACTGAATTACATAAAGGATTGCACGTGAGGCTTTATAAATATTTGATTAATCAGATAATTGTGTTTGGTGACTTCTTATGAAACTGCAGCTTCTACAAGCAGGCAGCTTTGACCTCTTGTTCATCTGTATGCTCATTGTGTGTTTTGTAAGCGAATAAAAGCATAACGTTTTAGCCAATAAAAGTACCTCAGAACACAGAGCTAATACTGCTTTTTAAAAAGTGTCACCACTAAAACTGTGACATTGTTTTAAAAAATTCCCTCATTTTCCCCAAAGAATAGAGAATACAACATTTATTTAAACTACAGTAAAACAAAACTGTTTTTATCACTGCAGCCAAAGGAAGTTATTCTCTCATCGTGACCTCAGGTTGCATGCAAAAATCAATGCAATTTACAGTTTGATTTAATACGGCGTGTATTATCAGGATGTCTCTCGTGGCTCTCTTGCTAATCAGAACGAATAACTGACCAATGAGAAGTAAGTATTTTATACAGCCTGATGATTATATGAAAGCAGACTCTACATCAAGATAGTATGAGACTGAGTCCCATCTTGTAAAATCAGACCAACAATCCACCATGAGTGAAACATATGCAGCGTTTAGCAAGTTACAGTGGAGAGAAAGAACTTCCTTTAACAGGCCAAAACCTCGAGCAGAACCAGACTCATGTGAGACAGTCATCTGCCAAGACTGTGTTGGGTTTAGAGGAGGGAGAGATGGAGATAGAGAGAGAGAGAGAGATGGATAGAGACAAACTACAGCAACACTCAATGTTGTCTCATGTATTTATTTCTCTATGAGTGATCTGAGTTATTTCTAACACAGCTAACAGCTGCAAATTTCAATCAGCTATGTTCAAGCTTGACATACAGTACATACATATGAACAAATCTGTCATGAACACTTAAATCCGATTTCCGTTTGTGCATTTTATTCTTTCCCCATTTTATATCTTCCCATTTTATAATTCACCTAAACTGTCACTTCTGTTTTGTTTGAGTTCCCAGTTCGTACAACATGTACTTTCTAAAAGATTGACAAAAAAACGATATAACACCGAGTCACAGACACACGGGCCAGCACAGGCGAATCAATACAGGTCTCTCTCACCTGGGGCTCAGGTTGGCCGGGTCTAACGTAGTGAGTGTAATTTCCTGGATCTTCCTCCGGGACCTCCTGGAGTTGTGGCTGGGTTGGCTCAGCAGAGACTTCCCACCTGTGTCCCTGAGGTCTGACGCTTGGTTCTGCTCTGATGACAGAGATACAGACATGCCCTCATCTTCCTCTTCATCCTCCTCATCCTCCCCCTGTCTCTCCTGTGCCTCAATGACGGGCGGGAAGCCCTGAACGACTCGGCCGTTTCTCCCCACCCTGGGCTGGAAATGAGAAAGGACAAACAGGATGAAATATTAGACAGTGGGGATAAGAATCTATAGTCTCTAATTTGATAGAAAAATTAAGTTCTTGAGGTTTTATAACTACAGAGAATCAAAATCCATTCATGTTGATTTGTGTCATGTGATGTCAAATTTGCTTGAATGCCTCTTTTCTGAACAGTATCAGCATCCTGTCAGAGTAAATGTTTGATCCTCATGTTTTCTGCCTCCTCTAAAGATGCTGAATGAACTAATCTGTACTGAGCACTTAATACCATGACCCCAAAACACACGGAGGGGATTTCAATAAGTCCTGATGACTCAGCTGGATTTATGATTGATAAGGGGTGAGCCAGAAATCCTGTGATCAACATTTTAGTCCAAACTGGGACCTTTGGGTTAAGGAAGTCAACTGTGTTGAACCCTGACATCAGTCTTAATAACCAAAGGGACCCGGGTCCTTTACTAAGACCTTAAAAAACAGCATGGATCAGTGGACTGAATATAAAACGCTGATTGACTTGAAGCTATCTGATTATATTCGATTTGGGAAATCGGTCCACTCCAGACTGACTCCAGGGGTACAAGGATCTTAAAATAGGTCTTTCTCTGAAGTGCACTTAAGTACAGCGGAAATGAACAACCTATAGGCTGGCGCAAATAAATAAATGAATAAATAAAACAGTCTGGATCTCTATGGCTAATTTTCTGTATTTTTAAATATTAGGAACAAAATAATTCATTGACCCTGGAAATATTGAGGTTCACAGTTCTGCGTAAATGGTTATAATTAGGGTCAGGGCTAATTTGATTGACTGGTAAATGTAACAGTTTTTTTTTTCAAGAGGTTAAAAGTCTGCTTCAGCTCCAACTCAAATTCTATTTCTAGGCTGAGCAAAAGTCAGGTTGAGTCAGCATTTCTAAGGTCGCTTTCACACCTGACCAAGCGGACTCAGTTTGAACATTGTTGCATTTATCACTTGTTTCGGTTCTGCTTTCACACTGTGATTTCTAAGCGCAGCTTTCCGAGCAGCATCACGTGGTTGAAAGGGGCGCTCGTCGATTGGACAAAGTTGGAGGGGTATGTAACCTCACGGATTACAAACAGGAGTGGAATAGCCATCTTGTATTGTGCTTCATCACATTAATTTAGGGAATGCTACAACGTTAGTGAACGCAACTGTTCCTATAATGCTATCATAGCTTGTCAGGGATTGATCCTGTTATTTTTCTAACTTTGACGATCTAACATGTGACAATGTATGAGCTCAGAGTTTAAGGGCTGTGACTGTTGATAGTTGTGATTTGATTTTGTTTAAATATGCCAAATTGTGAATTTATGGGTTATTGTTGTTCAGACAATTGAGCTACACTAGCTAGCAACTGCTAAAGTCAGCGGTCACTTGTTGCCATAGCAACAAGGGACGCCGTGCTTCCTTTACCCAAGATGCACTGCGTATAGCGTCATTACGTACATTTGGTCCTGTGTTTGGTCCGGTGAGCTTTCACACTGCATACGAACCGAACCAGGGTTCACTTGCAAGCGAACCCAGAACCACGTTTTCAGGCGGACCAGAGTTCACTTGTTTGGTCCGCACCAGAGTTCGGATGAGCTTTCACACCTGCCCAAACTGCTGAACTGAAGCGGACTATCCAAGGAAACGAACTCTGGTCTATTTAAAGCAGAACAAACAGCTCTGGTGTGAAAGCGACCTAATACTGCCGTTGGGCTGCTGGATATTTCTACAGAAACTACTACAAAAATGTAGTACGTAGTTTTTGCAGCTGAAATACCCACATTTTTTACAGATTCTTGTAGAAGTCTCAGTATGCTGTGGACCAAACACTCTCACATGAAAGCAAACAAGACCATCAGTAATTCCACTGACGATTTTACATCTTAATTTTTAATACCTGAAATTAATGCGAGTGGGTTGGTATCAGCCTTGTAGCCGAATATATTTCAGTCTAATCTTTCTTCAATAAAGGCAAAACAGATGATTTGACTCTACGAAAAACAAGAGAATCCCTATCTTGATAAAAACCCTTTTAAACAACCTGGCTCCAAAAACAAAGACACAACCATGCAATAACAATAGGTCACCTACAGATCAAAGGCCTCTGACTGTGAGGTTAATGGCTCAGACAGCAGGATTGGTTTTTTGTGAAATATCTGACGGCATGGTGTTATATTTGTATTTTGTTTTGCAGGTTCTCAACAATCAAAGAGCAGCCAGTCAGCATGAGGAGCATTTTATTGCCCTCTTTTCTGGGCCTGCAGTGATTTAATGACAGCTAACTCATTCTGCACGGGATTGATCTTTTCTCCTCTCCCAACCCTCTCAGCCGGAGAAAAAAATCTCCCCATCATTACAATCATTAAGTGTAGAAGAGTGATTGAGTCCACAATCAAAGTTGGAGGTCCCCCTGCAGACTTTTTATATGCCGCGGCAGAAAAATAGATCTGCAGTTGAACTTAATCTGAGTTTCATTATTTTCTAATGTGGCCTGATTAAAAGGCTCTAACAAAGGGAGGCATATTATTGCCTTTCGAGTGGAGATGCAGTGTGTGCGGTCCATTACCTGAGTATCTAAGGTTGTTGTAGATAGTTTGGCTTTCACCTGGAAGAAAGCCACAGAGAAGACACATGGTAAATGAACTGCGGGACACAGCAATCAAGATGTGTCCTCTTTTTTTCTCCTCTTTAAATTACACAGGAGCTTTTCAAACACTCAGCGCTTTCTTTTTTTCCCCCCAAAGTGTACTCAGGGATGTTATAAATGACTATAAGGCTCAAGGTGTTCCTATGATTGAAAATAATTCACTTTAACACACTGATACACACACATACACACACACACTTGGGTACAGTGCAGTAATATCCAAACAGCAATCTTCTCCTTCCGGCCACAAACACATTCTCCATCTCAAGCTGCCTCCTTCCCGCGGTATTCATTTTGACTCCACTCAGTCCTCAGATTCAGGCTGCCTCTCTGAGCACTGGCTTCACCTAAAAGCCCTGCGGCAAGAGGTGTGTGTGTGTGTGTGCGTGTGCATGCGTGTGTGTGTGTATGTAAGTGGGCCAGGGGTGTTAGGGCTGCAGAGACAGAAACACCTGAGTGTAATTACAGCAGCAGAGTTCGTCCAAGTGCCCTTATTTCTGCCCTCCCTTTCGCGTTTTTCTCTCTCTTTGAGGCACACACACAAACACACACAAACACACACTCTTCACACACTTTTTACTTTTCTAATTTGAAAAATCTTTATTCCCTTGCTTTTGCAAGTCTAAAATTCCAAGTCTGAAGTCTCTCCAAACTGAAGCTTTTCTGGTTCCTCCAACATCAGTTATTCATGAGTTATTACTGATCCTCCATTCGTCACACAGTTTGGTGAGTGCACAGAAGAAGTTTTTAGGCAGAGTGCTGCTCTCTTTTAGAGTCTGGGCTCAATCATTTTGTTTATTTCTCTCAACACCAAAAATATTAGGATTTAGAGAGGGTAATGCAGTTTAGGTCACTCCTACATGAACTGAGTTTAAATGTTAATAAAGATATTCAAAGGGATAGTTCAGTTGTTTTTAAAGGTACTGTAAGGAATTTTTAACTGGGTGAGAAGTAGACTGAAACTGATACTAATGCCTCTTTATGACGTTTGAGAGACAAGTCTGAAAACTTCCCTGTGTTGGCTGATTATGACAGCGGGCTGAAAAAGCAGCATTTTTGACTTTGGCTTTTCTTCTGAAAACACAATAATCACATGTATGGAACATAAACTATGAGGTTTCATTCTGTCCACAGGGGGCGCCAGTGTTGACACAAACCAAAAGTTCCTCACAGACACTGCTATTGTTATCCAGACTGTGTCTCTCTTCCCTGCATGAGTGACATTTGTTGAGCTTTCTACAACTATTGTTAAATACCTCATACAACATCACTTTCAAAAACTAGAACTATCCCTTTGATGTCATCTTCTTTAGTCTCTTTAAGAGGCTCTGACGCGCAATGAGGCCCTTGTTGTTGTTGTTTTTTTTTTTCTCCACCTTGGTCTTCACCTTGTGTTCGCCTGAGCTCATTAATGCCAGTTTCACAAGAGGGCCTCATTAAATTACACCACAATTATCACTGTCCCTTCTCGGCATGAATCAAAACAACTTTGGACAAACAGGGACACAGAATCAAGGCACAAATCACCCTTCCAGCTACTGATCAATCTACTTCTTTTACAAGCCATGGCTTTTTTTCTGAGCATGCAAAAAAATGAAACAAACAAACATATGAACAAATAAATTTTAAGTTTTAAAGTTTTAAAACATCAAACTTTTTTTTATGCTGATTATAAATGATCCAAATTTGAGAATACACTTTTTGGTTAATAGAAACAAGTAATCCAGTTTACTCTCAAATCAAAACTAGCGGGATCTAATCCCCTTGCATGTTAGGATTGCTAAATTCAGTTTACTTGTGTGAAAACAACCCAAAAGATACTCACAGGAGTTTCACTGTTTTTAAATCTTATTTTGTTTTTGTAATCTAGTCTGAATCCAACCCTGTGATGGGATCAGGATTATCCTGATTTTCTGGATCAAAGTTGCCTCAACCCTTCTCAGAAGTTTGAACGACACAAACTGGAGTTTTTTTCCAGATGAGGAAAACAACATCAGATTTGAACAACCTGCTTTTAAGATTGTATCAGATCAGTTTAAAAGATTCCTGTTGAACAGTTGGGCCCCATAGAGAAAGCACAGTGGAGAGTTTCACTCTGCACTCAGCTTTTCTCAGATGGACTTACATGAGTCTCGTGTCCCTCTCTCAGGTTGTATGTGAGGTCCTGCTGGATGTCCTGCACAAAGTGGTGTGAGTACTCCGGGTAAAGGTCCAGCACCTCGTAAAGTCCCTTCAGGTTGACGCACTGCAGGTCACAGTAGGTCAGAGCTTTCACATCCGCATTGGTTTTTATCACTCGGTCATCTAAGGACAGGTTCGCTCCAATCAGGTCTCCTTTACCTGCACAGAGAGTAAACCATGATGGAGGTCAGAAAAGAGGTTGCAGCACAGTGTTTGTTCACCTGTAAAAAGGGTTGAGGGTGCAGACTCTGTTTCAGATGTTCCATTTATCAAAGAGTTTCTGTGGGAGTGCTCCGGGTGGAGTGTGTGGAGAGAGGTTTTGCAGCACTTGTGGTGCTGATGCATTTGGAAGAATACCTGACTGGTGGAGATTTTGTTCAGTCTCTCATGTCAGCAAACGTGTTGTAAAAATACATACCACCTATCATGCTTATGCTTTTCGGCACCTGACAATGGCTCTGTCTAGCCACAATAGAAAATAGGACGTTATAGAAGCACTAGCTGTATACATAGATATGCATGATATGAGTCCCTGCATTTGGCCTATTTTAAACCATATCTATCCAAGTTAAAGAGTTCTGGCTGGTCATGGGCTGGAATTTATGTATTTGTCTCTACATGACGTCCAAGAGTAAGTGAGACCATCAGCAACAAGATTCATTTCTTCTGTACGGGCATTTTCAAAGCTTGTGATCACCTCTGCTGGGTAGGTGTCAGACAGAGTGAGTTACAGCGTGCTGCATGAACAGCCTCTGACTGCATTCCCACAAAAACATGAACTATTATATTTGAGCATCAAAAGATGAGATTTTTCAGCTGAAAACACTCCCCTTGCAAACTTGACTCGACTAAAAGTTCCCTATAGGAGCTTTAAAGTTAAAAAAGTAGAGGTACCTTTAGACTTATGTGTCTGGAGCACCCTCAGGGTAACAAATCTCACATCCACATGGTATCAGTGCTGATCTTTATTGCTATGTGTTGGTCCACAACAGTTACATACTATTAAAGCAAGGAAACCTATGAAACCTAACTTAAAAACTACACAGAACTGAGAAAAACAGCATTCAAATATAAACATAGATAGCATGAAATGGTTCTGTAAAGGGTACATTTTACAGTGCAATGGCTATCTTAGATATTCATCTTTATGAAATTATGAATCACACAATATGGCAGGGAGGCAAATTCTGCAGCTGCTTACTTGCAATTCATGTGGGCATGAGTGGCACAGCTCCTAAATCAGGAGAGCTCAGCTAAGGCAGAGTTTGGTGAGGATATTAAAAAAATAAGCATGGGCCTGTATGAGATTCTGATGGTACAACATGTCACGGTTGTCACGTGCTATAGCAATCACAGCTCTAAAATGACTTATTTTGAAATATCTGGGACTCTCTGGGGGAAAAAATATAAATAGACTACTCAGAATAATCTAAAATGATGATTCTGTTATTTCCTGTTTCTGTAGTAGTCTTGTCAAACATCTTTAGTCTACCTGGTGATCAATCCCACCACATCTAGTTCATCCAATATTTTAAAGCTAAAACTGAGAAAAAACTCAAAAAGACTCTACAAAACCTCCCAACCAAAACTTGGGTTGCTAAAACTTTAAATTGATTAATGACTGTGCTATCTGGTGTTATTATTTTCAAATACTAGTTTATTAACCTCTGACCACATTGCAGGTACATTTTGCGGCCACTGTGGACAAATGCAGTACTGTTTTGCCGGAATGATGACTGCATTTCCCATGAGCCCTTTTCTCTTTTTTTTGTTCTTCTGTTTTAATTCGTTTTCTTTCTGTAGACACCGTCCCATCATCGGCCATGTGTAGCTATTTGTTTTTGCTCTGTTTTCACTGGCTAGCTTAGCAACAACCTACTGCTCCTCTTGTGTTCCTGTCCAAGTGCCGTAACTTGCGGCCTGTGTGTCGAAAATCGTTTCATGAGCGGGCAGACCCGACCAACGAATTTTGAAAGTAGGAGTTACACTGTTTAGAAATATCTTTTCTTCCCTCCAATGGCCTCAAATTGCGGTTATAGGTGACACAGATATATCAGGAGAAGCGAGATACTTTTTAAAATTTAGTTAAAAGTTCCCATAACTGTCTTGGCATAACTGAAGTCAAGATAAGGGCCAAAAACCCACAACAAAACTCATCCCAACATTATTTATGATTACCAAAACCCAAAGCCCTGTCTATACCTGTATTAACATCTGCCCTGGGTGATCCACTCACGTGGATGGCACGAGAGCAAGGGCTCTTACAACCCATCATCATTCATCTCCAAGAACCACTTGAGACTGGATCTCACTTTGCTGCTACTGAGCTAAATAACAATAGGGCCCCATTCACCTTCATTAGACTCATAAACATAATAAAGGATAACAAATCTCTGCAACAGAGCGATATACTGTGGACTGAAGTCTGTGTTTACAGGAAAAAACAGACAAAAAGATCCCCACGGTTATCACACAGACTGCTGTGAAATATGAAATATCAGTATCATTACTGTGTTGTATTATTGCAAACTCTAATTAACAGCTCACGGGTCACATCTCTCAGTTGCATCATTAATAACATGAGGAGATGTGGATCCTGCATTATATAGACCTTAGTCCTTTGTCAGTACAGGGCACTAATATATCAGTAGGTGAAAAGCAGCCCTTATATGGACCAATACAGATATGTTATATTCTGTATGCCTAGGGTAGCTCCTCTCATGTAGGTCCAACATATGAAATAAAAAAATAAAGACTTTCATGAGACAAAGAGAGATAAAAATCAATCATATTAGAAGAGCATAGTCTGTTATATTCCACGGGATTGTTGCCGTGGATACCAAGAGAGGACAGTCCTCAGTGTTGCCCAGCACATGTGCATGCACACAAAAAAAACCTCTCAGACTCTGTCTATCTGCTGCCTGAGAGATCATATCTCCATGCATTCTTCGGACACATTGAGGAACATCTGGACCTTCAGTTTAGACTGCCCACTTTTGATCTAATCTCCCGGGGCTGCAGTTAATACCGGGTAAAAACTACTTTTTTATCACACCTTCAGCTTCTTGGACCAACGAAGACGAGCAAAGCAGCTGGAAATAAACAGAGTTGACAACAAGCTTTTCTATTTTCTTTCTACATTAGTACCAGCGTCTGTTGCTCATTAGCTGCTGCCACTTACTTGTCAGATGATGTTAAAATTAAACGCACAACTGGTCTTCTAAACGCACTGATTCTTAGATGGTGTAGTGAGAACTTAATCAGGCAAAAAATGATACTCAAGTTACATCAAGTACTTCAAGGAGGCTTCTCACCCATCCCGTTGTAGTATTTTTGACCCAAAAGAACCATGAGAACCACCAATGAGCAGAAATATCAGAGTTTTAAATCTTTTAGGATATAAATCACAGTCCTCCTCTATGCTTTAAGTAAATGTGACAGTTTGAAGTGTAGTTGACAGCTGTCTTCTGTTCATACAGACAGGACCGGGCTAAGTACCCCGTTAGTGTTAATGCCCCTTAAGCAGTGATAAAATATTCATTATGGTCATTGTGAACTGTGAGCGCGGCTCAATTACAGCGAGGCTGATGGAGTGCCAGTCGTGACTGTTCATACCCCCCCTACACCCCCCCACACTGTCTCTCAGTTCACTCCTTCACACCTCAGTCTCTGCTTCTTTCTCTGTAAATCTCAGCCTACTCACTCCTCCTGTCACTGTCATCTTTTTCCTGATCCTCCTCTTTCCTGTGTGATTTCTTCTCTCTTTTTGTTGTAAATAGCCCTTTCCTTCTGCTCGTCAGATGAATCTGGGTTTTCGTCACTTCTCCCTTTATTGTTCTTCTTACTTTTCTCCAGGTCTACCTCACCACCTAATTTCTCTGTATCTTACTTAATGTTTTCCTCTTCATCTCCAATCCTTTTCCTTTTTTCTTTTTTTGCACTTGCTCTGTTTGTTTATCCCCTTTATCTTTCTTCCCTTTACTTTCTTCATTTCATGCCCCTTGTTATGTCATTGTTTTCTTTTACATTTATTTTTATTTTCTTCTTCTTTGTTCCCCCTTTCTTCCATTTCTTCTGATTTGTGCGCCTTTTTGAAGTTATTCTTCTCTTTATCCCTGCTCTTCAGGAAGTGAAACATTATGTTGTGACGTGTAAAGGGACAACATCTGGGAGGAACTTTATGTGCCTGTTGACTTTGGCGCCCCCTGTGGACAAAGTTTTTACGCAAATATTGTTGCTGATTTTGTCTAACCTTTGTAAAGGTGTGGTTAATTGACAAAAAAAATCTACTCCTGATGTTTTATTTTTGCTGGCCGTGAAGAGACGCCATTGAATGAGTCATGAGAGTCAAACCAGATATCTTTGGAGCCTGACAGAAGCGATCGTGCGTTTGGGTTGTTTGTGGCATACAAATGATGGCACAGGAGTTTTGGGCCGCCTTACCACCCATGCTGAGGTGGTACTCAACTGTAACGGAAAATGACCCAAACCAAGCCGAGTCGAGTCAGGTGATTTAGCAGGTGAACCATGCTAAGAATGTGTGATAGAGAAGTGGCATTTGACATGCTACATTGCAGTCATGCTGATAAACTAAACGGAATTGAATTGAACTGAGATTTTTTTAATAACGTGTCAAGCACAAGAAGTGCCCAGGCCGAGTGTGCTTACAAGACACCAAAGAAAGGAACATATAATAGCAGATAAAGACCTGATATTTAAGTTTGTTCACTCCTAAATCAAGTCTGTCTTCTGATATTCTAACTTTCTTCTCCAGCTCTCTCTTTCTCCCCCATCAACTCCAGTTTCTACCCTGCCCCTCGCTCTATTTCGTCTCTATTTCATGTTTGATATCTTTCAACACGGCCTCTCCCACATTTACTCAATCTCTATGTCAGGAGGTACTGAGCTGTGGCCATGTGACGATGAAGAGGAGGGGCAGAGAAAGAGAGAAAGGGCGGGAAGGAGAGTATAGAAAGAGAGAGAGTTTTTTTCTCCTTCAGTCAGACACTCAATGTCAGCCTGACCTTCTGCACAGTCAGCAGGCACAGATACAATGCTTTCCGCCTGTCAGGCCCACACACACACACACACACACACACACACACACACACACACACACACACACACACACACACACACACACACACACACACACACACACACTCACATATGCTCCCTCCCACCCACACACACACGTTACTCAGTTCACCAGTAAACAATTCCACCTACTCAAAACACACACAAACAAACCAAAACAAACCAAGGAGTGCTTGAATGTAGCTGCAGAGGCTAACTGATGCAGACTTAACACACATGTGCTCTCTCTCTCTCTCACACACACACACGCGTGCATACACACACACACTCAGAGTGAGATAATGATTGTAAGTACTGCACCGGCCGAGACAAAGTGATGGATGAGCTTCAGATTCACATCTTTCAATCACTCCCTCTACCTGACTCACCTCTCACACACACACCTACACACTCCACACACTCAGTACCTGCACACACACACATACTGCATCCTGATTGGTCTATAACTTTGTATCTTGAAGGTCAGGTAGTGAAAGCCACAGAGGTCACTCATGATACTCGCGTTGTGTTACTCAGCAGATGTGCGTGGTTGTTCGAACAGCTTCATTGAGGTTTGTTATGTGTCTTTTTTTTCTCCTCTGCTAAAAGAACATTCATAATATCCATGATCCTTTTCAAAAAACACCCCCACGCTTGGACACATTTTGTGAAGCATAAGTTTTTGAGTGGGAAATTCTCTCAAAAGCAGGTGCAAATTTGCACAGCTGTGTTGTGGGGAAGGTTGTAAATGAGTTAAACTATCTAAAAGGGGAGCAGCATTAAAAAAAGATGCATTTCCACCAGAAGTACAGCGTGTTTTAATCCCAAGAAATGCTCCTTAAGGGATCTAAAGGTTCCACCTGTGTTTTCAGAACTGCAAAGATAAAGTAAAATTGCGCTAATGCCTTAATGATTTTTTTGAACGCCTACAATAATCAACTGGAAATGTTCAGTCTTACAGGTCCACCTTTACCTGAGCACAGTTTCACACCAAGGATGTTCCCAAGCAGCTGATTTGCTCTCTGTGGAAAAGATCTGACTAACTGACTGGTCTAAAGGAAAGGAAACACTCAGATAACAGTCAAAATTGAGCACAATTAACAAAACACAACTATACACGGGATTGAAGTTTGTGAATAAGCAAAAGTAGTGAGCTAACGTTAGGAGAGCCACATTCTTGTCCCTGATGGTCCCATTTGCTTTTGAATATTATAAATACCCACCTAGATGATTTTAAGTCTATTTCATAAACATCAAAAAACTCCTTATAGGAGCTTTAGTTGGTTAAAAATCGACTCAAAGGGATAATGATGCCTATAAAAAGCAAAAGCAAATAAGATCATCAACAACAGGATAGATCTTTTTTGTGTTTTTATTGCCTGAAACCACTGTAAGAGGGTAAATGAGCAAACACTTAAGAAAACAGCCTTTTTTATTGCTATGGCAACTATTATGAATAGGTGATACAGCTCTTTGTTAAAAGAGAGCAGAGTGAAGGTATTTCTGAGAACACTGCGTTCATAGGAGGGCTTTAAATCCTTGAGATTCTCTTGCAAAGGGGCTTAAAAGTTCCTCCACTGCATTGTGGTCTTCGTCTTTACCAATACACCAACAAGTAACGACATCTCCTGCAATAATCATCCGAAAGCCCCATTACTCATGTACTGTAGCTTCCTGGGGACAAAAAACTTTGTGGAAGTTCAAATAAAGTCTGAGACTTTATTTAAACCCAATTGAAAACAGTGGAAATGTACTTTGACTCTCCTAAAGTCACTTGTCTATGGGGAAAGTTCCTGTGCTTGAATCTGGCTCCAGTTGCAGAAATATTTTCACATTTTAATGGTATCGCTTAATGAAGACAGCTGTTATGAGGAAGATAACAATTTTGTGCAAATATGCAGTTTATTTCCGGATGAAAGGAAAGGAAACATAAAAGTATAGTATTTTCTGGGGGTAGGGTGTGTGTGTGTGTGTGGGGGGGGGGTTACCCCTCTGACCTGATCTTGTAAGTGCCAGACCATCCCTCTTAAATACCCTGAAATACTGATCTGTGTTTTTCTTTCACAGTCTGCCAAAAGACACATTTTGTATCAAACCAAAAAAGGGACAAGTACATACTCTCAGTGCCATCAGTCACTTTGCACTCACTCCTAATGTTACTGAGCTGCTTATTCACTGTAGTACTTGTCTGCTATTTATAGGACATTTGCAGAGAGATTTGAGTCCTTTAACTTGGTTTTCTGCAGAGTCTGCAGTCATTTCAGCTCCGTGTAAGCAGTCTGGACCAGATTCTCCATCTGGGTCAGTTTGCTGTCCTGAGTCAATCTATTGTTGGTTAACAAGCAGTCTCTCATTTTCATGCATACCTTTAGCTTCTTGTGCGAAATTAATAATTACAAGAAGATGGATGGGAGATGGAAAGAAAGAAGATGGAAAAAAACAAAAAAAACAACAACTTTTTTTCTAGATTGAACTGATTCACTGCTCCAGTAAAAGTTTTGAAACTCTGTTAATAAGAGGTTGATTTCTATATTTCTATTTCAGCATCACTATGTTTTTCTCTTGCAGTGCTCAGTTTTATCCAGCTGAAATACATCTTTCAAGCTTTATATCGTTCTGTTTGTGAAGCCAGCAGAGATAATGGCTGCAAGCTGGTATAGTAATTATCTGCTGCTTTGGAAAATAATCCTTTGAACACAACTACAGAGAACAGTAAAAAATGTGACTCTAAAGGAGCCATACATAGAAAAATATATATACTGGCCTGGACAGTGGAACCAGAATGACCTGACTCAGGTGGACTGGACTGAACTGAGCATAGATTAAAGTGGACAGGATGAAATTACATGCTGTGGAATAAGCATGAACACACTGAGCTGGACTTCACTGGACTGGAGCGGTTTAACTTCTATGAAATCGGATGATCATGGGTTGCTATGAGAGATAATACAATGCAGTTGCTAAAGAGACTCTGAAATAAAAAATGTGCTGTTAGTTTTTGCTCTTTTCTTTGCCGCTGTTCCCATTTTGCATACAAGTACAGCTACGATAAGTCCCTTTGTGGCTTTTATTCCCAAAATGTTGCTGAAAATGGCATCTATTGTTGGAAATTTGGCATATAATTTGCCGTACTTTCATGGGAGTTCACTAACAGAAGACTCTGAGGATGAGCTGCAGCCTTTAGGACACTGTAACACTCTTGTTCATCAACAATGAGCTAATTTACAGGCTCAGCTTTATCACAATGAGCAACACAGAACTTTACTAAGAGAGTTTCGACTACAGAGGGGTTCTTGCACTTTTTACCCTCTTTCTACCCGCCCTCGCTCGGTTAACTCTCATACCTAGTATGGCCAAAACCATGCCGTCTTTCAGCACCTCCATGGACCCAGAGCAGACGAAGAAGATGGCCTGGAGTGCATCGCCCTGCCGGAGGAGGTACTCTCCAGGAGCACAGAACGTGGTCTTGATGTGCAGCGCCAGTGAGCGCAGGCAGCCGCGGCTGGCAGAGGCGAACAGCGTCAGCTCCAGGATCTCCTTGTTAAGGTGCATGGTGATGTCAGATCGTAGCTCGTCCGGGAAATCCTTCAGCAGCTGTGAAGATGGCAGAAGAGAGAGAGAGAGAGAGAGAGAGAGAGGGAAAGCAGGCACCAGTTAGGGGACGTATGCCAGCTGTGAAAACACAGCCATGTGTAACTCACTGATTACATTTACAGCCTTGCTTCCCTTTGATTTGATTCCTGAGCTTGTGTGCTAAAGGAATCATTAGTGTCAAATGCAGCTAAGTTTATTTACATAGCCTAAAATCAATAGTTTGCCTCAGAGAGTTAACAATCTACAGAAAACACACGGTCCAGGACCCACAAATAAGTCTCACAAGAGTTCCGATTTTCTAGACTCATAACTCGACTTGGACTAAAGCAATGATGAATCGGACATGTCCTCAGACTCGAGCACTGACTGCATCCTTACAAAGACAGTTTTATTGTTTATGTTAGATTTTATAAAGGTAATCAGGCCTTGTCTTGGACACAGGTAATGAGGACTTACTGTATGTTGGACTTAGACACACGGTATGAGGGTAACTTGAAATCAATATCGGTGCAGGTGATGAGGACTTCACTTGGGCTAGGACCCCAACTTGGATTTGACTTAAACACAGGTAATGAAGACCTGACTTGACTCAGACACAGGTAATAAGGACATGACTGTGACACAATGGTAATGAGGACTTGGTTTAGACTTGAACAGGAGTTCTGAGGACTCAGCTTAGATTCAGACACACACAATAATGATTCGACTTGGACATGGACAAAGGTTATAAGAACGTGACTTGGACAGGGATAGTGAGAGCTTGGACTTGGACACAAGAAATGAGGACTTGACCCTTACTCTGACATGAGTAATGAGGATTGAACTTTGACTCGGACACAGGTAATGAGGACTTCACATGGACTGCTCGAATTGCTGATTGATGACTAGGACCTAACTCAGACTGGAACCTTGAAGACTTGAGACTTGGACTGAAGGTTTGGTGGACTTTAACTCTGGCCTTTAAATAATAATGATTTTCTCATTAGTAAAAACTCAACAGCTGATTGGTTTTCATCGCATTTATAAAGATATTTCCCTTTCCCTGAGCTGAGACTTGATATTAACTCTAGAAAACACCCTAAAAACATCACAGTTATAGAAATATGATCAATCTTGACTATTCTTCTATTTGTGATGGTGTTTGAATCAATACATTACAAACAGCAGCTGTGCACATATCTACAGACTTCAAATATCTGAAAAAAGTTCAATGAAACCACAGTGGGAAAAAAGGGCAAACATCGCATATCATCCATCTTCCTGCCTCCCCGTTTGTACAGATATCTGGAGCTCAGTGTCTCATATTGTCGATCAATGAGTCGTCAGAGCCAGGCTGACTTTAATCAACAGGCCCATCTATAATTCATCTGTCTGGGATTCATCATCGTCACTCTGATGCAGCGCTGCTCTGGGCCCTGACAGCTGTCTTGCAGGCATCCACAGCCTGAAGGGACAAGCTGCTATTAGACTACTAACTGGTTTCCTTTGTGTCCTGAGGCTTGTCAACAAAAGGTGCTCAGCTTACGTCTCTGTTTGTGTTTTCTCTGAGCTGCCAAATCTGCAAACATGGCTCCGTCTCTACCCGCTTCCTTTTTGAGTTTATGTCAGAATTTTTAACGACTGCAATTTGTCCCAGCATAACTCAGGCCTTTGTTACAAGGCCATTGTCATCACACATCCCTCTTATACAATAGTTTGTATCTGGGCAAAGCTTTTTCAGCAGATATTGTACCTATGATTCGTTGGAAAAACAAAAATATCTTCAAATTTCAGTAAATAACACGGTTTTTCTCTGAATAATAGCACTTTATAAAGTTTGAGTGCTTAAAGTGCAGAAAATGGGTAAGTTTCGTGATGTGAGCAACATGGACAAAGACCAGATTTTGATGGCTGAAGGATTTGCCATTACATCGCCAAAACTGGAGCACTTGTGGGTGTTCCAGGTCTGCAGTGGTCAGGAAAGAAAATCAGGTAAAATGGCGGGGCCCACTCAATGGGTGGCTGAGATTCATTGAATCATGCATGGAGTGGAAGCTAATCTGTGAGGTCCAGTCCAATACAAGAGCTACTGGAACTCAAGCTACTGGAACAGGTTATGCTGGTTCTGATAGAAAAGTTTCATAATACTCTGTGTGTTAGATCAGTGGTTCTCAAGTCCAGTCCTCGAGGCCCACTGTCCTGCATGTTTTGGATGTTTCGCCGCTCCAACACACCTGATTCAAATCATCAGCTCATTATCAAGCTCTGTAATGGCTTACTAACGAGCTAATCATTTGAATCAGGTGTGTTGGAGGCCTCGAGGACTGGACTTGAAAACCACTGACACAGGTAACGTGATTTTTGGCTGGATAGTGTATTCAAGTGGAAGAGAAATGAGCTAAATCTTACAGCAGACTTAATAATTGTAAAAATCTTTAAGTCAATGAGTGAATTAAAGTCCTTGAATTAATGTGGGGGTAAAAGTACAATGTTGTCTTTTAATATTGATCAAAGTAGAAATATTCTTTAGCACTAAGGCTAAGTCAATAAACGAATGAAATAGTAATGCCTGAAAGAATAAACACAAAGCTAGAATGAACATATTTCACTTGTTCAGTGACTTTCTGGTTTGGTTTGTATTAGCAAGGATCTGCAAAGCACAAGTTTGACTCCCACTGCGTGCAACCCCCCACAAAAAAAGCCGTACAGTTTTAAGGTCCTGAGAACAAGATATATATTTTTAACTGTGTAAGTTATGCCTGTCATGTCCTCCTCATCATACTCCTATGTGATAAAGGATCATAGTACATCGATCATTTCATCACAGTTTTAATGCAGACTGTGTATGAGGGGTTTGGATTCATGCAATCTAACAAATGGATTATTGATCTCAGTAGGTTTTGCTGTTGGATAGGTTTACAAATTAACAGGAGAAAATGGACGTAAAAGTCCTGGTGGTACCTCGTTGCAGTCGATGCCGTTGTTGACCGACCAGGTCGTCTGGAAATATTCCAACATCCTTTGCTTGAGGCTCTGCGGCAGGTGATGGACTCGTATGAAGTCCTTGAGGTCTTTGGTTCTGGTGTGGTACTGGGACCAGCGAGAGTACATCCTCTGGATAATGGCTGTCACATTTCCAAAGACCAGAGCGTGCATCAGAGCTGCAGGGTTTAAAAGGGAGAGGAAGAAGAAGAAGAAGAAAAAGAGGAAGGGAGAGCATGAATGAAAGACAGTGAAAAGAACGTCTAGACAGGGAAGCTAAAAAAGAAAAGCTATTTTCACAGCAGGAGCTCGGTGCCAGCAGGGAAATATTTTTGTGTAGACTCGACAGTTTCGGAGTGTAAGGAGTGAAGTGCAACTTTAATGGGATGGCTAGGTTTGTCTTATATCACCTGCCTCCTCTAACCAGGTCAAGTATAAAATAAGAAGCCATGGTCTGACATATTTTTTTGGCATCCATGAGGGGAGATTCATGAGATATATTTTATTAGTTTGTTTATTTATAGTTTATTTGATAGGGGACAGGTGCAATATACATAGAAAAACTGGAGACAGCAACTGGGACCTAATACTGAAGGTCTAAAGATGATGATATCGAGGCTCCATGGTGATGATGTTGTTAGTTGCCATGGTGATGATGTAACAATAAAATCCAAGATATAATGAAGGCATAAAATCCTGTGCAATGATCTTGCATGGCAGGGCAGCACAATGCTTATAAGACTTGAATCAACTTGAGGTAAGTGTCAGAGATCAGATACCAACTTCCCGTTTTTTGCTCCTTACATAGAAAAAGCAAAAGATGTTTTGCAGAATGAAACTTGACATTAACCACTTGAAGCTGCTCTTATGGATCTCCAGCAACTCTATAGTAAATCAAAACTGATCCCATCTCACTCAAAGCCTTTTACTCTGTATTAAATAACAGACAACACAACACCTCTAAACGGGGCTTGTGCTTTTAATGCTCCTACAAGGAGTTTTTTGACATTTATGAAATAAACTCAAAGTTGAATCAATGTTTTTTTTATGAGCAAACAAAACCACAAATAACAACAATGATGATTTCTGTGTCATACTTTTTAATGCCCAAATCTGGTGCGAGGGGATAAAAGAAAAGCCTGTTGTTATCATTTCTGCAAGGAAAGGTCAAAATAAGTGTCATATTTCACCATCAAAAGTCAGTAGGTTGAGAATTTTGACAAGAGCCTCTACTTTTATGACCACCCAAGAGAAACGGTACTATTGAAAGGACATAGAAGCCCATGGGGTAAGATTCAGCAGCAGGGGTACAGTATACGAAAGATACCAGCCCACTAAAACCCCTGAGTTACTCTGTGATAAATACTGACATTTCTGATGTGCTGCTGATTGAGATGAGATTGTGATTTATTGTGCAGCCCTCCCTCATACTTTTTGCTTCATAAGGTTCTAATTTTTAAGCTCTGTTGAGACTTATAAAAAATAAGCACAAGTAAGCCCCTCAAATTCCTCCTAAAACCATCCCTGCAGGATCAAAATCAACATTTCTGTCAGTAAATATAACCAAATGGTAAATAATGTGTTTAAAAACAGTCTAGTGAGTCACCCTGTTTAATTTGCATTACTGGTTTGTTTCTCTGCACCTTCCAGACTGGAACAGATTAGTGTCAGTGTAGAGAGGGGCAGACTGGACTCATATGATAGACTGCCCACAGAAAATAAATTCTACTTATCTCATTCAGTGGTCAGCTGCCCCGCAGGTGTGTCGCTCACCTCCAGACATGAAAGCAGCAAACACACAGACCACATGCTGACTGTGACCGTAGTGCCTCTGACTCCTTTTTCTGAGGTCTGCCAGTTCGAGCCGAAAATTCAGCTTTTATGTTGAAGTGAGATTAAATCATTCCTCTTTCTACATGCACCTCTTCATGATTTTTGACTGCACCAAAACTTAATTAAACAAGGCAGTGATCCAATTCATCTCCAAGATTCACCTCATCTGACCTTTGCTCCGCAATAATGAACAGGTCCCTTGTTTTCATTTTGTGTTTACACTCAAGGGGTTGTATGGTGTGTGTGTTTGCGTGATGTGCATCTGTGGCTGCTTCTGCCCCCAGGCAGCCGGAGACATTTAACATTTAGCCGAAGCAGCATGAAGAGAGTCCGCAGGGAAAACCCCACCATGATGACCTCTCTTCATCCCTAAAAACCACCAAACCCAGTGCAGAGATCTGGTTTGGACTGGATCAGGCTGTGTTGCAAAGGTCTGTTTACTAAACAGTAGACTTACCACTGGGTTATTATATTACTCAAGTGTGTGTGTGTGTGTGCGACCTGTGTGCACTACATTTACACACCTGTCTTTTAAATAAAACAAAAAAAGGGTACAGGAAAGGGAAAATGGTCAAATTTTGTGGATGTTTCTCTTGAATTTAAACACAAACATTGTTTCTGTTGGTGTAAATATTACCAAATTATTTACAACATCTGAAACAAAGACCGACTGTGGCTCACAGGCTGTAGAAAAGCGGATGACGTAACAACTCCTTAAAAGTGAAGCCGGAAAATGCAGATAATGTGATACTTTTTACAACAATGAAAGAAATATGTTGGTTGCAGATTTTGTGTCACTAAATCCAAACCCACCTATTTTTTCTGTTGCTTATTTCCATAGATGCAGCAAGCCTGACTCTTAGTTCAAATTACACAATTCAGTGTTTCTGTTAATGGTCATATTTCTTGTTCTATAATGCACCAAATATGTTCAGATGAGGGCTGAAATGATTCCTCGAGTACCTTGATTACAAAAAATGATCAAAGAATTTTCTCTGCCTTGAGTACTCGTTTATAAGCTCAAGTCGTCACTGTTTTGCACAGATTTTTTTCAAGGTGACACAACGCGCTTATGTCCCCATGGTAAGCGCGGCAGAAAAAATGAATGATGAGAGGGGCTTTTCTTCTGCAGAGCTCCAGTAGCTCACAAGCACTTTGCCTCTAAGTCGTGGGCAGAGACAGCGCTGCTCTGAACACTCCTCTTCATGCTAGCTTGCAGCCTAACATTGTTGGTGTGGTCACAGAAGCAGGTAACATAGGAGCTATTAAGCTCTTTAGGGGCATGATGAAAGTTAATATCATAATTAGCTTTCTTACAAGCATTGCAATCTGCTAACACACATGATTGTTCCACGATTGTTCCGCGATAATTGCACTTTAACCAAAAAAAGATTAATTATCCGATTACTCGATGGACTATTCGGTAGACTTCTCGATTACTAAACTATTTGATAGCTGCAGCCCAAGTTCAGATAGTGACAAGTTGAGACTTCAGGCTGACCAGTTTAGCATCCCTACTTAATGTAGTTTGGCATCATTTTGCTATATTACACAGATCTTCCCTGAAAAGGACATTGTCTCCTTGGCCGTATATGTTGCTCGAGAACATGTATATAGTTCAGTGATACTATAGTTCAGGAATGCCAGGTTTTAAATTGGGGGTCCCTCCCCTCTTTGGAGCGGATGATGCAGTGCCCATGATTTCAAAAAAGAAGGCCATAGTCTAATGCCTCAGTCCATGTAGTGACTTCCACTACAGAGCCATGTCTGTTTTTAATGCAGTGACACCTGAGGGCCGAAGAATCACAGTCATTCATGTTATAAATGTGTTTTTGATGCCCCACTGTATATGGGGAAGTGCAAAACTGGCCCTGTCTGATGGAGATGTGATCTCCTCGTTCATTTCTTTAGGTGTCTGTCATGGAAGTTTTTCTTCCGTTGCTGCTGGTGAAGAATGAAATAGAGACTTTTGCCGGCCGACAAGGTTTCATTTTCTTTGCAAAGAAAAGGTCAATCCGCATCCGAGCGGTCAGAATCAAGAAAGACCCAGAACATGGGGAAACCTGAAAATTTATGCTTGAGGACCGTCCCTCGGAGGGCAAGGAATGGGGCTTTGATGTTGGCATCTTTTGTTTTCTGTGGGGACCGTCACTTTACCCCCCTGGGGTGGTGGTGGGGATGCTTCACACCTGGAGTATCCTGCAGGATGTTGTATCTTGCTGGGAAATTAGGAAGTCTAGACATCATAATTAACTGATATGTTGGTAGGAAAGTCTGTTGTGGGGGGCACCTCAAGCAGTTCTAACCAAGATATTAAAATTACAATTACAGTGTCACATAGGCTTCCCTTTTAATAATGCCCGGCCTGTTGATTGTTTTGTATGTGTGTTGGAAAGGTTCACTGAAAAATATATACGGTAACATTTCCAGTTTTAACAGAGGGTGGAAGTTAAGGTGTCTCAACTATCTTCATGTACTGTAAATGCTGTGAACCTTCAGTGATGTGACCTACATCTTCTTAATGACTGATGAGTTTATTTTGTGTACCTCCAATAAGCATGACGCAGATGGAGAAGATCTTCTCTGTGTCCGTGTTTGCCGACACATTCCCGAAGCCCACACTGGTCAGGCTGCTGAGGGTGAAGTAAAGAGAGGCGATGTAGACGCTGCGGATGGAGGGCCCGCTGCCGGTCCCATTCATTCCTCCTATGGCGAAATATGGCGACTCGAGACGCTTCCCCAGTTCATGGAGCCATCCTGTTCCAACAATGAGACAGGGTTACAGTAGATGTTAAGACAGAGGAAATAATAGCTAATGAAGTTTCAAAACACTCGCCTGATACAAAAATGGTCATTAAGAGTCAAACTGGAAGGAAACTTTTCAGAAATTAAAAGAAGAAAGAAAACTTTGACTCTTTTAACTAATATCTGCCCTCCCAAAAGAATGTATGGAGACTTTTTGATTATAATTATTTTCTTTAAGACAGATGGACTTTTTTTATGACCCGCAGTGTGTTTCTGAATGCTCAATGCAGTCAAGCATGCAGATGCTGATAAATCTGACAGCACTGCTTCCTTATTTTCAAATTGCAGTAAACAGGGCTTTTCCTCCACCCAAAACAATGGATTTGACAATTAAGCAGATGAGACGCTTGGGAAACAGGACTGATCCCTGGTCAGTACAGTGTGGAAACATGCTGCTGATCCCCGGAGACTCTCCTGCAGACACTGATGAATGGTAATTGGATGGAAGCCCCTCACAGCTGCCCGACTTCAACGCTCAGTTCGGCATCAGAAACGCATAATTAGGATACAACACATTAATCCTGCCTCACGCACTGACCTGTTATTTTATGACACTGAAATGCAGTAATTGGTGAAGGGGAATCTGCATTGTTCTCATGACCCAGTCAATGCTGACCCGGAACCAGTTAGAGAGACACCAGAGTGAGGTAATTGCAGGCAGAGCAGCTCATCGATACTGACCAGAGATCAGCCCAGGGGGCCTCATTATACCAGGGACCTGGAGGCTGTGGGGGAATTACCAGACGATCTGTGCCACTCGCTCAGACGGTTTTACAACACACACACACACACACACACACACACACACACACACACACACACACACACACACACACACACACACACACACACACACACACACACACACACCTGCATACAAATACACACACAACTGATGAGTCACATTTGTCATTCTATGCATATTTTATGGCAGTCCCAGAAGTCAATAAATCAATGAGGGAATCATGGACTTAATTTGGGTGTTTACTGAAATATTTAAGGACTCAGCAAACACAAACTCCATTATATGACACTACGAGGAGCCCTTTACAGCGTTACTATACAGCAGCTTTCAACACAATAACACAAATCTTTAAGGATCTATGAAGGGTGACATCTCACTACAGAGCTACACCAGCAAACATTTGATTGCACCTTTCCCATGTGAAGTGTTTGCTTATAGATACTTCTTAAATGCTGGTTTCACGCCAACATCTGACTTGACTGTGTTAGATGAGGTCCATGATAAAAACATACACCCAGCTCTGACCTGAAGACTAATAAGATGGCTTCATGCTTCAGTAGTGTTTCAACACATCAGCCTGATTTAAAAACGATGATCTATAAAACTGCAATCCACCACGGCAGTGAAAAATCTACCAAACCAACACGTAATGGGATTTTTGAGGTAGAGCAGAAATTAAATCAGGGGAAACCAGAAGCTGAAAAGAAAAGGGAGGGCAAGGGGAGACTGAATCTGTGGTACTGATGTGCTCAAAACATGAAAAAAACCTTTTTAAAAAGCGCAGGTGTAAAATCCACAAAGCAATTTCACCAAAGCTGAAGCATACTGCTGCCATACTGAGATACAGTCACTTCTCATACAAAGGCTTCCACTGGTTATCACCCTCCATCCAAATCTAGCACTATGGTGATTAATACCAAGTTCCGTTAGCTTTATGCATCTCCCCTCAACCTCCTGCTGCCCTCGTGTCTGAAAAAACACAGTGAAAGTGCTCTTTTTGGTACTCCTAGAGTAAATAATGCACATTAAAATGCCCTCTCTGATACCCTTTCAGTGGGAAATGCATGAAAAACTGCTCTAGTGTCTGCCCCTTCAGAGGATAAAACATGACAAAGTGCCTCCTGATTGCCCTTGAGGTGGATTAATTACAAAACTATTATCTTCCTAATGTTCTTCCAATTAATTCAAAGCGATAAAGTGACATTTCGGTAAATTAGCTGCTTTTTGTAGTATATATTTGGTTGACACGCAGGGTTTGTGAGTTAGAGTTAATGCTACAGAAAGTCTTTTATTTAATTTAGGTATTAAATCAGAGACCCATATTTTTCTTTTTTATTCAGCGCACAGAAATCTGCATTTAATCAAAAGTTAATAGATACCACATACATATCCCCTCTGGCTTTAATCACCTCTAGCACTGAGACAAATGATGTTTTGTGTCTCACTGCAGTTCTTCATTTACTTGAAACGACATGAACTAAATATAGATTTAAGGGTACCACTTGGTGTCATTGTCTGCACTTACCGATATCCCAGTTGTAGGCGTTGGCCTCCATTTCCATTTTGCCGATGATGTACCAAATGCATGCCATCCAGTGGGCCAACAGGGCAAACATAGACATCAGCAGCGTCAGGACCACCGTGCTGTGCTGAGAGTAGCGGTCCATCTTTTGGAGCAGCCGTAGTAAACGGAGCAGACGGACTGTTTTCAACAGGTGGACCACAGATACCTGATAAAGAAGAAGGAGGAGGAGGAAACAAGTGAAAGAATCATTTAGAGGTGAATTCAGGGGATTGATATATTTAAAACAGATGCACAACCTGTAGCGTAATAATCATTTGCTCCCAATAAAACATCTTGTATTGGTAATTAAAAAAACACTGTTCTGATATACATAATGGTATGGTACAAGATATTCTGATAGATATGACATGGTACAATCGATGCGATATGATAGTGAACCAAACAAAGGATACAATATGATACGATAAGATACAAAACAAAACCTACAATACAAATGAACGATACAATACCATATGATACAAATGATATGATACAATATGAATATGAAACAAAATATTGAATTTCCCTTTGGGGATTAATAAAGTTCTTCTTATCTCATCTTATCTTAAAAGATGTGATACAGTACGATATGATACAAAATGAACAATGTGAATGATATGATATGAAACGTATGATATGATATGACACAATAGGAAACAAATGGTATGATTTCAGACAATACGATACAAAAACAATGTCATATAATACAACTTGAATCAACTAATTAATACAATTTGAAACAATACTATGTGATACAGTCAGATACAATACAATGAGTTTCAGCAAAATAATGAGACAATACGATACAACAAGATACGACCCAGTATGATATGGTTCAATACAATACAAAGTGATACAGTTACGTTAAGATACTATATTACATTACAATACTATACTGAGAGAGCCAAGACAATATGATAAGACACAATTTGATACCATAATATACGGTATGATATGATTCCATTAGATACAATATGATTTGATATGATTCAGTTTGGGGGGCGGCACAGTGGTGTAGTGGTTAGCACTGTCGCCTCACAGCAAGAAGGTCCTGGGTTTGAATCTGGGTCAGGGCATTTCTGTGTGGAGTTTGCATGTTCTCCCTGTGTTTGCGTGGGTTTACTCTGGGTACTCCGGTTTCCTCCCACATCCCAAAAAATGCCTAAGTGGGGTTAGGTTAATTGGCCACTTCCAAATTGCCCATAGGTGTGAATGTGAGCGTGAATGGTTGTTCGTCTCTATATGTCAGCCCTGCGATGAACTGGTGACTTGTCCAGGGTGTCCCCTGCCTTTGCCCAAAGATGCTGGGATAGACTCCAGCCCCCCTGCGACCCCGGGAACGGGAATAAGCGGTAGAAAATGGATGGATGGATGATTCATTTTGGATACATACGATATGATTCAATACAATATAATACAATGTGATACAAAAATATATGATATGATCCAACACTGTATGATCCAAAACAATAAATATCATACAATTTTATATTTCATACAATAATATATAGTCACACATACCATATCATGCAATACCACACCACACTGTACTATATCCTGTGATACAACACTATATAGTGGGTAACACTAATATTCAATATGAGACAAAAAGATGTGTTATGATTTAGTATGGTACAGTACGATTTGATACACTTTGTTGTAACTGTTGGCAAATGTGTTGGACTTGAGCACCGCACACTTTTAGCTGCTTTTAAATCATCATTGGAACAAAACAAAAACAGTTTGAAAGCCGTCATTAAATGTACAATGTCATCCCAATTACAACTACAAACATTCTAGTGCTCATCACTTACTTTGCTAATGTTCTGCATTAAACACAACATGACAAACAGTTTAGAGAGTATAGAGGCAGTATGACCAGCTGGTGTGGGGCTCTTTGTAAAATCCTTCACTCAGTGTTTCATTCTAACAGCCTCTCTTTTTACATCTCCTGCTCCTGAAGGCTACATCTGTTTCAATCTTCACCAAGCACTGATCATGTACCACATCTACAAAAACCTCCTTTTTATGTCTTGAGATTTTTTGTTGTTGTTGCTGATGGCAAATTCTGACAGACAGAGATATAAAAGAGGGGGGGGGGGGAGATAAAATTGAAGAGCAGGCTGTTATCGTCTCTCTTTGACAGACACTAACTCTCATGGGAAGAGCCACACAGACACATACACATGCTGTCACACAGTTACATATACAGGACTGTCTGAAGTGACAAAAGCTCTTTAACATGCTACAAATTCTCCACAACATAAGAGGCTGATGATTCCCTCAACTCATCAGCTATCATCTGATGATATGCCTCCAGGAGTGACAGTCAACTCTGTGGACATTCAAGTGTTTCAGGCAGTTGGAAATAAACAACTCTCTTTAAATACTTCCTTTTCCAGGCGCTGTAATACTTACAGTCCAATTTAAGAGACTGTTATGTCAGATCTGTCCTCTCTAGGTGGCTGCACGTAAACAGTATCATATTTTGGTTAAGAGGATCACCCATTCATCTGTTTCTGGGGAGTCTCAGCTTCACAGTAGATAGTGAATAACACACAGGCTTCAAAATAGTTAAGTATATACAGAAGCCAAACAACAACAGTAAAGAACAAACTTAGTAAAAGTATGAAATCAATATACTTTTTAAAGGGGTCTCTCTCAAGATTAATATCTAATTGGCTGGCTGGGGTACAGATAGGGCTGGGCGAAAGAAGGATAACAATATATATCGAAAATCAATTTTCCTCAATATCAGCATTCAATAGTCGGCATTCAGCCATGTTTTGGGAGACTATCGGAATAGCCAATGAAAAGGGGAGCTGCTCCAGTTCCACACCAATCATGTGCTGAATTAGGACCAAGTAGCAAATGACTGCATAGTAGCAGACTGCAGCTTCAAGCAACCATAGCACTTAAAAACATGAAGCTGACAGCACTGTCAGTGAGAAGAAAAGGAAATGAGTGCTACCCTCGGCAGAAATGCAGATGAAGGCTCAACAGATGATGACATCATCGACCACACTGGCACAAAAACATCAGTGGTGTAGAGGTATTTTGTTTTTTTGATGTCAGACATGAAGCAGAGTAATGTGCACTGCAGATTATGTCAAGTACATGTTCTTGCAAAGTCGAGGAATACCTCAAATCTTTTTCACCACCTGAAGCAGTGCCACATGGCAGAGTACACGCAAAGCCCTGAGTGGAGCAAGGAGCCCATGGTGCCTGTGCAGCCGGAACAGCCGACCATTCAGTCTGCTTCCTCTAGCGCAACACCTTACGACAA
This sequence comes from Xyrichtys novacula, assembly GCA_962446985.1. Lineage (NCBI taxonomy): Eukaryota > Metazoa > Chordata > Actinopteri > Labriformes > Labridae > Xyrichtys > Xyrichtys novacula. The sequence goes on along the minus strand of OY660884.1, from coordinate 19,869,235 downwards.
AATGTCGAAGAGACACAAAGACCTCACAGATGCAGTAGCTTGTTGCAAAAGACATGCTACCAATAAGCACTGTTAAATTTCATTTTTGATATTGTGATATATATCGATATCGACTGATATGAAAAACATTTTCCCATATCACCCAGCCCTAGGGGCAGATAAGCAAATGGATGGAACGTTTCCTTCAGAAAAGTCCAGTCTTGAAGATATATCAACATGAAGAGAACCTAAAACTCTCCTTTTTCTATGTTATTTTTGTCTGCCTATCACTAACTCTGCCTTGTGTACACAACGTAATGTCCCATCGCCATTTATGTGCAGTATATGTGAATGTCACCCATCAAGCACCTGCTCCCCAGGCTATCTCCACCAACAGTTCATCAGTTAGGGCTCACTATAGTTTATCCCCATTGGAGAAACACACACACACACACACACACACACACACACACACACACACACACACACACACACACACACACACACACACACACACACACACACACACACACACACACACAGCAGCTATTATTGAGAAGAATGTAGGACATGGAGGTTATTTGTAACCCTTCTACGAGGCTATATGTTGCATGTGTATTTGTGTAGTGTGTGTACTTTTGTGTGTGTATGAGGCTGAGAAAGTGGGACAAGAGTCCTATAGACCAGATCAGGTATAAGGTAATAGCTGACATAAAAACCGGGAGAAGGAAGGGGCTTGTAGGTAAGAAAGGAAGGATGAAGATAGAGAGAGAGGAGGAGTGTATGTGCGAACAGATTACACAATTCACACAGTAAAGCAAAGCAAAGAGGAGGAGAGGAGTGGACTGTCCTTAACAGAGCTGCTCCTGCATGTGTCTCTAGTACATTTTATGTCTTTTTTTCCCCACTCTTGCAGTGAGAAATAGAAAACTGGCCCAGCACGAGGGGTAATGAAGCCTCCTACCGAGCCCTGGGGAGAGGCTCCATCTCCTCTCCACCATCTATCACCAACCCGTAACCCACCTATGGAGAGAGCAGACTGTGTGCTACATCCTATCCTCCCTACAGAAGTCTGAGCAGTAAGCAATGTAATATATCTGACGATGCACACACACACACACGCACGCCTCTTTCTCTCCTTCAACATCTCCCTCTCCCTCATGTCTGTATTTCTTCTGCTCGTCAGGTGTGAAATTTAAATCAGCGACTTGATTGCTTACCTCCCCTCAGCTTTCTGAAGCGCTATTTGAGCACGAGACTATAACTTTACAGAAACGCTCGTTATTTCTCCCCCTGCAGCCTTACTGTCAGCCCTACAAGCCAATCACAACAGTGTGGCTGGTTGAGTTTTTTCTTTTTTTTTTCTTTTCTTTTTTTTTTTTTTTTTTATCCATGCAGCAGTGTTGAGCATGCACAACCCTGTTCTCCAATACTAACTACACCTCTGGGTGGAGGTTTCTTAGCAGCTTCAGTAATAACCGCAGCACTCACAGTACTCAATAACAAAATTGCTGCATTTGGTCCTTATGGACCAAGAAGACATAATCACTATAGGAGACTAGTGTTGCTCATAAATATACACAATCTGACTTTCATTAAAACTGCTGTTGCCATTAGTCTGTATTACTCTCTGCTGTTGTTGCCCTAAATGTTGTCTCTATACATTGCGATTTTTTTTTACTCATATGCAAATCTAGTTGAGGCAGATGGCCTTCTACTGATGGGTCTGGTTCTTCTTTTCTGCCAGTTTTTAGTAAGTTTTCCTCACCTCAGCTTCTTTCCTTTTCTTTTTTCTTATCTCTTCTCTTCCCTTTTTTTCTTTTCTTTTCTTCTCTTTTCTATTCTAGTCTACTCTTTTTTTCTATTTTATAATGTCATTTATGAGAAACTCTGCATTAGAACAACTCTTCTTTTGTTGGAATTCTTAAAACACACCTGTTTACAAGCATAAGGTAATTTTTTTTATTGATTCTTATTTTTGAATGAGGAATCTGCGGGCATTACTTAATAAGTTACAGAAACCCACTGCACCAGACTGTGGGGGCTTTAAGCAGCTCCTTCAGCAGCAGACTGAGACTTCCACCTTGCAGGACGGAGCGCTACCGTAGGTCATTCTTCCCATCTGCAATAAGACTTTACAACGAACTGTAATAATAACTGGATTTACACCACCACTTTTTTCTGGCATTTAAATTGTGTATATTGTAGATAGTTTTATTTTTCTTCTCCCTTTTTCTAAATTTTTTCTTAATTATTACATTTATTTAAGTTCTAAATATTAGGATCTTTATTTTTATAACTGCATTTTTGCACTCTGTCTGTGATGCTGCTGTGACAAAAAAAATTCCCCCATGGGGGATCAATAAAGGAATATTCTACTCTATTCTATTCTATTCTATTCTATGAAACATGAACTTTTTATATGTTTAATAAATGATCTAAAACTCTCATTGATGTCCTCCCTGATTTCAAGGTCTTTGAAAACTTTAACAAAGCAAGAAGAAAACTTAAAAAACATGAACAACCGATTGAAATTGGATGGATATAAATGAATAAAAGAGAAAAGAACACCAGGGAAGGACACTGCAGAGGCCCCTTGGCTCATTTTGGTGAAGGATGGTTTCTGTCCACATCGGTGTGAATGCTGTGTCCTCAGAGGGGACATTGCACAGGATGCTCTGCAATCACCAGCAATTCACGCCCTCCCCAGCCGCAGGAGTGGGGGAAGTTATGTGCCCAGCGGCCCTGCAACCAATCCCTGAGCTAGTGGGATGGCGTGGTATTTCCATTAATCGAGTCTTGTACCAAACTGGCACCTTCACCTGGAGAAAGCTGTCATTGTGCCAAAACCTTCACCACGGTATCCTCTCCATCTGTCACAGAAGGTTTTAGGCCACTCCTGCTTTTTCCACACTCATCTTTGTTTCTGTCACTTTTTTTCCCAACAGTTACAACTTTTTTGCACTTATCCTTCCTCTTCTCTCTACAATTTCATCCTGTCCTTATAAAAAGAGGCAGAGTTTGGTTTTCCTTTTACAGGATACTTTAAGGACAAATAGATTTTTGTGTATTGTCCACAGTTGCACTCATACAGTATATTGGACACTTTGACTCCTGTTTTTGTGGGTCGGTGAGAGTGAAAGGCAACCTGAAAGGCAGTCAAAACATTTCTTTCTCTAATTTAGAGACCAAAAGGAAAAAAACAACAACCATAAGAAGCCACTCAAACCCTCCCTGTAGTGTAGTCCTTTCACCGGGTGATATCATTCAGCCGGGGACAAGGCCAGAAAAAGTCGACGTAATTGCTTCACATCTCAGTTTCTCCCTCTGTTCAACTATTCTTAAGGGGGCCATGTGTTTGACTCAAGCAGAACAGAAAAAGGTTTTAATGATGCAGGTTTGATTGTTTCTCAGCGCTCGTACAGTAAGAGGAATCAATACGCAGCATCAAAGAGGCGCCGGAGCAGTGCTGGAAACACTCTCATGCAATCTATCCTCATGAAATGTCAGATGCCCTGGAGGTGATGTAATTCACAATATAACTACGTGTTGACAGGTTTAGGGTCTCTGTCACAAGGAAATACATCAATCATGAAACTTCTCGTGTTAAAGTCGTGTTCTATCAGCTAAAGGAAATGTGTCCTTATCTATTCTCTTCTGATGTCGACCACCTCTCCGACTCTTGAACGCTCGAATCCATATCAAAGATTTTGGGAGTCAGTCGCAGTCACCAACAAAAACACATGATTTACAGTCTGAACGTACAGTAGCTCATGCTTTGTGTTCCATATCTAACCCTAAGGGATTCAGTTACAGGCCGATAGCTACTCACCACGCTGACTTTAAAGGCATAGAGCAGGTCAAAGGGCAGCGCAGCCACCAGGTCGATGATGAACCACGTAGTCAGGTAATGGATGCAGATCTGCCGAGCATCAAAGATTACCTGACCCGACTTGCTGACGTAAGTTGTGCGGAAATTAAAAACAATGTCTGAAAGAAAAACAGGGAGAAAAAAGAATTAAAAGTTTTTTATTTATAATTAATTTAGTTCAAATCTCTTTTAAATGATGTGGTACTGCACTGTGCCGCCAACCTATAATGAAGAGTATCTCCACTGCGATGTCACTGACGGTTGTGCTGCGCGTTAAGTCATCATCGTCTCCGATGAAACACACGTTGTATGGCACCGTCACGGCAACATAGAAAGTGGCAAGGAGAATCAGCCAATCCCAGCCAGCTTTGAAGGTGCTGTAGTGAAGTAAGATGAATTTGGACTTCTTGGCATCTGCTACTTTGTACTCTGGCAGAGCAGGAGGATCCCCGAACACATTCTGGACAAGAAAACAGAATAAATGAAACAGCAGAGGAAGCTTTGGACTTTTGTTCACTTTGTGTTGTTAGCCCGCCTCATCTTTGAGCCTGTGTGCACAGCGTAGAAAACATAGATTGTACATACTATGGAGCATTTGGTTTCACCTTCCGCCAGTATACGGTTTTAAAGCCAAAAAGCTCTCTGTAATTACAGTTTTTTTTCCACTTCCTGAAACCAACATTGTGCAGTAGTGTTGTACGCATTCCACCACTTGCGCAGTAGCATTGTGCGCATTCAGCGGGAGAGTTGCTGAGAGTCGCTGTGATGACGCTTGGCTCAAACAGCGTATCCCCCAGGTGAGCTAGGCAATCTTTGTACACCCATAGGCTGTATCAAGTGTCAATCACAGAAAACATGGCAGAGCAGGAGGATCCCTGAACTTATAAAAATGGAGCTGCACAGAAAAAAGAGGACTTGAGCACAAACCAGTCTTACAGTAACTACATGTCAACATCACAACCAGGGGGAGAAAAAGTTATATTCTGTGTAATTCATTTCTAAAGTTTGTCAACAACTCCATAGGAATTGCTGGAGGAGGCCGGATTTATGACCTATACTGCAGCCTGTCACCAGAGGGTGCTGTTCTTGCTATAGCTTTCTATATACAGTCTATGCCAAAAAAAATAAACCAAGTTAATGCCAGTGCAAAAAAACAGGATTATAACACGCTCCAGACACTAGAACAAAACGCTCTTGACTGTCATACTTTCACATCGTAAAATTAGGCAACATGAGAGTAAAAGAGCAACTTTAAGAGAACATCAAAAAACATTTAAAAATGGTATAAATGATGTTTGTGCTCATTTAAAGCTCCTATGAGAAACTTTAAGGCTGACACCTACCCCCTTGCTCTGATCTTGGGCATTAAAAACTACAATAGATAAGTCATCAGTCATGTTGTATCTGGTTTTGTTTGTCTTTGGGTCATCATAAAAAAGCATCACTGTGACTTTCAGTGTGTTTCACAGGTGCTAAAACTCCTCACAGGAGCTTTAAAGTGTAAAATTAAAGGTCTGGGACATTCAACAAAGAGTTTTGTTTACTAATCTTTCTCCATCTGGGCACCGTCCTTCTCATTATTTTATCCACTGTGCTTTAATAAAGCAGCAATCTTCTCACACTCCAGCCCACCCTTTCCCACTTCAGTGTGATCCCCCATCACACAACACATCCCACTCTGTTGTTTGGAGTGTCAGCTGATACCTTGTTGAGTTTAATCTTGCTCTTCTCTCTGCTGTGGAGGTGACCAGAGATGTGGTAGAGCACCGTGCTGCTCCGCATCCGAGCCGAGCTGAATGGAGGGCCTGTTTTCACCCTGCCGCGCCGCCGCTCTGTAAACACAGGTTCACACACAATAGTTAGAACACATCCCACATACAATAGTTTACCCCCTGAGGGAAACGGCTGATGACTGGATCCGTCATTATGCCTGATGAAATACATAATAACGGCCCTGAATATGCAGCAGGGAGAATGTGTCAATTTTGAGCAAATTGCACAAATTCAGAGAAAAGCAACAAAAAAGTATTATCATTTATTTTGCTTTTGTAGGAGTGTTTTTGGTATCTGCTTTTATTCACATACTTAGACACAAATATTGGTTTTTAATGTCTTCTTATGAAAACACCATGCAATCCTCAGCTGTGATGGGAGCAGTTTTGGTGGGATTTTCTATTGTCCATTGCAGCTGGAGTGGGTGTTTTGTGCACCATGATTATGTGTGTGTGTGTCTTTTTAGAGTATAATAGTTGTAGATGAAGTAGATTGTGCAGGAGTGATGAGTTGAGAGGAAGCAGTTGGGTAATAGGAGGTGACGCTTTATCGCCGTAGGGCTCTGGACCCCATTTTAACTACAGTGCACCCACAGGAAAGGACCAAGGCCAGATTGCCTGGAGGGGGGATAACAGCAATAACAAAGCAGAAGAATAGAAGTGATAACTGCTTTTGAGTGTCCTTTAGAAAGAGTGTGCGTGCTGTGGTGTGTCGTGAGTGTGTGCACGGACCCCAGACTAGGCGAACAGACAGGGCCATCCATAACTCTGTGCAGCCTTGGGGGACGCGACACGGCAGGAGCACAGAGGTGTAGTCATGTTTATTTTTAGATCTGGGCCTAATGAATTTCCCCCTGCTTTCATGGCCATTTTTCAATAAAGGGGTGTATAGAGGTGTGTACATATAGAAAAGAGGAAATGCAGGAAAAACAGAGGGGGCGTGGAGTAAAGCTGGATGTGGGACTCCGTCGATTAAAAAAAGATATTGAGAAAGTCAAAGCAGACATACACAGCAAATAAATCTACAAGCAATAGTGTCATTTATTATAAAATTCAACTGTTTCTAATGGTTTCATGTTGTGTATTTGACTTCTTCATGATATTTTTGCAGTTATTGCTCATACCTGGCCTATTTTTGATCCGCCCTTTGGCTGTATCAGACTCTAACAAACTTAACTTCAATGATCTTGACATAAAAGAGGGGACGTCATTAAAAGTTAATGCTTTTATTTTTACTTGTTTTATGGACACTCTGTGCACATTCATCAGACACAGAGCGAACTGGGACACATCCAAAGCTGTTATCTGCCCTTGAAAGGCTTCCCCCTGCATGGACAGAAATACCCTGCTGATGTCAAAATATGCTAATCTCCAGGTTATGTCCTTTTATGCATCATAGCTGATTACTTTTCTCTACAGCCAATTTGTTTTTTGGTCATCATCAAATACCAGGAGACATCCCCGCTGAATGTGGCGCCAAATGTATTTCCAGTGACACTGTGCGGGTATAGTTTTGTTTGAAAAACTTGTCGGAGCAGAAAACTAATACAGTGCAGCATGTTCCTCTGTCTACAGATCTGCTGAATCGGCTTATTTGCTTTTAGATTCAATGAAAGGTTTTCTCTATGCGAGCAAAAAGGACTCTGCTCTCTGCTTCTTGCTTCTGCTTTTTAACAGTAATAACAGTAATTAGGCAAATCCTGGGGAATCTGACCTGAGACAAGAAAAGTCAATTTGCAGACTTATCAGACTTACACACAAACACACAAACACACATTTGACCTTTGTTTACTGGGAAACATCACTGAAACATGGCAGATATATGGATCAATAGATACTTCCTTCATCCCCTGGGGCAAATTCAGATATATTACCATAGTTCAAACATATGTTAAACAAGGAATAAAAGTCTGTTTATGGGCTGCAGTCATTGACTGTAATAGTGTGTAAAGTCTACTGGCAGAGAAAACGACTGATCCTCCGAACCTCTTAGTCCTATTCATGTCCACTGCAGCTGTTTCACTGTCCTGCCATGTCACGTAGAAGGTGACTAACGCTGTCAAGTACAGTCACCCACGTCTCTCCACTTGAGTAAGTCCGAACTCTTGCCTCTTACCGAGCCAACCTTCTTTGTCAGCTTGTCCAACTACTTGATAATCGTGTCAGTCGTGTGCCTCTTTCCTGCTCCCTACCACTTGCTAATGAGCATATTAAAGCTTTAGGAGACAGGAGATCACTTCATAAATAGGAATTCCAAAGGAAGAAAAAAGGGAAACTTTAGCTCTTTTGGTTCATGTTATCTTGTAAAAAATAACATTAAAATATCTGGTTAGTTTTTAAAATAAAATGTTCAGTGTTAAGGCTAGATTGTATTTCATTTAACTACATCCAAAGGAAAAAAAAAACACCAAAATGAGCAGAGCCAGAGCTTCAGCCGATAAATTAGAGTCTGTCAGAGATCATTATGGATGTAGAAAATCAATAATTCTTTATTCAACATGAGAAATCCTCAGTCTTGTGACTCTTACTGACATTGGTGCTATGCACTTAAAACGCAGATTAGCGCAGAAATGGACAAACATGGATCGAATCGGGTTTTATTTTATTTTATAATACCAACAAATGATCTAAATGAACGTACCTGCTATAACAGAAAAATACTAAAATACTAATGAAGCAGGACAAACCTTTCAAGATTGGTTGAGGGACTGAAATCACTTGGCCGAGGTTAGAGGAATATTTTGGTCTCACTTACTGGGGTTAAAGGTTAATACATAATCATCAATTTTCTTTTTAGGAGACATCAAAAGTCTCTTTCAAAGCACAATTTTCACGACAGCGCAGGGACAATCTTTGCCACCATCATGCCTCTGCGCTCACACACTGAACTCTGCAACAGGGTAATACTGCGGCGTGTCCCATTTGCCTCGTATTGTCACACCTGAGCTGACTGTGCTTTTTAATAACCAAAAACAAGCATAGCCCTGTTTAGATTGAACTCAATGCAGAAATATCTCATGCTGAAATGGCAATAAGCGTAAGAGCCTCTAAAAAAGGTCTATTTGTAACGTTATCCATGCAGCAAATTATAATCATTTTAAAATGTCTCCTGTAAAAACAAAAGAAGTCGACAAATTAAGAAGGAACTGTTTGATTGGAGGAACAAAAATAAATCTTCTAATAATGAGCTCCGTTACAAATCTGTGGTGTTGTGATGTTTCAAAAACTAGGATGAGCATTTCACCACTCCTCTTGTTCGACAGTGGAGCTTAATGATGCTTTTACAACAGAAAACACACAGCACATCCCTCTCACACAAACTAACACATACTGACCTTCTTTCTTGTCTTCCTGGATGGTTTTGGCTTTAGTGTCAGTGATGTCCTTAAATGAGGCCAGAAAGAGAACCACATCCCCCTTCTCGTTCTTAATTGGCACGATGTCCAGCAGGCACCAGAACAGCACAACTGAGAGGGGAAAACACTCCTATTAACACTTTAACACACCATCATTGATCGTATTCACTGTGGAGTTACAATGTGAGAGAAGAACCAGTGTGGGCATGTAAGAAGCAACAGTTTCTCAGATTCTCAGACTTATTAGAAAGCCTATCTTCAGTGGAAAGTCCCTCAGGGGACGCAGAGCCTTTAAATAGACCAAGTCCCTTTTCCCCGGGCTCTGTAAGAGATGAACCGATGAATCTCTCAGGTCCTGTCTCCTGTTAAATAGATTGGTTTTCAGAGGAGCCGCAGGTCAGAATGAGTGTTTCCGACCTCAGGTAGTGTGCCAGTGCTGATAACGCAAACCCTTTTATGAGCTTGTGGAAATTTACAGGATTATCACACTGGGCTTTATTTGGTTAAGAAAACACCTGAGAATATTGAAATTCCAGGAGTATTTCACACTCTCGGTGGATCAAATAACCAAGACGGCACATGTTTTGGTGAATGTGGTTGCTTGTAGTGACAGATCCAGAGATTAACATTGAAAATACCAGTCATTGGACCCTCCTCCGAGTAACTTTTTGATGTTTTATCTTGACAGAAGCAGCTTCTCTTTGCGAGGCTGCAACATGAAGCTTAAATTCACAGAGCGTCTCCTGTGATGAACGATAAATGGCGTTAACACCTAGTCAGAAAGCAAGCCTCGGTGCTAACTCACTGTCAGAGGGTATCTAACAAACCACTCTTACTCAATGCTGGGAGGTTTTGAATGGCACTCAGTGTGGGGGACCCTCCACGCCAACACACAAACAGAGGGGAGAGAGTGTAGGAGGCAGTTTTGGATAAGCCCCTTCAATGATGAATTTTTGATTTGTAAGTTAGGAGACATGTTAAACACAGTAAAATAATCATAAAAGTAAATCCAGAGAGGAAATATTTCTGCAGGGTCTCTTCATTTTGTTCTACAGTTGTACTTTGCAAATTGGACATTTGCACAACATCTGGTTTTGGACAATTTCCCTGCTGCAAAGATGTTGAAAAATTCTCTTTTTACATAATTTATATTTTTGAAGTTTGTTCACAGCTTGTTGTTTTGGACACATTAGTATTTCAGGTTTCAGGCTTTAATTAAAAAACTGGCTCAAACTGATCTTCTACGAGGACTGTTTTGATGGGCTGGCAGAACACATGAGAAACTCCTGTCAGCTTCCAACTGGCTTCAGCTGTAACAGTCATATTTTACTAAAATAAATGCTCACTTTCTGACTCAGAAAAGGTTAGGCAGTGTGGTATCATACTATCCTACTTTAGTTATGTCTAGGTGGCTCCATCAGCTTGTTTGTGTTGTTGCTCTGGTGTTTCTCATCTTCCTCTTGGTGATACCCCAGAGATTTTCTATGAGGTTCAGATCCGGTGAGTTGACCAGCCAATCAAGTGCAGTAATACCACAGTCCATAAACCAGTTTCCGATAGTTCTGGCACTGTAGGCAGGTACAAGGTCCTGCTGAAAAGGAAATCTGTACCTTCATAATGCTTCTCGGCTAATGGAAATATGAAGGTCTCTAAAATCTCCTTCAAGCACCTTGCATCTCAAATACTCCTCCAGACGTTGGGACCTTGATTTCCAAAATTAACTTTCATCTGAGAGCAGGACTTTGAAACACTGAGCAATGGTCCAGTTCTTTTTCTACTTCGCCCAGGTGAGACTCTTCTGATTCAGGAGTGTCTCGACAGTCGGGACATAACATTTGTAGTCCATTTCCTGGACTCACCTGTGTGTTGTGGCTAAAAGTGCTCTGACTCCAGCCTCAGTCTGATTCTTGTGAAGCTCCCATAAGTTCATGAATCGGCTTTGTTTGACAATCCCTCAAAGGTTGCGATCATCCCTGTTGCCTGGTCACCTTTTCTTTAGTTTTCCCTTCAGTCAACTTTCCATGAATCTGCTTCCACACAGACTCTGTGAACACCCACCCTCTGTGGTTGACCCTCTTTATGGAGGGGGTCACCAGTCATCTTCTGGACAACTGTCAGTCAGCAGTCTGAGCCATGATTGTGGTTGTGTGAACTGAACTAGAGTGAAATAATGAAGGATGAGTTAATCTCGTGTTGTTCAGTTATAAAGAGATGATGAGTGGAAATACCTGACAAGAACCTGGACTTTTCCACAATACCCTTATGTTCTGCGATAGTGGATTTTAGATTTTTTTTGTGAGCTGTGAGCCATAATCATCAAGTTTCAAACTGAAAAAATCTTAAAGTATTTTACTTTGTGTGTGATGAATGTTGAATAATTGGACGTTTCACTTTTTGGATTAAAACGAACTTTTCTGGGATGTTGTAACTTTTGCAGCTGCACCTGTGTAAGGTCAGAGTTTCACTTGGAGTGACAGCATGACCTTTCTTCTCATGCAAATTTATTTTATTTTAATACTTACATTTCGTTTTTTCTTGTTCAGTCTTGTTAGCAAAGATTTTGTCAAATCTGGTCACGAGCCACCTTTGTTCCTCTCCTCTCACTGAACAGTCATGATTGTCCGATAAAGAGGGATTACCCATGGAGTTCCCTCCTTTTATACACACTCATCAAATCCCCTGATCCTTATGATGACTCAATAAGGTGCTTTTTTCATATCTGTGTGTATCTCTCTCTCTCTGTGTGAGTATCTGCTTGCCTGTGAGACACAGCAGCACTATCAAGCTCACGGTGAGAGAAAGAGTGTCCCTGATTGCGAACACGCAGCTTTCTTTTCTCTCAGGCTGACAGACGGGAGGACAAACTGAGTCAATCAGGGACGTTTACTTTCCGAACGCTGCTGTGACAGACGGCAGAGAGGGATGAGACGACATGAAAAGACTGAAGCAGGGAGGGGAAAAGAGAGAGATAAGCATGGCAGACAGACAGACAGACAAATTGGCACAAACAGTGCTGCGTGGAAATGGTGAAGAGTGGGGAGGAAAGAAAAATGGCATTCATATAAAAGAGGCAGACAGAGAGGAGATGTAACAAAAAGACAGTGAAAGGAAACAGGAGGGAAAGGGAGAATAAGGGGTGGGTAGACAGTCACATCTGTGATGGTGTTAACAAAGCTGAGTCAATGCAAACTGCACTGAGTCATCCTCAAATTGGAAACACAGATCTCATGGAAATTAGAGCAAAGCGGCAAAACTTCTGACACATGCATGTGCGATGACTCCTGCAAGATTCATTTTGAGGTGAGGGTCCAGTACCCTGATCAAACCTTGACAATGCTGACCCAATCATCCAACTACAGCGTCAATATAACTGCACTGAAACCCACCCTCTCACAAAGCGTTTGAGTAACTCCTCACAGGAGCTGCAGCCTGTCAGAAGAAGGAGCTTTAAATGTTTGGCTTTAACTCTGCAGAGCTGTCATGTCGCCCATCATTTTTAACAGTTTAACAACTTTAACAGGGGAAATATGTACAACCAGATCTCTCTGTTGAAGTGTCAGTCTGACGTCTTGCAGGAAGACAGCAGAGGAGTCACAAATCGGCACAAGTGGATGGACAGCTACTTGTAATTAGGATCTGAGCCTGTAGGTGGTTAAATAAATAAATAAATATTGGATTATCCTCTGGGGGTAAATAAAGTTCTTCTCTTTCTTCTTCTTCACTTGTAGTGGACACAGTTTGGTGATGTGTAATGCCTGGTCAAACTATGTTTTAGCTGGTTTCACAGCTGCCGAACCAATATCAGAAATTTCTCTCTTTATCAGTCAAGCACATGGGAATATTGGGCCCAGGTTGAAAAATACCAAAGTTTTCTTCTTAATGTAACGGCTGTTAGCCAAATGGTGCCAGAAAAAATTGGTTTCGGGGAAGATCAAGCTGACAAATGACAAAAATAATCAAATATGACCAATGCAGTACCATGAATATGGTGAAAAACTTCAACCAAACTTTTCTGAAAGTGAATTTCATGTTACATTCATATAAGTTTTCCTGAAAGTTGAAGGGTTATCAAATGGAGACTAATGAGAAATTATTTGGTGGAATTTTAAATATATTAGATATCAAAATGGCGGCTCAGTCTCAGAATCAGAGTCCAATTATTGATACTGGTTCAAAAACAGAAATGAAATGGTCAAAATGCAGAGAAAACTCCATATTTGAGACAGATTGGCTGAAGAAAAAAATCCTCCTCTAAACACCGAAGTTACCAAGCTAAATAAAGAAAAGAAGAACGATGTGGTCAAAAACAACCATAACTACCACAAGACTCAACCAGTACATGAAGCAGAAGTGCACCGAAAACTCTGTAGTAACCATGCAACAGCACATGGCCCCAATCCCACATCACAGCAAGCATGTGTCCACTGATGCCTGGATATGCTCATTATTTTTCGACTCCATTTTGTTCACCGGCCAGCTGGCTAATCAGTGAGGCACACATGAAAACATACCGCACCATGGGCTGGTTATGTGGCTGTGTGTAATCGAAGGAGACAGGGGTAAAGAGTCACAATCTGACAGCTCTGAAAGTTAAATGTGTCAGGCTTTAAATAATAAGAGGGGGACTCTGTGAGCGAATGCATTGTTTAATCACCTTTTAATGAGAATGGGCCAATAAAGAGAGGCTGTACATGCATTAATATGCCATTACGCCATCTATCCATGGCTCCATCTATGCCAATTTAACTGCGACTTCCTCGGAAATAGCCAAAGAGAGCTGCCATCAATTTACTGAAATATTCAGGTCCAGCATGGTAATCGCTCTGTCTGCGCTTCCTCTAATGGCTTGCCTTAGCCCCAAAACTGAGCTGGTAAATGGCTGAGGAGGGAACAGAGTCTGTCTTCTACAGGAAAATGACAGGACACTAATGCAAAAGAGAGACACAGTGATGTGTTTGAGGACGGAACAGCTCTGAAAGAAGTAAAGACTAAAGATTTCTGATGTTTACCTGTTTTTTTGTAGAACATGATCTCGTCCTTAAACTCTTTGCGCTCCTCCAGCGCCTCGTCGATGCTGAGGATGATGCTTTCACTGGTTTCCGGCCCGTACAGGAACTTGCAGGCGCAGCTCTTCTGCATGACCTCGGCGCGAGAGAAGCCGGTGAGCTCGCAAAACCCATCTGAGCAGTAGACGATGGGAAAGCCCTTTGACACCTGTGCGTTGGCCAGGATGAAGTTGCTGTCTGTGAGAGGAGAGGAAAGACAGTATCACTCTGGGGGTGCTGAGGCAGTGATTGATTTTTGATGGTGATCCCTTGGAGACATACCGCAATAGCCCCGTCACATTAAACACCGTCATTGGATCAGCTGTTGTTGGCAATATTGTGAAAGTAGCTGCATTTTTTATAGCAGCATGAGAGCTGGATATTCCCAACTGAAATTTGGACCAATTATATTGGAAACCATTGCGCTGACACTAATCTAACCTCTCAGCTCCCACAACCCACTCTTAAAATTCCACATAATAAAAAATAGTCCAAATTTAACCAGTCAAGGAGCGCCCTTTTGCTCTTTCACTAATTCAATCTCGCCAGCCACAGGAGAGTTAATATTAGACTTCGTTTCAGCACAAACTCACAAAGGCTGATCAGAGTGTTCAGCTCATGTAGATGGAGGCGGAAATACGAAGGTCATTTACCTCAATAAGAGACGATTTATCTACAAGCTGAGCCCAAATCTTGAGAGTTATTCCCTGGTGTCAACAGACAGACCCTGAACTTGTTGTTCTCGCAGTGAGAGCTTCAGTAGAAGCAGTTTTTGTGTTAAGGAGCACTTTTGCATCAGAGAGACAGAAGAGGCGAATCAGTGGGGAATGATCTGGAGTGATGACAGAGAAAACAGAATCACAACTAATTGGCTGATTTGTGTCTAGCTCTAAATACTCGACTGAAAAGGGACCAGCTGTTTATACCTGAATTCATCTGTCATGGTGAATAAAAAAACAACTCAAATCCACATAACAAACACGCACAGAGCCAAAGTAGCCCAGAATGATGCTGAGGCTCATGTTCTGAGGTGGTCAGCTGGCAGTTTCTGTGGATGTTGGTGTGTGTGTGTGTGTGTGCACTGCTCTAACGTGATAAGAAGTCAAATCTGCTCAAGCCAGCTCAAAAGTTACAGGTACATGTGGTGTTATGAAACATTATAGCCAATATATTTTGGGACATGAGGATACTCCCAGTAACACAATGATCCTCACACAAATCAATCCACACACACACATAACGTGAGCGAGCGTGTTCATAATTATTGCTTGAGACATCCTTCAAAACGACCTGTTTCAATTACATTTCATTACAAAAATCAATTTTCTGCATCAATACTCCCTTTTCCCTACGCCCCGTGTTTAATTGTTTCGTGTAGTACATCAGGCTTTCACTGAGGGGAACCACCTTTGATATACACTGGGAATACAACAGCAGAGAAGAAAACCGGTGTATAAATCTCTCCAGAGGAAGAAGTAACATGTTTCCTCGCAACAATCCCATCCTGCTTCTGCGGGCTCGCTGCTACAGGCAGAAAATTATGATTCATGTCACTGTCCAGAGTGTGGGACCAGGAGAGGACTTATGTAAGAGGGAATAATGGATAGGTATACTTTATTAAAGCTCGAGCTCTTTTAATTTTTTTTGCCCCTACTCAGCAAAGCTTTTATTCAGATCAAGACACACAACATCATTATAAGTTTGGCTATCTGTAATTGGACACCGACTATACACTTATAACTTTAAGATTTAAAAAAACCTAAAGAGCCTGAATAGAAACTCTCTTTTGCTGCCTTTCTAACTTCCCTCCTATGGTTCCATTTGATCCTGGGGGCACAAAACTTTCAAAATGGACGGATAATTAAATACTGGATCATTTCTTACCACAGCTGGGCCCTGTTCGCCTGGCACTGCCAGATCCGTCAGCCAGCTCGAGCTCATTTTTGCCAGCATGTGGGTCTGAAACTGCTGATACTTCGACAATTTACCATCAATAATAGAAAAAAACGGACCCAATCACAGTCCTTTATTGAAGATGATGACACAGCATTATTTCAGTGTGTTTGTACACAATCCAGAGGACAGCTTCAGTTGCTTGGGGTTTCATTAAATTCAATCTGGCGGCTGTTTTAAATAAGGAGGTTGTTGTATGTACACATGCCTCTGTCTGATTACATTTCTGTTACCATGCATTATGTCACATCCTGCATTCACCTGATTGGTTGTAAGTCTGCACAATCACCTCCAGCATTTCTTTAGTGTGAATGCTAACTGATGCTAATGCCACCCGCAAAAATGGAATGAATTGAACGTTTACAGACCCATTCGCCAAGTAAATTTGCCTGACAACACCAGGCTAGCAACAAAAGAGGACTAAGTGAGACCTAGGGCGCCGGTGAGGCGGTGGAGGGTGGGGGACCCCACGCAGTGGTATTTTCATCTGGCGGAGCCCGGCATACAGCCAGTTTGGTATTTTCATGGACTGAGGCGCACCGAGGTCCGCCAAGCTGGGCGTGGTGGCGTGGCAGGGGGAGGTGTCGACAGAATCAGCTGCCGCTGTGACATTTTCGTGCTCGCCGCCGGCGTGTAAAGTGCGCTGAAAGCTCGCCGATTCAAATCTGGTCAGCTTTCAGCGCAGGCAGAGCGCAGCTGGTCTAGTGGTATTTTGGTAGCCCAGCGGCATACGTCACCGATGCCTCACCAGCAGGTTTCCACAGTGTCAGGCACATTTCAGTGCAATAAATATTCAATAACAACTAATAATCTGAGTCAGCACATACATTTAGATCTATATAGATATATTCTGATCTATATCTGATCTGATGAGCGCATTTGGCACACACAACCTGACCCAATCAACACAGCTGAAACCGCATTAAAGTAAATTAAATATCTAGTAAATAGACACACATGATGAAGTGAACAAGATATGTAATTTATCTCCCTCCTTTTCTTTCTTTCTCTTCCTCTTATTTCTCCTTGATTATTTCTCCTGTGGCATTGCTGTCTTGGGACATCTCTTGATCTCTTCACAAAAATTGTAATATGCCTCGCCGGTGGCGTATTTATAGGCGAGGAGAGGAGCTTATGTCATTGGTCAATACAGGTCTCAGCTGTGTTAAACCCACTCCACGCCCTCTCTCCTCCCTCACTATGACTCATGCCGCTGGGAGGAGCTGAATTAGGGTGGGGGGGATACTATGCCACTACTATATACTAAAATACCAAATTGTGCTTGGGAACGCCTTGTCGGCGCGGCGGACCTGACTTATGCCACGCCTGTGCCACGTCACTGGCGAAGCACGAAAATAGAGCCCTTACTCTGTGATGCAGATCTGGTGTTCTGGTAGATTATGGCACTTTAAATATCAGTTTCAAATGAAGCTGCAACCTCTAATCCTGAGAACCAAAGTTAACTAAGAAGTCGCTAAAAACTGTGGTTCCTTGAGTGCCCTCTTGAGGTTGGCATCATGCACACACTCAGCCAAAAAAGCCAGATTTTGGAGCAAAAATTAAGACGTCTGTACTTGGTTCAAAAACTGTTTTTGCTCTAAATAGCTCAGTTTTCTCACTGCACATTTGGAGCATGTTTGTTTAAAAGTTTTTATGGTAACACGTTAGGGGAATCAGAAGCATGGTTGACTTGACTGACAGGCAGGCAGGCACACTGGAGCTATTTACGAGAAGCCTTGAGGTTAGCCTCTGCTAGGCTGACAGAAAGTTAGGTTGAGTCAGCATTGCTTATATGGAGACTGCAACCAATAGGCACCAAAGATCCCCTTCATATAGGTGACGTCACCAATGCTCTGTCCAGCTCTTACACAGTCAACAGTTCTACTCTACCTTGCCCACGCTCTTTGTTTAAACATGTCCACCTCACTGCAAAGGGCAAAGGTGGGGTTTATGCTTCAAGTCAACTATAGATCCATTTATTCCCCCTATAGAGCTCCAGATATCCTAGCAGAGAGGAGGCACTGTTAGTTAATCAAGCTTCAAAACATTGGAAATAAAATTAAACTTATGCTAAACAGACCATAGCCATCGATGAATGAATGAGTGGCTTTAGCACAGGTCAGAAAGGCAAACCTATTCCATGTTAACAACACAACCAGATTGCAATATCAGTAAAATGTGTCTATTACTGACAGGAATGATAATGACCTACAATAGAAGTAGAGCTGTGGTTGTAAACACATCGTAATTGTACTATAATGGTGTGTAGAAATGAGAGTGGACCAAAAACACGATGGCAGCCTGTTTCATTCATGTTAGAGGGAGAAAAAAAACAGCAGGAGTGAGATGTCAGCTGAAACTCTCTGACTGCGTGGCTCAGACAGATGGTCAGAGCGGGTCTCAGCATTGGGACCGGCTGTCAGACATGAGGCCCCTCAGGCCCAGGGTAAGCTGGAGACAGAGTGCGACAGGGCTGCCGGCCTCTCAGGGTGAAAGAGTGAAAGACTGCAGGATGTTGATGACAGCTCCCAGAGTAGAGTGACAGAAACTGGATGTTTACAGTGAGACTATGTTGTGTTTGAGTGAGGATTATCTAGGCTGGACTGTAATGACAGATGTGTACATACATTTCTATAAGGAATTCTATAAGTGGTTCACCTTTACCATCTTTCACACCAACATAGTCCTGCTGTACCTCTAAAACCTGAAGACAAAAAAACTCTTTATCTTTAGAAGTGATGGTCAGGAAAGAGGAAAAGCAAAGATGACATTGTACTTTTAAGTTATGTCCATGCTGGAAAACTCAAACTATTATTTCAAACAGCGCCAAGTCCAAACCTGTTATATAAATTGTTTCTTTGATGATTCATTATCTCAGCATATTGTAACACAGAGCAGGCTCGCCAGTTTATTTACTTTAAACTTGTTTCTGATTCACTCTCTCATCCAAATCTGTTTCCATGCTCTCTAGTTTATTTTCTACAGCTGTCCTCCTTCTCTAATGCAGCAGCATTACCCCCATCTCCTCTGCTCCACCCTCCATTATCCCCACCTTTGCTCTGCTCCTCCAACCCTCCTGCATGTTCCCCCTCTTCCTCCGATACCTATCACTGTCCTTAGTTCTATACCTTCTTTTTTTCCCTCCTGCCCTACCAACCTTTACTCCCTCCTTACTTCCCTCCCAGCTGTTCTGTATGTCCTCCTGCCGCTTTGGATCTCTCTGCCTAATTACTCTTCATCTCCCCTCTCCCTAGGATATTCACCGAACGATCCCTCTTCCCCAATCCATTTATTTCCTTCTGCACACGTTCACCTTCTTCCCAATGACCCCGCGAGTATCATCTGTCTACTTTTACTATCTGTCCTCTCCTGAAGGAAAGGTCTGAATCATCTGTCCTTCTGACTTCTTTTCAGATTTCATCTCACCACTCCATCACTTCTCCTGTCTGCCTTTCTTTTGTTAATCTTTTTCAGCTTTAGATCTTCTCTCCTCCGTCTGAACCTCTCCATCATCCCTCCAATCTCTACTGTAACTCTCTTTCCATCCTGATTTTCTTTTGGCTAATTGCTCCAGTGTAGAGGAGGCACCATAGAGCTTCCCTCCACACTGTACCATGTGACAGAAGCTGGAGAAACCCCACAGGGACCCAGCGAAGTGGAGGAGCAGAGGAGGAAAAATGGAGACAAAGAAAGAGGGAGGGGGATAGAGGAAAACAGAAGACAGAGAAAGAAGAAAGGGGATAAAATGAATATAAGGCTTACCTAAGCAATAGTCATTGGTGAATAAAGGAATTGTAGAGCAAGATAAAGTTAAGGTTCAGAGATAATTCAAGAACCAGGTTTGTATACGGGAAGAAATTGATCACTCTGATTGATCACAATATGCAATATGATTTTAAATCATGGATGCAGCATCCTCTAGTTTAAGGAGGGGAGGAATCATCCACCTTTTTTTTAAATCAAAAACAGCATCTCAGATCTCAGTTTACACATCTGGGAAGGCAGCATTCATACTGAACGATATACATTCATATTACAAAACAATACATGCTTTGTAATATATCATTGCATAATACAGAAAGACAATGCCAAACCATATTCTTCTCAGTTTAGAGATTGTTGTTATAAGAATTGATACAACTCATAAGTACATATACCCCTGTTCAAACTGCTATGTATCTGTATGGGTATGTATCTTTCATCAAACAATAAATTTTTCCAGTTTCCACATTAAATGTGTTTATTTTGCACAATTTCAATTAAATAAAGGCTTTAAATAATTTACAAACAATTTTTTTTTTTTTCATGGCATACCAACTTTTATAAAACTTTTGTAACTTTTATAAAAATTAGGATGGATTGATTTTTGAGTTGGAAGATGATGATTCCTTCCTACAGGATAAAAAGTGAGAAATTTGGCAATCACCTGGATTTTTCTCCACAAATCTCCAGTTTTTCTGTTTGTGCACAAAAATCTACTAAAGATTACCTTCTGATGCTGGATGTAGAGTTTAGCAGGAATTATCTGTCCCCGCGCTAAATATTGATGATTTTTTTTATCAGAACACCTGCTGAATTTTTATGATGTATGATTTGTCATATTAGTATGCCGATGGCAACGTTTGGAGCTCCACTGTGCTGAAAAACAGGTTCACACAGATGATAGCCGACTCTAGAAAAGTAATAGAGGTGCAAGATCAGAAAACACTCATGATGGTCATTTTTCAAAGCCTCTCTGAACAAACCGCTCTGTGGTTCAGTTTGGAGGACTTAGGGGAATTCACTTGTCCCAGCAGCTGAGTGCTACAATAACCAGGTTTGTAAGAGGCACAAATCGAAGCTCTCCTAAACAAATGGAAAAGTGAGCAAAGGTGAGAAAGTGATAGTGCTACTTTGTACATGCACTGTTTTTTCTCCTATAATTCTGGGCTTTGTGTGCACTTAGAAATGCTCTGTATGCACATTCAGCATCCCCCCCTGACTGCCCTCTGACAGCACCTAAACCCTTGAGTTATTTAGGACATACCAGTTCATATAACGGTTGAACAACAGGGTAAAAAGCATAGAAAAGGAGAGAAAAGAAAACAAGAGGAGAGAAAAGAAAAGGAGTCAAAGGGAAAGAGGTTTAAGAGTTAAGAGAAAAAAGGGAAAGGAAACAAAAACTGATAAACACAACAGGGAGAGAGAGAGAGAGAGAGAGATGAAAGAAAAAGCAGGTGAGAAAGTGAAAAATAAGGCGGATATTGGAGAGGAATGGTTTGCTGAGAAAACTAAAACAAAGCAGACAGATGAGGGTGTGGAGGGGACACAAGGGGGTGGTGTGCTGTGAAAAGTTGACGGAAAAGTGAGATGGAGCTGATAGAGGTGGAATGGTGAGCGATGGAGATGGACTATGGAGAAAATTGGTGGAGAAGTGGAGAGATGGATGGAAAAAACCTCCTCACCTCTTTGCCAGAATTCATGTCGGCCTCTTAGAAACCGCTACAGGGCAATCACATGACTCTGAAAACCATCTCTCTAGAGTTGCTATGGTAACCACTGATACACACCATAGCAACCAAGGTTACAACTGTACCGTTTAACTCAGCGAGAGACACAAAATTTATTCAACAAATAAGATTCTGAGATTAATGCCAGAAACTGCTCCTTATCAACCAAGTGTGGGCTGGGTATTGACTATTTCATTTTACCAGGAATTTTTCCAGAAAGATTGGAAATCTCCAGAACAAGAGAGTCCTGGTGCAGGCAGCAGTACGAAAAGTTTCACACAAAAGAACAAATGATAGGAGGAAATACATTTAAAAAAAATCTGTGCTTTAGCCAAAGAAGTGCATCTGGTCGAGATTTTAATTCCAGTTGTAATATCTTCATAAAATGTACTAAATTGGTGTAAGTCTGTAGCTCAGACCAAGATGAGTGGGCAGGAAAGCAGTTTCACCAAAGACAGAGAGACTTTGAAGGATGAAATAGAAAGTGTGGCCATGAGACTGAAGGTGGCCGCCTCCAAAAGTTTGAGGAATCAGTACAGAACATGAAGAAAACTGCTCACATGGTTCAGTCTCTAATAGAAAGGTGTTTGATAGTAACATCACTCTGTTAAATAAGACACAATAATGTGTGAGGAAACTCCAAACCAGAAACAAAGATCACATGACAGTGAGGTAGAATGAATATGAAGGACTTAATCTTTGTTCAGTATTAATAAAAATGCCTCTTGAATGTATTTTTTCCTTGCAACAAAAGAAAAAACAGCAGTTGTTTTGATTGAATTTACCACATTCACCCTCATCATTTTTGAGGGCTGCAATCATCTGTGCAGTTGTTGACAAAAATCAGTTGCCGACATATTTAATTGGAAATAATCAGCTGGTTGGGTCATTTCCTGAGCTGAGCAGATAAGAGGTGAGTGATCTCATATCCATGCAGAGTGGGGTAAGCATATCAGCTTCATGTAAGCAAAAACGAAACAAAATGCAGCATCATTGCATCTTAAAACTTTAAAAAACAGGGAGCATTTTACCCTCAGTGCTGCAAAAAAAAAGGCAGAAAAGAGCTGTCTGAGAAGTTTGTCAGAAAAGCTACAAAATGAAGTGGTGTAGTTACTGTTGTCATCACATCAAAGCTTCTGCATTAAGAAAATACATAAATATACAGAGATAACACGATGCATTTGTTAATCTATTCATTTTACATCATTTTAAAAAAGCAGGAATTTGTGTAAAATGAAATTTCTTTTTGCTTAAAATTAAAGCTACAGTAAGGAACTTTAGCATGTGACAATTTTTGATGCCCCCAAACATTGAATCTCATTGCTGGTTTTGTGAGTCATGTTTCTGTCTCTTTTAACAGTCAAAGTTAACACACACTGTGCAGATTACAGTGGGACATACAATATATAAAAAAGTTGTTCCCACAGTGAGCTGTGACTTATTTCGTTGGACCTACTACATAGCAGTTATAGGGATCAACATCACAATGAAGACATACTCAATTCTGTCACGTATATGTATATTCTTGGCTTTTGTATCACATGAGGGGTATTGATATCAATGATATGTCTTTTTTCATTACCCTTCCCAAAACTCCTCTCAGTAGCTTGAAAAATTGTTCAGTAAGACAACTCATGCTTAGGCTTGAACTGTTTATTGCAATAGCATAGCACTATTTGTGTTTGGTGTCTAATCTCGTATCTCTTTGCAGTTTTACTTTTATGTGCAGAAATAAAGGAAAGATTAGTCATCGCCTTGAACCCCCCCCCCATCGTAGCCTGTGGGGTGGATGCTCAGGCCGGTGATGGGGGCTTAAAAGTGTGAGTGCAGCACTTAAGCATGGCAGTAGAAGCAGGGACTGAAAATCTTTCAGCTTTAGTAAAGCACTCAACTGGAAGTGAGTTCATCATGTGATTGTGAGAATGAAGCATGCCAAGTGTGAAATCAGTTCAGCTTGAGTTGACTGCCTGAGTTAGCTCACTCCAACTTAAGACTTAATAAAACCATCTTTTTTTCCTTCTTTAACCTGTTGCTGCTCCTGCCAAATATGTCCAACATGGCCAAGAAAAAAAAAATTAAATGGACCTAACCTCCAAACTAGAGCAGGAAAAAGTGTTGTGGGCTAATTGTACTGCTGCATAAACAAGCATGTATGTATTTAGACACATTCAATCATCCTTTTGCAGAACTATCCCTGTTTAACCCTCACACCATTTTAGTCCAGTTGGTATTTAGTGCAGGTTTTATTGACAAGGATTCTTATGCACAATGGTAAAGCAGCTTGTAATTTGCCAGTTGTACTTCCTATGGATTACATGGAGGTATAAATAATGGTATCGTCAGCATAATGAGTACATTTGTGTCAGTAACATTTCTAAATTAATCATTCCTATTCAGAGTCAATAAAACCGGACTTGGGATTCATATGTTTTCAATGTACATACACTCAGGAGACAGACATAGACTCCCATCCATTCAAACAGTGGTAATCCTTTCAAACTGTATCATTGAGGAGAGAAAATCATTAGCTAAATCCACTGCCTTAATCATTTCACTAGCTCTCTTTGTCATACGGTCCCCAGGCTCCCAACAGCTGAAAAATTACACCCGCCATTACGGTCCTGTAATTTGCAAGCCCACCCCCCTTCACTCCCCCCCCCGTATTTAATACTCTCAGCCAGTCCTCCAGCTTCCATTGTCTATCTCCCTCTCTGCTCCCTCAAAAATTTCTGTCATAGCTTCTCTCTCATTGTCACAAAAATCCAATCCTCCCATTTGAAAAATTTAATTGAATCTAAAAATGGCTGAGTTTCCCAAGATATTAGCTGGTGAAACCCTTTCCGTCGATCGTTTTGGACAGGCCATTAGAGATGGTGATTAGGGGAAGAATCTTGCTAATTAGGCGGTTTAACAAGGCAGAGCATCCATGTTGACGCAGAGGCTCTCGCACAGAAGTTTGGTGGAACACATACCACACTGGCCTCTTTAAAGTGCTGATGACCTTACAGCGAGGACGGCGTGCCCCTGCTGAGTCTATGCTGTGCTGATGAGAGTAGCTGTATCATCTTAGCTGAATACTTTCTCAAAGCCTTCATACAGCCAGAGGCTACTGCTGGCCTGTTACTAATTCAAAACACTTATTTACATTTCCTACACTTATCTGATGCCTTCAGCGATGTTGGTTTACTGTCAATGAGTGGGTGAGATGCTGAGGATCTTTAAACAGGACGTTTAACTGATGATGTTGTAGTTTTTAATGCAAATTAAAACATGTTTTCTTGAGGCACATAACACGCCTTAAAGCATGCACAGACGAGAAGCAGGCAGCTATTTTCAGTTTTTAAAAAAAAAGCAGACAGACAAAGTAAGTAAGTGACTAATTGCTGAAGTGTTTAGCTAAAACACCAGATATTCTCTTGAAGAGTTTGTGAAGCTGAACACAGAGCTGGAGGAAGAATGAATATTAAACTTGAATATTAATGTAGCTCTGTGTCAGCTGGAGGTGTACAAATTAAGGCTGCAGTTAGATAACATTTCCATCGTAAATTGAAATTGATAGTCTGGCTTTTGAGTTCAAAGAGAGTTGATAAGCCGACATCTGACACTTTATTGACATTCATGAAATAGACTAAAATTCAATCTGATGCTTTTTAATGATATCTGAAAGCAAACAAGACCATCAGACATGAGAGTGATGTCTGCTGAGAAACCCTGTTTTCACTATTCCTATCACTGAATGGTACATTTGACTGTTAAAAGTCAGCAGGATGACAGATTTTGCCAGAAAACACTGATTTAGCATGTAAAGAACGAGATAAGCAAGGGCTGCTCTGTCCACAGGGGGCGCCAAAGTTGACACAAATGAAAAGTTCCTCACAGGAGCTTTACGTTTTCAAAATATTTCACTTTACCTAAGTGATGTTGTGATTTCAACTTTCAAATTAAAACGATCTGATTGGTTCATAGTGGTTTTGGCTAACAGGATGGACACCAATAATCTGATATGACACATCTTAAGTGGCCCCGATAATAATCACTCCATTACCCAGATTCCTGCGACCTCTGTGTTCAGAATTGCCCGCTTGGATACAGCGCAGCTCAATGCTCTCAGTTTATTTTTACCCTGAAATAAAACAGTCTTGATATTAAGTGGGCTTTGGAGAAAATGGGAGCAGTAGTGCCAATCCTGCGCCTGTAAGTGAGAGCCCCCTGTGCACCCTGCAGCATTACAGTCAATGATGATTGATTACTCCCTCACAGTCTCATAACTGCACTCATTACTTCTTTCACAGTCAATCTCTATCTGAGGACTCAATAGAGCTGCCTTTTCCCGACGCAGGATAATCAGATGATAGAATAACAAGGTGCTCACTGTCTATTAAAGAAAATTAAAGGGTTTCTGATGTTATTTTAGCGTACAGTATGTGATTCTGGATGACCCACCCAAATAATTTAAGTTAACACTGCTGTAATAAACCTCAATGAAACGCTTGTACGTCAGTGTGTGGTCTGTGGTCTTTCAGTCTCAGTAATTAGCTCCCTGGGTTTTCCTGCAGGTCAGAAGGTTGCTGGTGAGACTGAGCCACGGGAAGAGCAACAGTGTACACTCTGTCTTTTCTTCAGACAGCACACTCCGATAGTGTTGGCTTCTCCTATTGTGTGTGATACCCAGGTGAGTTTTTAAACACATGGCAGCCAGTGGTAATCAAGATGTGGGATCCCAGAGCCACTTTCAAGCCAAAATAGTTGTGATGCATTTAAGAGGAGTTTAGTGAATACAGTGGAAACTTCAGCTTTATTACCCTTATGCGTCAAGTCATGGGACAAACACACACATACAGGCAGACAGAGTTGCACACTTGCACACATATGCATATAAAGTTTCTGTGACACAAACTTGTAAAGTGCTAGAAATCCTGCATACTTCCTCCCTCTCTCCTCTCGCTTTCTTTCATACACACACACACACACACACACACTTTAGCACACTGACTCCATACACAGCTGTTCCAAGTCTCAGCATCAGTGATTGTGACAGTAATTACCTACCTAGTGGAAGTGGAAGCAGTGTGCGTTGGGAGCTAGAAAATAGCTATCTGGAAGAGCGGTGCAGGGTGGGGAGCATACAGCCCACACTATAGGAGGCTTAACACAGCCCTCTGTTACGACTGCGCCACCAAACCGTCTGCTTAATTTAGTGGAAGGGAAGCCCAATATGGTCTCGATTTCCCAAATGAAGGCCGTCATTGGCTCACAGAACGAAAAGTCAGCAAGTTTTCTGAAGTTGTGTAAAGACTACAGCACTGACTTTAGTTCTGGGGTGTGAAGTGACAGTTTTTTCCAGCTGGAGAAACATGCGGATGCTTTCCAGCTAAAGTTCAGGGATGTGACCTGCTACATCTTTAGAAGAAATATTACAAAATGTACATTTTCAGACTGAAAGAATAATGCAGTTTTTAAATAAGATGAATATTTATCTTGATTTTCATATTTTTCTCCAAGGCAGGGAAAGCAGCAAAGACTCTCAAGGTGCAGAACAGAGCACATCCATATAATCAGACACAGTGTAAAAAAAGGGGAGCAACAGTTCAAATCAAATCAAATCAAATGTTGATTATATAGCGCCAAATCACAAGTCATTATCCCAAGACGCTTTCAAAAAAAAAAAAGAGCAGCACTAGACCACGCTCATTGTTTGATGAATTACAAAGACCCAACCTTAAGATGGGACAGATTTAACTCATCCCATCTAACATGAGTGACAGTGGCAAGGAAAAACTTCCTTTTAACAGGCAGAAACCTTGGGGAGGACCAGACTCAAGCCAGACAGCCACCTCGCCACTGCTGAGTTAGGGAAAAATACAGAGCGATAGGGAGGGTTGATGCAAGATGCTTAACAGTCTGAAGAGGAAGCAGCGAGAGCGTGATATCATGGCCTGCCTGAACTAACACCCAAATTTCTGAGGTGCTCTGACCCAGTTGGGTAGTAATTGCAATTCACTCTATGCCAAAGTAGCTAGCAGCCTTACACTTGCCATTTTTCTTGCTTGAAACTCACTGCAAGGACTAGATGTTCACTTGCTGCCTTATAAATCCCATCCATTACAAGCGCCAGGGAAATGAGATGAATCAATAATATTCACTTTATGCATTTCAGGGTCATAATGTCATGGCTGATTGAGTGCAAACTCAATGTATAGAGGATATTGTACAAATCCACAGTAACTTATCAACCAAGACAGAGATTCAGACAGAGATACATATCTGCACAGTAATTCGAACTTGATTACTTCTGGGTCTGCAACCAAGATGGCAACAGAAAAATGCCAAACTTGAGGCTTTAAAACAGAAGAAGAAGACAGAAAAACACTGTATGTATAAGTCTATACATACATTAAGTTTCAGTGTGCTGTAAGTGACTGACAGCTGGTATGATCAGTGATTGTAGTGAAGACAGAGGGTGTCCCAGGAGTCTCACACAGAAGTAAACACACCTTCTGTTGTGTTTAGTTACTCTGTGGACAAACCGAAACACAATGATCTTGACACTGTGAACAGAGGTGTTTGTGTCCGTCCACAGAGCACATCCAGAAACACACAAGCCCCACTGGGAACACCATGAACTGAGCTGTGAGCTGAATCTGCTAAAATGAACTATTACTTCGCCCAAAGTCAGCTGTGAGATGAACTTTTAAATTATTTCTTTTATTTGAGGATCATCTTACAGGAGATTTTCAGTCATTTCAAAGCTGCTTCCCTTTTAGCATAAAAAAGCAATTTAAATCCTTTTAAAGTCCACTTTTATGTGCATGTGATGTCTTCCCACGTCTCTTCATTAAATTATCCTGAAAGGCTGCTATTATTCAGAGTCTGATACCCCTAAGTTATGTCTGGGACATTTGATTTAAACAAAGCTGTGTTTGGATATAAAAGGAAATCTCATGCTTTAAAATCTCTAAGAAAGAAAGGATAATCCATTTAAAGGTCAGCAGTATATCTAAAACACCTGATAACAAAGCAGATCGAGTTAAAATCCCAGCTACTTTCATTCCCATCCATTTATCATTCCAAGTTTCCAGCTCCATCCCTCCCGCTCAGGCTCCTGATGACGTCAAAGGGGATCACGTAGCAATGAACCTCGCACTTCCCTTATATTTGCTCCTGGCTGGGCCATCACACCTAATTTGTCCCGTCAAGCTCAGCTGCCTCCAGTCTGCCCTGTCTTGCTGTTCAAATCCTGCGTTAATTTCCTTCTCCCTCTCAGCGAAAAGACAGGCCACTTGTACGAGGTGCAGCACTTCTTCGATCCCCCTGTTCAAGAGGAGCTCCTGTACCGGCTGTGAGATGTTTTTACCTCTCAATGTACAGCAGACTTTTTTTTCATAAAGTGGTGCTCAACCTGCAGGGATACTTGCTGAAACAAGGATGGATGTCTTGAGCTGGTATAGAGCCTCTTTAATGCGATAAACACGGAGGGTAAAATGTACAGCATCCAAAAAAGTGGGGC